>JAKZAP010000002.1:29175827-29688059 GCA_023053575.1 Branchinecta lynchi
CTTATACCACTGACTAGGTTTCGACTGAAAAAGGTCATTCAGTTTCGTGCGATAGTAATTCTGGGCAGCGTTACGAGTTTTGTTTCTGATTTTGTTAGCTAACAATCGTGCTTCTTGAAACTGCCCTTCCTTAACCAGTTTTATTCTGTGTCTGATACGTTCTTTAATTTCTGCGTTTATGTACGGCTGATCAGTGGAAGCACGTTTTAAATCAAACCTTTAATCAACTTCACGTAAAACTTTTATGTTTAACACTTTTTCTGGTTTCGGCCTGATTCGGGCGAACTATTTGTCCGACGAAAGAACAAGTTTCAGATATGGATTCATCATGTTTCCTTATTTACGAACCTGACCTGTACCTTGACTCATACCAAGTTTCAGCAAAATATCTCAACCCCTTCGAGGGTTATCGTGCTCACAGACGGACAACTTTTACGAAGTCACAGGTATTCCTCCACTTACGTTTTTGGATCCCAGAAGTGAAACAAAAAGATTGAGGCATGATGCAGCTCATAAATGTGACATTATGAAGCTGATAAAGCGAGATTTCTCGGTAACAGCTGGGAACAAAAACCCAGTTTCATTGGCGCCAGAATGTCAGCGGTTGGGCAGCCAAAAGTCCCCAGTTCCGTCAGAGGAACGTGGCAACACTGGTTTGAAGGGGCTAAACGGGTGGAGTCTATTTGGTACCTTTTATGAACTTGAAAGGGGCCTTTCATTTATTAGACCCTGTTCAACGTACATTCGATGTTAAACGTAAGTTCGATTTTAACAGAGGATATTATGAAAAATTACAGAAATCTTTTAGTTATAAGTAGGCTATACAGATTATATGCAAGGTATCACTAGTCACGATGTCTAGGGCTCAAAAGAATAAAGTTCAACTGGTTGAACCTAATTTTTATGGCACTTGTCTTCCGGCCAAGTGGCATATACTGATCACTTTTCCGTCGGTCGGTCGGCCCAGTGATCGCGAGTTAGGGTACTTGTCACTAGGGGGAAATAGTCACTTCCCCGATTCGAACACCGTGGGGGAGTGGAGGGAGGTGGAATCCGGAATATTGAGGCATGCGTAATTTTCGAACAGATGATCGGATCTGGACGAACTTGATAAGTGGAAAGAACACATTCCTCACACGTCCAGTTTTACATCCGGACTGGATCCGACAACTGTGCGGGAGTTGGACGGGGGTACCGGAAATATCATGACACGCTTAGAGTACACGGATCGGGATGAAACTTGACGGAAAGAACAAGCACAGATCCTAGATACATCGCTGACATAACCGGATCGGATCCGGGCACTGTGGGAGAGTTGTAGGGTGAGTCCCGGAATTCCGGTTATCACGGGTTAAGGTACTTGCAGATGTGCTAGGACTATGGAACTTGGCAGGCATATCAGGCAAGGAGCCGAACAGATTGACCTGAGAATAGTCATTTCTCCGATCCGAGCATCGTTGGGGGAGAGGAGGGAGGGAAAATTCAAGATCTTCAGGGAAGCATAGCTTTCAAACAGGGCATCGGACACAAATAAAGAGCTCGGGTCGCGGATTTCCGATTTCGTGTCCGGATCGGAACCGATAACTCTGGGGGGGGGGGGCAGGATAGTAGGGGGGGGAATCTCAGGACATGCTTAGAGTGGAGGGATCGGGATGGAGCTTGGTGGGAAGGACAAGGACAAGTTGAAAATACATTTTTTATAGAAATCGACCGGATCGTCGTAGGGGGGGGGGGAGGGGACTGACGGGGTTTCCAGGATTCCGATGATCGCCAAATAAGGTACCTACAGATGCACTAGGACGACGAAATTCACCAGGTGTATTAGGGACCCGAGCAGATTGACTTGCAAGCAGTCATTTCCCCGATTGGAATCTGGATTACCAAATGTTTTTGCCATGCACAACTTTTGAAAACTTGATAACTGACAAGACGAGGTGATTCTGATCTGATGATACACTTTCATAATCCCAAAGGCCCATGATCATTTATGCACCAGTGCTTTTGATAATAAAATGGATTCTTAGGCCCCTTAACGTGCGCATTGTAACCGCAAATTGCATAGCAAAAGTGCATAAACCCTATATTTTCATGAATCCGAAAGGCTTCTGTGCCTCAAGACAGCGAAAATCTTAGCTGCTACGTATGCTTGCAAGTGCCATATGAGCTTACAGCTCTTGCTTACCAACTGATTGCAGGTTCGGTTCTTCCATTCCACAACGTTGTCCCTGACGTTCGACAGCCTGACGAAGAACCAACGAGGAACTTCGGTCCTCAAGATGGACCGAAATATCGCTGCCAAAACATCGTTGCATACGTATCAGTTTTATCTTTGTTTTAATATATATTAACAATGTCGTAATGGAAATATTCTGTAGCACTAGTCGATAACATTTAAGGAGCTGTCATTAAAATTTAACCGAAAGGGCTGAGAAAGTACAATCTAGTTACTGATCATTTATTCACTAAAATAGGCTTGTTCCCACCTCACAACTGGCAACTGAAAAGCCGCGTTTGTGTTGCGACTAAGAATTTCCGCGCCATAGTAGAACGTTGCGTTGTGAGGACGGTTGTAGATATTCTGATTGTCATCCTTAATTCAAATAAACCACCGTACTCAGTTGTATACACAAATAAACTGGTTTTACAGTTAAACTTTAAAATTACTGTGTGTTTATCAAGCTTCTGACAATGTAATAAAACAAATAAAAATGATAACTCACGTGCTTCTTCGGCGGAGGCCAAGATCTGTCTTAACATTTGCGTAGTACAATTCTTTCCTGAGCACTTCGTAAGTAGTAATTACGATATCGAAGGAAGACAAGCACAGAGGTTGGAGGTAACCCTAGAAGGACCAAAACCGGTTCAAACAATACGTCAGAGACCGACTCTGTTTACACCATACTACACGACACTAAGGTTTCGTGAATTGTTTCCTATAGCGTAAACCCTTAAAGGGTTCGTGCGCTTGTTCTTCCACGTTTTTCCCTGACCTTTTTTGGTGATTTTCCCTGACCTTTTCCAGCAGTTTTCCAACACCTTTCGATAACCTCAGTGAACAAATTAACTCATTAACTGAAAAAACAAGAGCTGGAAGCTCAAATGGCACTTGCAAGGCTGGGTCAGAGGATTAAAGTATGAACTCGTCAATTCGAGGGTTTGTTGTGATCATATGTAAGCAAAATCCTTGAGATAAGAACGGTCATGGGTCCTTGGAAATCACGAGAATGTATTGTTCGTAAAATCTATTTTGTTTATGCATTTGGCCGTGATGATGCGCACTTTAAGGCCGCTAGAAATTCATCTGTAATGAACACTCCTGAAGCACAAATGATGATAAGCTCATTGGAATCAAGAAAATGTATATTTTGCTCAAAATTATTGTTCTTATTTTAAGAAACTCAGTTGTAAGCAAAACAAGAGAGGCAAAAATGATCACGGGCCCTTGGGGATCATGAATATATACCGTTTGGTTAAAGTATTTTTTTACTTTTCGGTTAAGAAACGCACTTTAAGGGTGCTAAAAATTAGTTTAACACCTTTGAGGTAAATGTAAACTTTGCTTAAATGCATTTTCTGTACTTTGTGCTTAGGATTAGTACTTTAAGGTTAGGATTAGTACTTTAAGGGATGGTTGGATCTGAGAAGTGACAATTTCTGACCCAATCTTGTCAAGCTTTTAGTGTTCAAGCCAAGTTTCATCACCCTAGAACATCTGGAATTACCTTAGTTCGCGATCACCGAAATTCCGGACCCCCCACCCACCTAACTCCCCTCACAGTGCCCGGATTAAACAGTGCCCGAACCCGGTCCGATTTTGTCACTGATGTATATAGTTCTTGTAATTGTTCTTCCCACCAAGTTTCATCCCAATCGCTCCACTCTAAGCGTGTCACAAGATCCCCCCCCCCCCTCATTAATCGGATCCGGTCGGACTAAAAACGGGACATCCGAGACATGAGGTCTTCCCAAATATCATGTTTCGTTAAGATCCGACCACTCGTTCAAGAGTTATACATACATCAAGATTCCAGATTTCCGCTCCCTCCACTCCCCCACGATGGCTGGGTCGGAGAACTGATATATTTCTAAACAATCCCGTCAAGTCTCTATGTTCAAGCCAAGTTTCATCGTCCTAGCACATCTGGAAATTTCCCGATTTCCGGACTCCCTCCCCCCACAGTGCCCAAATCCGATCCGGTTCTATCACTGACTATCTAGTTCTTGTGCTTGTCCTTCCCACCAAGTTTCATCCCAATCGCTCGACTCTAAGCGTGTCAGAAGATTTCGGCCCCCCCCCCACATTCATCGGATCCGGCTTTAAATGGGTCATTCGAGGCCCGAGCACTTTCCAAATATCAAGTTTCGTTAAGATCCGATCATCCGTTCCAATGTTATACATTCCTCAAGATTCCGGATTCCCCCTCCTTCCACTCCCCCCACGGTGGTCGGATGGGGAAGTTGACTATACCCAGGTTAATCTGGTCGGATCCCTGACTTGCCTGTCAAGTTTCATAGTCCTAGCCCACCCGGAAGTAACTTAACTCCGAATCAACGGAATTCCGGAAACCCACTCCAACTCCCCCACAGTGCACGAATCCGGTCAGGTTCTGTCAATGATGTAACTAGGGCTTGTGCTTGTTCCTCCCACCAAGTTTCATCCCGATCGCTCCACTCTAAGCGTGTCACATGATTTCCGGTCCGCCCCCCTTCTACTCCCCCCCCCATTCGTCGTATTCGGTCCGCACTTGAAATAGGACATATGAGACACGAGGCCTCTCCAAATATCAAGTCACTAAGATCCGATCACCCATTCGAAAGTTATGCATGTCTCTAAATTGCGGATTCCGGCTCCCCTCCCTCCCCCCACGATGGTGGGATCGAGCAAGTGATTGTTTCCAACTTAGTTTGGACGGGTCCCTAATACGCCTGCAAAGTTTCATCGTCCTAGCACATCTGGAAGTACCCTAACTCGCAAACACCGGACTGACCGACCAGCCGACAGACCGACGGAAAAGTGGTCGGATTATGGCACGTGGCCAGAAGGCAAGTACCATAAAAACTGAACAAAACATCCATCAGCTTCGTAAAGCCGTTCAAACTGTACGAGAAATTAACAATGCAATTCCTCATTCCACAAACTGGGACGGCTCAAAGAACAGAGTTATCAACTCATAAACTTTGGACAGAGAACCGACGAAAAAGAAACTTCCAGTAAAAAAAAACTTGATGCATAAGTACAGACTGAACTTTTCCATTAATGTCCCTGACCTTCTGCAACTTTTCACGATTTTCCCGGACTTTTCTCTGATTTCCCTGACCAAAAAAAAATTCCCTGACTTTTCCCTGATTTCCAGAGCCGCACGAACCCTGCCTTACTAACTGCTGATATGTTTTAACAAAGGCTACGAGCTCATATTTCCCTTGTTACGTGGTATAAGAAAGTAAATGACGACGTCATACGATACTCCATTTCAAACTCCCCCACCGTCGCAAGATGCAGTTGGCATCTAGAAACGGGATATCTAGGGATACCTTCACTCGAATCTAAGTATTCCCGTGAATGTCCTGCACTCCACAGATCCCCGACATAGGTCGGACCCGGCCGGGACCCAGAAATGGATCATCTAGGTCTAAGAGATATTATCTATAGTATACCATCCCATCTTCATCCCAACTCGTTTGATCCCTGGGCAAGGCCGTATCCAGGGGGGGGGGGGGGTAGGGGGTTGACCCCCTACCCCCGAAACATACAAAAATACTCATTTTTATACGCTTTTCCCTCTGATCTATGTCTTTTTTGTACTTTTGTACTTTTGATACGGACCTGTCCCTGGGCATACCATTTTTTTTTTAGACCCCCCCCCCCCAAACTCTAATCTAGTTCGGACACATTAGTGGATCATAGATGGAATCATCACTTACCACCCGTCAAATTTCGCTTGAATCTGGGTATTTCTGAGAAATGTCCGTCACATCCTCCCTCCCCTTTCCAACTCCGCCCACTGTCGCACTGTCGCCCACCAAGTTTCACCCCAACTGAATCACTCGTTCTCATCCCATGCATGGCATATGGTTTCGACCCCCCCCCCCCCCCCCCCAAAAAAAAAATGATTGCTTAATCCACTTCGGACACGTAATGGATCATCTACGGTTGTACCTTCTACTATCACCCATCAAGTTCCCCTCAAATCTGAGCATTTCAAGAAGGAACGGCGACTACACGGTAAAATGGCGGATCAACGTTTCGCACTAACGTTTCGACAGGGCGGTATGTCTTGTGTTTTATATCATTTTGTTAAGTCGAATCTACACGTATGGTTCTCTACTGGCGTCACGATGCCTCCTATCTTGAGAAACTCCCGTTTTCCTAGAAGTTCATTTCAGCTTGGTCCCAACGTTTTGCTGACGAAATGTTCTGACTGTGTCTCAAAATTGGTACCATGTTTAACTGAATATTTGCACTTCGTTTTCTAAGTACAAATACTCCCTTGATCCCCAGTAGCCTTCTCTGTTTTGGGTATGTGTCTAAACCATTCGTTATGATTTAACAAACGTTGGACATGTGAAGCCACGTTGAAACCAAACGTCACAATCATGCGTTACCATCCGTTGTGACATGGAAGAAACGTAGGACACGAAAAGCCACGGTGGAGCCAAACGTCACACTCAATCGTTACTATTCATATTCGAAGAAAAAAGCTCAAATAATCGTTTGATGAGTTGACTGATATCTTTCACCGAAGAAACGACGAACAAGTTCCCCATTATTACGTGTCATTTTATGTACTACATCAGTTAGGCATCGGCGTTTACACCGTTACGAAAGAAGCGTACTCTTGTCACCTTGAAGCCGCTTTCCCATTGACGCGTTGAGCCTTTCATACTAAGCTACGCAACCTCTGCGTCCTGCTTGCGTCGACGCAACGATTTGACGACACATTACACATATACGTGTAATGTGACGTCATTCGTCGAAATGTACAATTCGTCGTAACTCTTGTTTATGTTATAGTTATCCGATTTTTAGTTCTGATATGAGTGTTATTGTAAATGATCACTTACAGTAATTGGAATTGTATACAAGTTTATTATTTATGACCAAATTATGACAAAGATGTTGATGTTATTACACTTATGACGAAAAATCCAATGTTCGGCTTGCCCGTGAAGGAATTTTTAAAATAAACTGAAACTGAATTGCAACGCAGAGCTTACACAGACAAAAAAAACGCAACGCAAGAATAGAACTAAGTTCTATTCTTGCGATGCGTCGACTCGTACGCATCAGATTTGTCAGTGGAAAATGGAAGTTTTAGAAGGAAAAAAAAAGCAACATGCCGATGATGAAGAAAAACTTGCTACTAGTGAAATAAATTAAAATTCAGCAGAAGAAACCGAGAAAGGAAAAATGTAAATGAGCATACAACGCGAAAGCTTATCGCGCAGGTGTGAAAGATACGCTACGCAACCTGTACGCAACACAAGATAAACGTATAGGCAACGACGCGTCAATGTGAAAGCGGTTTGACAGAAAAACTATAATAGAAAAACCTTCTACAAAAAAAACACAGTTACAACTGGGTCGGATACGAAACGGCCAGGCTCCCCACCGATAAACAAAAACTGAGGCTTTTGCGATCCACCAAGATTCAAGATATTCCTGTTCTTTCTGTATCTGATCTTTCTTAGAAAGATGATATAAAATCATGGACACCTGCTTCTAGGTAATTCTTTTCCATGTCATAACCTCCAGAAATCCAACCACCTCCCTCCAACCCTCCTCGATAAAAACAAACTTACGTGATTTCCAACTCCTTTATACACAAGCATCTTCAGCTTCATTTTCTTCACATGCTTTTCAAACTCCTCAATCCACTGGTAGCTAATAGACGCGGGGGTTATAATCAACGTCCCTTTGCTAAGCAGAGTCGGCTCTTTCGCACGGCATACAGGACATAAATACTTTCCCCTTAAAGGATCCTTCATATCATAGTTCATACATTTTGGATGCTGATACTTTTTACAGTTAGGACACTCCACTGTCATCTTTTCTTCCGAATTTCCACCACAAATACAATGCAGTGCAACTTTCTGTGTGGGGGGTGGTACTGCCTTTTTGGTAACGGAGTAGGCTGAAAGCTGAGCAGTTAAATACTCCTCACGAGCTTCGCGAGTGGCCCTACTCCGCTCGCGCGACACACACAATCTACAGTCATTTAAAGACGTGCCACACACTCTATCGATCGTGCTCTGAATTGACTTTTTCATTTTGTCCTTACTACTGCGCCAACTGTTGGCGACTGAATCGACTTGACCAGCGAAGGGCATGGTTAGGTCTCGGTTACACTCTTTGCAGGAGCCACGCCCCCTTTTCCGTGGGCTGGCGAATGAGGAATCACCACTAGCCAATGAGAACTGACTTGTTCCACTGCTAGCCAGTCTAAGGTTATCCGATGAGGGTATGTCCAGAGCTTTCCCTTCTACCCCATTCCCGATGTCGGGTACCGGAGTAGGGCTTGATCTCCGCTTTCTCGTTGCTCTGGTTCTTTTATTTTCTTCGCTTTCGCCACCATTTGCTGAACTAGGCCGAGTTTCCTCACGTTCTAGCTTAAGCGCAGAGCTGTCAGCAGGGTTCTTTTGCTTTACATCGTGGGATTGCCCATTGACAAATAGCGAATCTTCTGTTTGTTCAGCTTTTAGAGATTGCTGCTGCGATAGTCTACTGACAGTAGCCTTTGCCCCTCGTTTTGCTAGGATGTTATTTCTTGGTGAAGGGACTGTCGGCTTATCAAGCATCCCATTTTCAAGGTTGAATATCTCAGGTGCTTCCTTCTTCTTCGGGCCTTTCTGACTCTTTCTCTTGCTCAGAGGAATTTCCTAAAGAAAGAGCGATTTTTTTTTAGATTTGTTTTAAGATCTGGAAACGCTCAAATGAATCTATTATAGTTACAGAGAAGTCCAATTCCCTGCCTTGCCTCAAAGGTGAAATACGATCGTCATCCAACCCCTGAAACACTGGTTTAAATTGAACAGCAGAGTCACTTGAACCATAATTAGACACCTATTTCTTTTTTTCTTTTTTTATTGTTCCTCTTCTCATCTTACAGTGTTTATCCTATTTTTGAAAAAAGTTTCTACTGATTAATTTAAAGTTAGGATTTATTTCCACTACCCTCACTGGCCCATTCTGGCTTTCATGCAGTTAATAGGTATTAGCTACATTTCTATTGTGTAATAATAGCATGTTACGGTGCTTTTTTCTGTTTATAATACAAATTATTAAACTTGAGAAAAAAGTAGTATGACTAGATCCTTGGGTCTCCACGGCTTTTTTCCTCGCATTTTTTTAATTCCCTGTACTTTATCGATTTCTTGGAATTTATCGCCTTTTCCGTGAGAGCCCTCTTCAACAGGACAAGGCAGTCAGCACCATACCGCAATACCCTGAAAAAGTCTTGTTTTTCTAGTTTTTGTTTCGTCTCTTGGTCGTTTGTCAGCTCATACCCCGATGAACAAAACACGATTGAGTGATCTTGTTGCACACCGACGGTCGGAAGAAGTCTTGCGGCAAATCGCCGCAAATCGGGATCCTCATTTCGTTTGCATCCCTTTCGATGCGGTGACAGGACAAATATGTGACGGTAAACAAACCGGAAGCACCGATAGCAAATTTGCTACCAACTTCAAGGGCTTCGGCCAGACGCAGTCTGAGCAGACTGAAGATAACAAAAAATGTATCTTAGGTAAACTAAGGTACAATGCAGATTGTCCGAACTCTGATTAATGTAGAAAGATCCAGACTGGAAATCCTGGTTGTGAGTTCACACTTTTCAGCATACTTATTTTCAGCATACAGAACATTTTATCTCTTACCTCTTCTGACTCGTAGACTGGCTCAGCTTCTTCAGTCTTTGCTTCATAAATTCGAGTATGTGATGCAATCAGAGATAACATCTCAAGAGTCTTGCCGAGACCCATCTCGTCAGCAAGGATTCCTCCTTTCGGCAAATCCATTTCACCAACTGGAGTAGACACCAACCCATTATGATCTTCAGTGACAAGAAGGAAGAATTAGAGGAACAATCTAAACAGGATTCTTGTGTAAGCCATGAAGCACAGAAATAGCGTTATTCAAAGAAGACTCCGCCGCCAGTATAAAAAAAAAACAAGGTTTCGCCTTCTGGATATACTTTTTAAACTTTCAGCCCCATGTAAAAAGCTGCCACAACTCATTTCAGTTCCCTGCAGACCAAAGGAAAGTTAAAAAGCAGTCCATTTTCCCCGCGCCTTGGCAGGTATCCCAATAAATACTCCTTGAGCGCAAGCTGACCGAGAAACACATATTCAAACAATGGATAAAACGGATACGTTGGTTTACGATGCTTTGGCAGCAGTATTTCGGCACTTCTAGGCAAGAGTCCTCGTCAGGCTGTCAAATTTCAGGGACAACGTTGGGGGAATCTATTATTATTACTGTGTGAGGTAGACCAAAACTGTGGCCGAAACTCAGGCAACAAATGGCCAATTGCCTCAATCTCCCAATACCTACAACTAATGTTACACCCTTACTGTAAATTTAATTGATGGTGAACCATCACTCTAAACACAACTGATGGAAACACCACTCTTTTATTGGGGATTTCTCCTCGAAATTCTTCATTGCTTGATTTGCGGGATCTTCCTGCATCTTTTGGACAATTTTCTTGGCAAGTTTGCTGGGTTCCAGTCCAGCTCTAACATCCCGAACTTTGTCCCTGGCGTTCGACAGCCTGACGAGAACCCTTGCCACAACGGGCCGAAATATCGCTGCCTAAGCTAATATATCTGTTTTATCAATTGTTTGAATACAGATATGCCAAAGTTTATTTCATACTTCTTCATCATGCTTCAAGATGGAACCAGGCGATAGGCAATTTCTCTATATGGAGTGTACCACTCTGGAAAAGCCTTTCTGGAAAAAACGATCAACAGTACTACCCTGGATGGCTTCAAAAAAGGTGTGGGCGAAGACTGGTAAAATGCTGAATGTCGTCTACCCTGGAATGCAAGTGAGCTGATGTAACAACAACAATCTACAAATCAAGCTGACAGCCAGCAAGAGACTCTACAGGAGGATCACCCCACCTTATCTCACTGGAAGTGCGATTTAAGGTAATTTAAGGTAAAGAAGCATCTTTTTTCATTTATTTTTTCAAGTGAAGAAAATACTTATTTAGATTCCTTCAGCCGAAGCTGACTGAAGCTGACTGCGAACCATATTTTACAGTGCAAAACAGATATGTCAGCTACATTTTATCAGAGCTATATTTCATTTTCCATTACAAATTCATTTTCCAGCCTGAGCGGCTTGAGCCTGAAGAGGACCCTAGACAAGAAGTGCCAAAATATAAATCTAATAAAATGTGGCTGATGCATCCATTCTGCACTGTCAAATATACTTATTTACATTATTTTTCTAGTCAACAGCACTAACAAATACAGTCTATTTTCCTGTAACATAATCAGAAATGCTGTTTAATTCTAATTGGTCTCCTGGATTAAAAAATAACAACATTCAGAATTAGGTGTATCTTCTTCTATTCTTTGTTTAATTTACGCTGCCAGGAGTTTCATACAAGATCAGTCAACCACAAACCCCTGATTTTTGGGTACCCTAAGCAAACGCTGGGTATATACAGCATTTGGCATAGCCTCTGCCTAATACTCCATGCCAAACACTGGATAGCTGTTGGTACCCTAGCCCTGACTTATCTCACTACAGATGAATTCTGATTGGTTGATTTCGGAGCTTCACTCAAATCATCAATATTTTATTCGGTCCCACCCAGTATCCAGCATCTGGCATAGGGTATGCCAAACGTTAGATATACCCAGAGTTTGGCAAGGCTTTCCCAAAATCAGGGGTTTGTAGACTCTACCAGATAACATTAGGATGCACAGTTTCAATAAATATCACTTGGGATGTAACCTGTTGTGACTTTGAAAACATTACATGTTAAATCTTATGCATAAGAAGCATTGCCAGGAAGAGCTGAAAATGCAAAAAAAGCATTTTTTTTTTTTTTATGTCATTTCCATATCATGATCTGATCATGATGAGAACAAAAAAGGCAGCATATACTTTTTGGCACTTTTTTGGATCCTCATCAATGCTAGTTCTGCATAACATTTAATGTACACATTTCCAAAATCACAAAAGATTGCATCCCAAGTCCAAGTATTTGTCAGTTGAAACTACGCATCCAGTCATACACAAATCCTCAATTTTTTGGCATGGTGCCCCAGCGTCTGGGCATGCCTGGACGTATGGCCATGGTGCCCATACCTTAGGGCACCATGCCCTGCAGCATGGGTATGGTACCTCTGTGAAACTTGATTGAACTGACACTGGCTACATACCTAAATATGGTCTTCTTCCTGTCCTAGATCAAAAGATACCAGATTTCACTTTCTATCCAAGCTCATTTTCCCAAAATGTTAGAGCACTTCCAAGATACAGAGAGTTTTGTGGAGGCCACTGCTTTCCCAGTGGGTTTACTCCATCCTTTTCCAGGTAGTTGCACTAGGTTACTCAATCCTTTTCTATGTTGTCAAAAAGTCAAAAGTCAGAGTAAAAAAAAATCACTCAAAACAAATACAATAAAAGGTGAACAATCTAAAGGAAATATTTGCTCAAGTGAACAGATTGGAAAGCTTGCCTCATCCATGCTACCTAGCAGCAATTTTCTGAAAAAGGATAGGATAAACCCACTAGAAGAGAAGTGGCCTCCAAAAAGCTCTATGTATCTTGGAAGTGCTCTAACATTTTGTAAATTGGAAAATGAGGTTGGATAGAAAGTAAAATCAGGTATCTTTTGATCTAGGACAGGAAGAAGACCCTATTTAGGTATGTAACCAGTCTCAGTAAAACCAAATTTCACAGGGGTACCATGCCAAAAATTCAAGCGTGTATGACTGTGCGCATCCTTGTATTATGTGTCATGAAAATTCTCCGGTTCATTTATTATTTTCACTAGTTTTACACACATGAATCAACAAATATTCCCAGCAGACACTCTAACACTGTACAAACCCGAACAGCTGCCTCAGTCTAGTACACTAGCCCCTTTTCAGGCACGGTGCTCAAACGTCTAGCACCATGCCTGGGTGCTAGACGTTCAAGCACTGTACCTTGGATTTCATGTATGGTGAATGGATTTCAGTATACAGTGCATACATCAAAAACAATGTTTCTGTCATAACAACTCAGCACCAGCTCGGACAGGGCTGAAATTACTGCCATGAATTAGAGAAATCAAAGACAATCCTTTATATATTTTTCACAACAAAAACAAAAGGGCTTGGCTGATGACAGATGTGAAAAACCTCATTTCCTTTTCTACATAGTCAAGGGTTTTGCATGCAAAGTGTCCTGTGCCTCAGCTTTTTCTACCTAACAGCCAACCAGAATATTGGCTCTTGTGAAATAGATAGGGAAAATACATGGAAAATAGATAGGGTGCTGTTAGGTTTTTCATCTCCATCATCATAAGAGCCCTTTTGTTTTTGTGAAAAATATATAAAGGATTGTCTTTGATTTCTCTAATTCATAGTAGTAATGTCAGCCCTGTCCGAGCCGGTGCTCAGTTGTGATGACAGAAAATGTGTTTTTTCTGTATGCACTGTATACTGAAATCCATGCACCATACATGAAATCCAAGGTACAGTGATTGAACGTCTAGCACCCAGGTATGGTGCTAGACGTTTGAGCACCGTGCCTGAAATGGGGCTAGTGTACTAGACTGAGCTGCCTTTTCTTGTATCTAGTGTGGCTACTTTGGCAACTAATTTCACACAGAAAAAAAACAGGTATGACCAAGCTCTAAGCAGATTTCAATTCTGGTTCGAAGACCAGACCTTCACTGTTACTAGGTTACTAGCAGGTTACTGGGCCAACAGAGAACCCTACAAACTTCAAATTATAAAAATAAAACTAATACCTTTTTCTCGTTTCAGCATCCACTTAACAGCTGCTTTCTGGTAGTTCCTTAATTCAAAGGCAAAGCCTTCACCAAACACATCATTTTCTCTCCCTTCTATGCCCAGACCATCTTTGGTTAGCCCTGTCCATATGCCAGAACTCCTCTGTCTTTGCTTGATTGCTTCAAATAGGTGACTGAAGTCACTATGATGAGACATTGTCACTGAAATCTATTCAAATAATGTGTCAAGATATTTCACATTGCCTGTTCCGTTTGAATTTCTTATCACTTGGCACTTATAGCCATAGAGGTACTGTGCTACGCCACTGAGGGTAGATAGGAACTGCAAGGAAGAGAACAGTAGAACGGCTTAGAGCAAGCGTATGTCTTGCCTTGGACAGACGGAGACCGGAGTTCATATCCGAATTTTGACACCATAATATGTTCCACAAGGGAAAGTTGATGGTTTTTAACTCGATGATGAAGTGCACAAATTCTGGCAGGGAAATCCTAATCGTGTGTTCGCTCTATTCAAGATAAGGCAGATAACAACTAATATTATTTAAGCATTGCAGGTTTTCTTCTTATCACTGTTCAGTATTAAGAAAGGTTCGATTTAGAGCGTGACACAAAAATTCAAACAGGTACATGAGATCCCGGCATTGCCTAACTAAATTCTCAGAATCTCTGGACTTGAACTCAGTCGGCAAGTGGATGTCTTTAGTTGGCCTTCACAAATCCTGTCTGTTACGACGCGGGAGTTTATTCTTCGGGACCCAGTAAACTTCCATGGTCTCAGTACTCCCAGTGGAGAGTATACCCAATGTTGGGGGGGGGGGGCAACCACTGGATTACCTTGAATAGCCTATGTATTTAGACATTCTTTTTATCTTTATTATGCATTCTTTTAATTCCAGAAATTATCCTGAAGCATTTGCAAAACTGTAGCAAGTGCATAGCACAGACAGATAAATATTGGTCATGCAGATCATTGGCAGAAACCGCAAGAAGTTTCTAAACCTGGCGTGGCTCTCTTCGTCGGTGCTTTTCCTAGTCACACTAAAAGTGTACTTTTATCCGAACGGTAAGTGCTAAGCCCATTCCCAAAATCTTAAAAGACCCACCGTACCTATTCTGCCAGTGAAACCTACTTCTTAACTACATTCCTAAGATCTTAAACCCGGATACCCAAATTTCATGTTACAATCTAAACCCAATAACGACACCTAACTACTCTTTGAACTTTCATTATTTTCCGTGCGCATTATGCTCCAGACTAGTGTTCGCGCATCATGCTATTGATGTGTAACCAACTTTGTGTGTAAAGTCTTCTTTTGTTTTGTATAATGGACCTAGTTGGCAGGTATTACATTCAAATAAATAAAGAAATAGATGCGTAAAACCGGTTGTCTGAATTTTGCCGAGAGCCTAAGTCAGGGGGCCCAAAGGCTTAAAACAGCCAAAGCCGTGGACAATTTGTTAAAAGCAGAGCCTATAGTTCTACAGTGTTCAAACAGTTTTGAATACTGGAACTTGAACAGAAGGTAGTGCGGGCAGGGGCGTCACCATGGGGGGGGGGGAGGGGGGGGGACTTCCTCCCCTAAGGTCTTGAGAAAGTGCTTTAGTCGGGCGAAGCCCGACGCAAGAAAACTAAATTTCGTATACTTTTGTCGGACGTCGGTCGACTCGTCTGCACATCGGGTTCTTTTTACACGCAAGAAATCGAATTCTGCAAATATTCTCTTAGCAAAACACGTGAACAAATCGAATTCTGTATGGTTTTGTCGTGCCTCGGGTGTTCTCGTCGGCACTCCGGGCTCTTTTTGGGATCCCAAAACGTAAGTGGAGGGATACCTATGACATCCAGAAGTTTTCCGTCTGTTAGCACGATAACTCTCGAAGGGGTTGAGATATTTGATCAAACTTGGCATGAGGACTCTTTAGGTCAAAGTACAGGTCAAGTTCGAAGATGGGCTATGTAGCTCTATATTTAGGGGTGGGGGAGGGGTTTGAAATTAAGGGAAACACAAAATTTGTTTTAAAAGCTAATGAAATAGTCGAATTAGGGGAAGGAGACATGGTGAATCCGAATATGAAATTTATTATCTCGCCGGACATATAGTTCACCCGGAATCGGGCGAAAACCGGAAAATTTGTGAAAAGTAATATTAAGTTGATTGGAGGTTCGTTTCAGGGGCAAGGAAACGTCCGAATATGAAAATTATTTTCTCACCGGACCATTAGTTCGGTCGAGATCCGGCCACAACCGGAGAATCTGTTTAAAGTAAAAGTTTTATTTTAATTTGATAAGACGTTCGATTTGCGGGTAAGAAGACATGCTGGATTCGCATCTGACAACCATTTTCTCACCGGACGTATAGATCGCTCAGAATCCGGCTGAAACCGGAAAATTTGTTAAAAGTGAAAGTTTAATTGGAAGTTGATTATAGGTTGGATGTCAGGGTAAGGAGACATGCTGCATTCGTTTTTTAGCTTTATGTTTTCGCCGGAGAAGTAGTTCCGGAATTCCGCCGAAACCGTAAAATTGGCAGAAATAAGGCAGGAAGTTTCGATCTGCTTCGTCAAAATAGATATGCCTTAAAGGGTAAACACACATGCTGAATCCATATCTGAACTTGGTTTTCTCATATGATGGGCTATTTGGCCTTAATCTGTTTTTATGGCACTTGCCCTTCGGCCAAGTGCCATATAGCGATCGCAATTTCTGTCCGTCCGTCGGTCTGTCGGTCTGTCGGTCTGTCCAGGTTTTGCTAGTTCGGGCACTTCCAGATAAGCTAGGACGATAAAACTTGGCAAGCGTATCAGGGACCCCAAATGATTAAGTTGGAAATAGTCACTTCCCCGATCCGAGCACCGTGGGGGGAGTGGAGGGAGGGGGAATCCGGAATCTTGAGGTATTTTTAACTTTTGAACGGGTGATCGGATCTCGATGAAACTTGATATTTGGAACGTCCTCATGCCTCAGACGACCCAATTAAAATCCGGACCGGATCCGGTGACTTTTGGGGGGAGCTGGAGGGGGCAACCGGAAATCTTGGGAAACGCTATGAGTGGAGGGATCGAGATGAAACTTGGTCGGAAGACACCTAGCAAACACTAGATACATCATTGACATAACTGAGCCGATTCGGGCACTGTGGGGGGGAGTGGAGGGAGGGGGAATCCGGAACCTTGAGGTATTTATAACTTTTGAACGGGTGATCGGATCTCGATGGAACTTGATATTTGGAAAGACCTCATGCCTCAGACGACGTACTTAAAATCCGGACCGGATCCGGTGATTTTTGGGGGGAGCTGGAGGGGGCAACCGGAAATCTTGGGAAACGCTATGAGTGGAGGGATCGAGATGAAACTTGGTGGGAAGACACCTAGCAAACACTAGATACATCATTGACATAACCGAGCCGGTTCGGGTACTGTGGGGGGGAGTGGAGGGAGGGGGAATCCGGAATCTTGAGGTATTTATAACTTTTGAACGGGTGATCGGATCTCGATGAAACTTGATATCTGGAACGACCTCATGCCTCAGACGACCCACTTAAAATCCGGACCGGATCCGATGACTTTTGGGGGGGAGCTGGAGGGGGCAACCGGAAATCTTGGGAAACGCTATGAGTGGAGGGATCGAGATGAAACTTGGTGGGAAGACACCTAGCAAACACTAGATACATCATTGACATAACCGAGCCGATTCGGGCACTGTGGGGGGGGAGTGGAGGGAGGGGGAATCCGGAACCTTGAGGTATTTATAACTTTTGAAAGGGTGATCGGATCTCGATGGAACTTGATATTTGGAAAGGCCTCATGCCTCAGACGACGTACTTAAAATCCGGACCGGATCCGGTGACTTTTGGGGGGAGCTGGAGGGGGCAACCGGAAATTTTGGGAAACGCTATGAGTGGAGGGATCGAGATGAAACTTGGTGGGAAGACACCTAGCAAACACTAGATACATCATTGACATAACCGAGCCGATTCGGGTACTGTGGGGGGGAGTGGAGGGAGGGGGAATCCGGAATCTTGAGGTATTTATAACTTTTGAACGGGTGATCGGATCTCGATGGAACTTGATATTTGGAAAGACCTCATGCCTCAGACGACCCACTTAAAATCCGGACCGGATCCGGTGACTTTTGGGGGGAGCTGGAGGAGGCAACCGGAAATCTTGGGAAACGCTATGAGTGGAGGGGTCGAGATGAAACTTGGTGGGAAGACACCTAGTAAACACTAGATACATCATTGACATGACCGAGCCGATTCGGGCACTGTCGGGGGAGTGGAGGGAGGGGAATCCAAAATCTTGAGGTATTTATAACTTTTGAACGGGTGATCGGATCTCGATGGAACTTGATATTTGGAACGACCTCATGCCTCAGACGACCCACTTAAAATCCGGACCGGATCCGGTGACTTTTGGGGGGAGCTTGAGGGGGCAACCGGAAATCTTGGGAAACGCTGTGAGCGGAGGGATCGAGATGAAACTTGGTGTGAAGATACATCATTGACATAACCGAGCCAATTCGGGCACTGTGGGGGGAGTGGAGGGAGGGGGAATCCGGAATCTTGAGGTATTTATAACTTTTGAACGGGTGATCGGATCTCGATGGAACTTGATATTTAGAAAGGCCTCATGCCTCAGACGACCCACTTAAAATCCGGACCGGATCCGGTGACTTTTGGGGGGAGCTTGAGGGGGCAACCGGAAATCTTGGGAAACGCTGTGAGCGGAGGGATCGAGATGAAACTTGGTGTGAAGATACATCATTGACATAACCGAGCCAATTCGGGCACTGTGGGGGGAGTGGAGGGAGGGGGAATCCGGAATCTTGAGGTATTTATAACTTTTGAACGGGTGATCGGATCTCGATGGAACTTGATATTTAGAAAGGCCTCATGCCTCAGACGACCCACTTAAAATCCGGACCGGATCCGGTGACTTTTGGGGGAGCTGGAGGGGTTAACCGGAAATCTTGGGAAACGCTATGAGTGGAGGGATCGAGATGAAACTTGGTGGGAAGACACCTAGCAAACACTAGATACATCATTGACATGACCGAGCCGATTCGGGCACTGTTGGGGGAGTTGAGGGAGGGGGAATCCGGAATCCTGAGGTATTTATAACTTTTGAACGGGTGACCGGATCTCGATGAAACTTGATATTTGGAAAGACCTCATGCCTCAGACGACCCACTTAAAATCCGGACCGGATCCAGTGACTTTTGGGGGGAGCTGGAGGGGAGAACCGGAAATATTGGAAAACGCTATGAGTGGAGGGATCGAGTTGAAACTTGGTGGGAAGACACCTAGCAAACACTAGATATATCATTGACGTAACCGAGCCGTGCCTACTCGTAACAAGTGCCATATGAGCTCGTAGCTCTTGTTAAATTTTAATAGTAAAAGTGTTCAAGGAGTCTGGCGAAGACTGGATTTGGCGAGGACAAGACCCAGCTGTCTGGATCTTGAACTTTTTGGATCCCATCGCAATCTTTGGCCTTGTTATACATAGGAAATACAGTTTGTATGCTTTTGTCGGGTGTCGGTCGACTCGTCAGCACATCGGGTTCTTTTTGTACCTAAGAAGTCAAGTTCTGTACAGTCTTGTCGGGTACAAGACAGAAGAAATCAAATGCTGTATGGTTTTGTCGGGCGTCGGTCTTCCCGTCGGCACATGAGGTTCTTTTTTATGTAACAAATCTAATTCCGTGAATGCTTATCGGGAGCATCCTGAGAGTTTAAATTTCGTGGGCACATCAGCTTCTGTTTACACGTATGACACGTTCTTTCTAGTCTTGTCGGGCAAAAACAGAGAAGAAATCGAATTCTGAATGATATTGTTGAGCTTAGGTATTCTTGTCGGTACACCAGGTTCTTTTTATGCGTAATAAAGAAAATTCTGCAAACATAACTCGGGTGCAACAAAAGCTTAAGTCTCGTCGGCAGATTGGGATCTTACACGTAATAAATCAAATTCTACAAACTTTTGTCGGGTCAATCCCGGAAGTTTATGTCTCGCCATTTTTTTGTATTTTTAATACAACGTCAAAGACCTGTTTGTTCCATTCCGTTCCTTTTCGTCAAGATTCGACAAACCTGTTCTCCGTATTTTGTTTGTAGGACGTTTATCGGTTCGCACACATAAACTGCCGTTTTTGGCTGATCTGGCTGCACATCCTTCTTTCTTTTCTTGGTCGAGAAAAAAACATCTAGTCAACTTCAAATAAAACTTTAACTTATAAAAAAAATCCGGTTACAACCGGATTCCGGACGAATTATATGTCCGGGTAAAAAATGATTGTCATATACAGACTCAGCGTATGTTAAACCCCGAACTCTAATCAACTTCAAATAAAACTTTTGCTTTTAACAAATTTTCCAGTTTTGGCCGGATTCTAGGCGAAGTAGTTGTCCGGCTAGAAAATGCTCTTCACATGAGTGTTCTGCATGTTTTCTTACCCCTAAATCGAACACTTAATCAACTTCAACTGAAACTTTTACTTTTAACCAACTTTCCTGTTTGTGCCGGTATCCGGACGAACTACTTGTCCGGCGAGAAAATTATTTCACCATCGTGTTTAGCATGTCTTCCTACCCTTAAATCGAACATCTAATCGACTTCAAATAAAACTTTTACTTCTAACAATTTTTCTGGTTTTGGCCGGAATCCGGGCGAACTACTTGTCCGATGACAAATTGGTTTTCACCATCGTGTTCAACATGTCTGCTTACCTCATTATCGGCTATCACATTAGCTGTTTACAAATATTTTGTTTGCCCCTTAATTTGAACCCCCTCCCCCACCCCTAGATGTAGGGCTACAAAGCCCATCTATAAACTTGACCTTACCCTTGCCCCAAAGAACCCTTATACCAATTTTCATCAAAATATCTCGTTCCCTTCGACAGTTATCGTGCTCACAGACAGTAGGACATTTTTGCGATGTCATAGGTATCCCTCACTTACGTTTTTGGATCCCCAAAACGGGCTTACTGAGATCAAGAAAAAATAATCACAAGAACCTCCGCCGATCCCTATCTCTGTAATACGACAATGCGGGCTTGAATATATTTTCGATACCCTGCCTGATGCAAACAAGGGGAGGGTAGGAGCTACGAGGAACATCATAATTTGTTACTTCTACAATACTATATCGCAGCAGAGCACCGGAGAAAAAATTTCCTTACGAATGCCGTCTAAGTCGTCCTTGACAGCCGATTGGTTGTCTATTATTGGGACGTCACATGTGACGCGCTGCAGAGCGGGTTCTACAGGCCTGCTACAGTTTTTCGTCTGGTATGAGCAGCGGCGAAGATGGAAGTAGACGGGTATCAACTCAGAGCTCAGCAAGTACCTCTAGCTCCGCTCAGTATTTTCAGGGTATCCATATTCGCTGCACGAAACCAAAGACTGAGGTTCTATTGGATTATTTGTTTTTCTGAGCGTAGACCTTCAACTGCCAAATTCTACCTTAGAATTCCTGGAGAAAAGATAAAACCAGCCCCATCCTCTTCCTTACATGTTAGCTCATCCCCACTCCAATTGTTTGCTATACCAAGTCTAGTAGGTATGTAGTATGAGCTATACTGACTAAACCTGTCGATAATCATCTGTCACTCGTCCCTGTGCCTGTAACGTCACTGCGCAAATAGTCTCTACGTAATGTCTGGACTTTTTATAGAGCGGATAGAAGGGCGGTTAGCCGAACCTGGAGCAAATCGACGGTGTCTTTCGAAAAGGTATTAGCAACATTTCTCAAATTTTACAGAAAAAGTGAAAAACCTTCTTTTTCGGTCACGAGATGGCGCTTGTCAACTATGAGAAAGCTCTTCATCTCCGTAGCGGTTGCTCAGATTTGATTACTAATAACGCTTAGCACCTTTTCGAAAAACGCTGCCGAAATGTTGACCTAGTTTGCTATCCGACAATATACTCGGCATATATGCTGTGTTGTTGTTAACTTGGTTTTTCTTTATTTTATTGTTCGAAGATCTATACTGCCTTTTCTTGCCGTCGATTGAGCTGAATGAATAAATAAATGACTGATTTATTTCCCAGCGAATCTATCAACGGAGGCTAAACATCAGAGAAACCAGCCACTTAAATGTCCACAGGTACACAGTGACGCATCAGACACCGTTCAAGATCGCACTGTACTGACTTGTAGCTTATATAAAAGCGGGCATGTCCTTACACCAAATATTTGCAAAGATCCTGACAGTGCCATCTCTCTTCTCGTTATTTTGACGTCATCTGCTGCCGATTTTTCCCGCCGCAAAGCTGTGCGATCAACATGGACTCAGATTGACGATGCAGTTGTAACGTTTATAATCGGGCAAACGTCTTCAAAGGAAGATCAGGAGATGATTGAAAATGAATCAGAGCAGTATGGTGATCTGCTTCAGGGGAATTTTGAAGACACATATGAGAACCTTCCTTTGAAGACCATTTCTATGTTAGAATGGATAGATACTTCTTGCCCGAAGGCCAAGCTAATACTGAAAGCTGATGATGACGTCTTCATAAACTATAAGACTCTGTGGAGAACTATAGCAGGGCTAGAACACGTGCCAAGAAGCATCTTTGGAAAATTAGGTCATGGATGGAAACCTGCGCGAAATACAGACTCTAAATATTATATTCCTTTTACTGCGTTCGGTGGCGATATATTTCCCGATTTCGTATTTGGGCCAGCTTATATACTATCAGCCGATATTATAACTGAGTTATATCACGAATCCCTGTCAAGTCCATTCATGAAATTGGAGGATGTGTTTTTGACTGGTATAGTAGCTGATAAACTTGGTATAAGCAGACGAAACATAGACGGATTTCTAACGGATGGAGTTTCGGCGAAATTCTGTCAGCTACAAGCTGTGAATGCTATACACGGAGTGCGGGCGTCACAGATGTACAGTATAATGCGGAAGTTTGCTGAAAATGTGAACACGACTTGCGCCGAGAGTTAAGCCGCGTTCACATTGACGCATTGAGCGTTTCACACTGAGCTACGTAACCTCTACGTCGCGCTTCCGGTGACGCAACGCAAAGCTTACGCAGACAAACAAAACGCAACACAAGAACAGAACCAAGTTATATGCTTGCGTTGCGTCGACGCAAACGCTTCAGATTTTTCAGCGGAAAATGGAGGTTCTGAAGACAAACTGGAGAAAATTTACTAACGACGAAGAAAACCTTGGTAATCAAGAAAGAAAAGAGAATTCAGCACAAGAAACCGAGAAAGGAAAACGTAATACACATCCAGCGTGAAAGCTTGTCGCGCAGGTGTGATAGATATGCTACGCAACCTGTACGCAGTGCAAGATAAACGCATACGCAGCGCATCGCAAGGACGCGTCAATGTGATAGCGGCTTTAGCCTATTTTTCTTGGAAGTTAGTTATTTTTTTTATCTTTTTATTGACCATGGTCCATAACACTTTTGGCGTTACTAAATAACATACCATATCATATTGCGTAGTTCTCCATATTATAGGCCAACTATATCGTTTTGAATCAATTACATTATTTATTATTTTGTTCACCCAACGACAAGCTGAATTATTCCAAAGTCTTTAAAGTCTAACTGAAAAGCCAGCTGATTATTTACTCTGTTGAGTGATTTTTAGTTTTCTAATTGACAGTGCTACATGGATACGCCAAGTTCATTCTCCCGCTCGAGCGTTTTGGGCCTGAAGAGCACCTTTGCCAAGAAGGACCGAAATATAGCTATAATACATCCCAAGTACCACATCAAAAAGACGGCGTGCAAAACATGATAAAATTTACATTTCAGAAAGAAACACCGTACTTACAAAAAAATCAATCCCACAACTTGATCATATTATCCCAACCAGCAGAAATGATTTTCGAGGTTTCGTGAGGATGCCATAACACGGAGATGCAGACTCCGTCGTGGGCTTTGAATTTCGCTTTAAGCTTTGTGCTGCGCCAGTCCCAAATGAAGACTTTCCCGTCTCCATCCCCAGATACGAGGTAGCTGAAAAAAAAAACAATAAAAAAAAACTGGGATGCATTACAAAGTAACATCAGCACTCCCAGCAGCCGATTCTTACTGGTATCAGGGACCCATAAATTTCCTGTAATGACTCGCCATTCAGGGGGCTTGTCAATAAGATATTTCTGATGCGCTCTTGACCGAGCATCAGATAGTTCGAGAAATACCCACGGGTATAAAATACCCGACTATCCAGATAGACAAAATTTTTCGCAGCTGTTGTGCTGAACTAAGAATATTTCTCTGTAATGGAAGAGTATCCTGGATCTTTTATCCTCGCTTAGGTACTTGGTGGCATGCTGGCAATTTTGTATATCTGAGCAAGAACGCCGATTCGACCCAAGCGGAATTTTTGGAAACTAGGTGAGGCTCGGGCAACATAGCAACATAGAAGCATAGGAAATGACAAGCCCCCTGAATGGCGAGTCATTACAGGAAATTTATGGGCCCCTGCTGGTATTATCTTAAGTTTGCCAACGATCTTGGTATTTTACACAGGGGCGATACAAACCTATATGCTACTGCTTAGTTTATCACAAACACCTGGTTTGCGTAAATGAAGTGAATGACACCCGATGAAGAATTTGTAGCCTGCGTAGATGTATGATAGTTGTACGAAAAAGTTGCATGTAATACTATGTAATAGTAAAGAATAATATCATTTAATGAGCCTCCGACTCGTCCAATCTTAAGCCATAGTAGCATCCAGTCTTGGTAATAGTAGCATGTATTAGAATGCAGTAACACGGTAGCCTTGAAGTAGAAGCATGTAGTAGCATCAGTTGCTAACACTATTTCGTACAAATTCATACTACTATTTTGAAATAAATTTTTAATCGGGCAGAAGTGAAATCAACCACTCCAAGCTTCTTTACAAATTACAGTAGCTCAGGGATAGGCTACCTACAGTTACCAACATTCATAGGTAGATTTTTTTTTTAAAGGAAAATTTTTTAAAACTGTTTAAATTATAATTTATAATATAGGTTATAATTTATATAATACTGAAGTTTGAATATTGGATTTTGAAAAGTAGGCTGTGATGTATATTCATTCAATCAAAGCTGACTGCAAAAGAAATTTGACGGTTAGGCTGTGATGTATATTCATTCAGTCAAAGCTGACTGCGAAAGAAATTTGACGGTGCAAAACGGGTAAGTCAGCTACATTTTATTAGAGCATACTAAAATATGGGCTCCAATAAAACGCCTCTAATAAAATTTAGCTGACTTTTCCATTTTGCACCGTCAAAAAAGGCTGTGATGATTTTCGGGTTTGCAAATACGAAAAAAAGTATCCAAATTATTAATGAAAATAAGAGTTGTAAGAATCCGAAACGATTAAAAACAAAAATCTTTGGATTGATCTGGAAAAAAAATAAGTAGTGAACTGAAACACAAAAGTATTCCTCAGTAGGAATTGGAGCCAAGGACAGTTCTCTGCCGATGAGCTCAGAGGAGCTTGTAAACACAGTTCGCAAACCGCTATAATGGTCCGAAGAAGCCGGGAGTCAATACCGGCCATAGGAACAGCGATCCCGCCTGAAGGCAAACACACCTAAACAGTTAAAATCCCGTGCATGGGATATTCCCCCCTCATTTTCAAACTTTTCGTAGCAGAGCGCGAAGCACTGTGCCGAGGCGTCCATGTCCTCAGCGACATCATAACCAGCCAAACGCACAGCGTCAGTGGTGGTGCCCCTGACTTTATTTACAGCATTTCTCAGTTTCAAAAGCTCCAGGTGCCTCTGAACCATTGCGCTAGATCTGGGTTTGAACCGGGGGTGTTATAAGCCATATTGGCTGATAAGTCTGTCAAACAAACAATTTTTGCCCATTTGGATGTAGGACACCAGAAGCTAAAGAGGGCAAGATCATCAGCTTCAATCGGTGGCGAAGGATATATAGATTTTCTGCGGAGAATGTTTGTCTTGCAGAAGCAAGATTAGGAATATTTACCGTATGGGGGATACAAAACAAATGGTAATACTCTACGGTGGGGGTGGTAAGGAAGAGGGCGGTGCGGCTCAGGTGGGGTCATCAGGCGAAGAACACTGCTGAAATTTTGGTGTTGGTATGAAGATTGTGGCGGTGGCACCATGTCAAATTGCTGCGACATCCCCGCGATATCGAGCCAGCACAGTCGTTTCGGTGCTTAATATCACAACCAAGGCATAACACTGGTATTGCTTCAGAGCTAAACAGAGATGGGCGATCAGCGATGGACGTCTTTTTGGCCGGATTCTAATCTTACACTTGTCAGGCTGGATTCGGATTCGGACTCTCATTCCAAACCTTCTATCTTACGAATCCGCTAAAATTTGTAGTCTACATCCTTCCAGTTTCCATTTCCTAATTTTTACACAGTGGGCTCAGGCAACCCAACATTTTGATCTCCGACCCCATCCATCCTCAGCAATATATCACGTTATCTGATTACTTTAGACATCAGTACTTTTTATCATCTCTGATTTTTCAGCAACAACCTTTGCACATGACTGATTTTTCTGATTGGTCGGATTCGAATCTTCAGCATAAAACGGATGATTCTGATTCGTACCTATTTGGATTAGAATCCTTTCATGATCAGACTCACCATCTCTGGAGCTAAAGAGCTACAGAGGAACTTGTAAACACAGTTCGCAAACTGCTACAATGGTCAGATAGAAGCGCCGGCCATAGGAACAGCTATCCCACCTGAATACAAATCCATCGAAACAGTTCACATCCCTGTGCCATGGGATGAGACAGACGTTCTTACCTCATTTCCGGACTGAAGTCCAACCCACAAGCATATCCGGCGACCATGTGTCCGGTAAATGTTTTCTTCCGGTGCATCCGGAACTTGTCCATAGCCGAGAAAATGGAGATCTTGTTATCTAGAGACTGACAAGCCACCCATTTCTGGTTTGGTGAAATCGCCACCGCTGGCATACTGTGCATCCCTGGGTCGGCAATGTATTTCACATCGACTGGGATGTCCCTGAAAAAGAAGCAAAACCGATTAGTACGGAGCTGATCCGAACTAAAGCGGACACACAGTCCGATTTTCGCAGTCGGATGCGAATTTTCCTCCTTCGCTTCTTTTCCCGTGCGTATCACATGTTTAGTCCGATGTGAGCTGAAAATACTTTTATCGAAGCGAATTTGTAACGCCGGGATTGTCTTCCATCTCCATAGTTCATTTATAAAGTTATTATTAAGACACAAATGAAAAACTGCAGATTGAGAGAACATAGTCTATGCAGTTTTGGATCGGGCAGTACCTAGTTACTTTATTAAAGTAATGAGTATTAATAATTCTAGACAAATTGTACTTAAGTAAAAACGAAGACATTCGACTCTTATTTAAGTAGTACTTGAGGTCAGAGGCGTCACGTATGGAGGAGGGGGAGGGGGTACACACCCCCCACCCCCAATGTTGTCGGCGACGCGGTTTTTCATAAGAAAAGTCGATTCTTTCTCAAAAACAGTCGTTTTTTCTTGAAATCATTCGATTTTTTGTCAAAACAGCCATTTTTATGGCACTTGCCCTTCGGCCAAGTGCCATATAGCGATTGTAATTTCTGTCCGTCAGTCGGTCTGTCGGTCTGTCGGTCCCGGTTTTGCTAGTTCGGGCACTTCCAGATAAGCTAGGACGATGAAACTTGGCAGGCATATCAGGGACCGGACCAGATCAACTTACAATTAATCATTTCTTCAATCCGACTTTCCCCGGATCCGGGAGTCCGGAAACTATAAAGCAAAAGTGGAGCGAAAAGTAGCAAAAACAAGAGCTACGAGCTCATATGGCACTTGTACGAGTAGGCTGTACAAGAAAGTAGATGAAAACGTCACAAAATACACCCGCCATCCAAAAAGGCGGTTCGGAAATAGAAATAGGAATTTAGTTTCACTCATTTCTGAGCAGTTCCGGCATCGTCTCGATTGCAAATGCACATGACTGTTCAAACTTTCATCCCAATAAATCCATTTGTTTGATCCCTAGACGTGCTACACGATTTCCGGTACTCACTCTATTTCCACCTACCGTGGCCGAATCTGGTTCGGAATAAAAAAAAATCGACCACCTAAAGCATCTTCGTTTATACCATCTACCAAGTTTCACTCGAATCTGAGCATTTTTGGAAAGTTCCGGTACCCCCCCCCCCTTCCCACCAACGTTGTCGGAGCCGGTTCGGGCCCAATCTCTTAATTCCCTCATCAAGTTTGACTGAAATTGGAGCATAGCCTATCTGCAAGTTTCCAGTACCCCCCCCCCCCTACCTTGGCCGAATCCGGCCCAGACGCCAAATAACAAATCTAGGCCGCATAAACTCGGCACTGTCGAATTGCATCTCATTCGGTCCATCCGTTTGGTTTTTGTGCATGTCAAAAGTCCCCCTACCCCCAATTCCCCTAATCGTGGTCGCATATGGTTCGAACGCATGTTTTACATGTCGAGGCCATCGATTCGTATCACCCATGAAGTTTCACTCGAATCAGACCACTCGTTCGCAATTTATAGAAGTCCATATTTCTCTTCTCTTGCTCCCCCAAAAATGCTCGGATCTAGGAACGGAAGTTTCCGGGGGTATGTTGTGTCAGGTTTTTAAGTCAAGATAATTCGGGTCGCTAATATGCCTGCAAAGTTTCGTTGTCGTTTTACATCTGGAACTATTCTAACTCACGACTACCGGAATTCCAGGAAACCCCCTCCAACTCCCCCCACAGAGCCCCGAAACCATCTGGCTAAGTCAATTTCATCTAGGCCTAATGATTGTTCCATCCATTAAGTTTCGTCCCAATCCCTCTACTTTTAGAGTTTCTTGAGTTTTCCACCCCCCCCCCATCCCCACAGGTATAGGACCCGACTCGGACGTGACACTGAACGTCCGAGGCGATAGCTCACCAGACAAGTTTCATTCAAATCCGATCACCCGTTCAAAAGTTATGCACGCCACTAGATTCCGGACTCCCCATCCACCCACTCCCCCCACGATGGTCGGGTCGGGGAAACGGCTGTTCTCAAGTCAATCTGTTCGGATCCCTGACATACCTGCCAAGTTTCATCGCCCTAGGACATCAGGAAGTATGCCGAACTCGCGGGATCGCTAGAAATCCGGACCCCCACCCCAACTCCCCCACAGTGCCCTGATCCGGTCCGGTTATGTCAATGACGTGTCGAGGACCTGTGCTTGTTTTTCCCACCAAGTTTCATCCCGATCCCTCCACTTTAAGCGTTTCTCAAAATTTCCGGTTCCCTCCTCCAACTCCTCCCAGTGTCATCGGATCCGGTCCGGTTATGTCAATGACGTGTCTAGGACCTGTGCTTGTTTTTCCCACCAAGTTTCATCCCGATCCCTCCACTTTAAGCGTTTCTCAAAATTTCCGGTTACCTCCTCCAACTCCCCCCCAGTGTCATCGGATCCGGCCCGGATTTAAAGTGAGGTGTCTGAGAGACAAGGTCATCCTAAATATCAATTTTCATCAAGATCCGATCACCCGTTCAAAAGTTATGCACGCCACTAGATTCCGGACTCCCCATCCACCCACTCCCCCCACGATGGTCGGGTCGGGGAAACGGCTGTTCTCAAGTCAATCTGTTCGGATCCTTGACATACCTGCCAAGTTTCATCGCCCTAGGACACCAGGAAGTATGCCGAACTCGCGGGATCGCTAGAAATCCGGACCCCCATCCCAACTCCCCCACAGTGCCCTGATCCGGTCCGGTTATGTCAATGACGTGTCTAGGACCTGTGCTTGTTTTTCCCACCAAGTTTCATCCCGATCCCTCCACTTTAAGCGTTTCTCAAAATTTCCGGTTCCCCACCCCAACTCCCCCACAGTGCCCTGATCCGGTCCGGTTATGTCAATGACATTTCTAGGACATGTGCTTGTTTTTCCCACCAAGTTTCATCCCGATCCCTCCACTTTAAGCGTTTCTCAAAATTTCCGGTTCCCTCCTCCAACTCCCCCCAGTGTCATCGGATCCGGCCCGGATTTAAAGTGAGATGTCTGAGACACGAGGTCATCCTAAATATCAACTTTCATCAAGATCCGATCACCCGTTCGCAAGCTAAAACTACCTCAAATTTTGGCTTCACCCTCCCTCCACTCCCCCCCCCAGATGGTCGAATCGGGGAATTGATGATTTCCTATTTAAGCTGGTCGGGTCCCAGACATGCCTGTAAATTTCCATCGTCCCAGCACATCAGGAAGCACGGAACTCGCGGGATGACTACAAATTCGGACTTCTCCCCCCCCCAACTCCCCCAAAGTGAGCGGATCCGTTCCGGTTATATCAGTCACGTATCTAGGACTTTTGCTTGTACTTTCCACCAAGTTTCATTCGGATCCCTCCACTCTAAGTGTTTTCCAAGATTTCCGGTTTCCCCCTCTAACTCCCCCCAGTGTCACCGGATCCGGTCTGGATTTAAAATGGAGGGTCTGAGACACGAAGTCCTTCCATGTATTAAGTTTCATTAAGATCCGATCACCCGTTCGTAAGCTAAAAATATCTCATTTTTCCTATTTTTTCCGGATTCCCCCTCCCTCCACTCCCCTCCAGATGGTCGGATCGAGGAAGCGACAATTTCTAATTTAATCTGGTCCAGTTCCTGATATGCTTGCCAAGTTTCATCGTCCTAGCTTATCTGGAAGTGCCCGAACTAGCAAAACCGGGACCGACAGACCGACAGACCGACTGACGGACAGAAATAACAATCGCTATATGGCACTTGAGTAAGCTCAAGTGCCATAAAAAGCGCTGCCCGCATGCGAGAGCGAACCAGGGACCTCTGTGTTATAAGGCCAACGCTCTACCAACTGAGCCACGAGACCATGTATGAGAGAGCGAATGCGAGAGAATGCCCAAAGTGGATAGTCTAAACAAATTACATTGTTAGGATAATGGAACTTATCAGGAATATTGGATGTATTAGGGAGCGAATGCGGGAGTATATATTGTTAAAAGATTGACGACCTGATTAACCTGGACATAGTCAAGAAACATAAATAATAGTTTGGGCACTTCCACGCAAGCTAGGACGATGAAACTTCGCAGGCATACCAGGGACCCGACCAAACTAAGTTGGAAATAGTCACTTGCCCGATCCGACCATCGTGGGGGAGGGGGCGGAATCCGGAAAATAGGGACATTCATCACTTTCGAACGGGTGATCGGATCTTAATGAAACTTGATATCTGGAAAGATCTCGTGTCTCAGATGTCTCATTTCAAGTCCGGACCGGATCCGATGAATCTTGGGGGTGGGTCTTGAGGGGAGTGGAGGGACGGGGAATCCGGAAAAATTTCGAAAAATTATATATTTTCAGCTTACGAACGGGTCGTCGGATCTTAACGAAACTTGATATATGGAAGGACCTCATGTCTCAGACGCCGGTGACATTGGGGGGAGTTGGAAGGGGAAACCGAGGGGGAAACCGGAAATCTTGAAAAACGCTCAGAGTGGAGAGATCCGGATGAAACTTGGTAGAAAGAACAAGCACAAGTCCTAGATACCTGACTGACATAACCGGAACGGATCCGCTCACTTTGGGGGAGTTGGGGGGGGAGTCCTACTTTCTAGTGATCCCGCGAGTTCGATGCTTCCGGATGTGCTAGGACAATGAAAATTAGCAAGCATGCCAAGGACCCGACCAGATTAAATAGGAAATAGTCACTTCCCCGATCCGACCATCTGGGGGGGGGGGGTGGAGGGACGGGGAAGCCAAAATTGAGGTATTTTTAACTTGCGAACGGTTGGTCGGATCTTGATGAAAGTTGATATTTAGGATGACCTCGTGTCTCAGACGTACCACTTTAAATCCGGACCGGATCCGATGACACTGGGGGGGGGAGCTGGTGGAGGGAACCGGAAATCTTGACTAACGCTTAGAGTTGAGGCATCGGGATGAAACTTGGTGGGAAGAAAAAGCACAAGTCCTAGATACGTCATTGACATAACTGGACCGGATCCGGGCACTGTGGGGGAGTTGGGGGGGGGGCGGACTTCTAGTGATCCCGCGAGTCCGGCGTACTTCTTGATGCGCTAGGACGATGGAACTTTGCAGGTATGTAAGGGATCCGATCAGATTGACTTGAGAATAGTCGTTTCTCCGATCCGACCATCGTGGGGGGAGTGGATGGATGAGGAGTCCGGAATCTAGTGGCATGCATAACTTTTGAACGGGTGATCGGATTTAAATGAAACTTGTCAGTTTGAAAAAGCTATCGCCTCAGGGTTGTAAGTCTGGATCGGGTCCGATACCTGCGGGAGATGAGGGGGGGAACTAAGAAAACGCTTAAAGCAAAGGGATTGGGACGGAACTTAATTGGGAGAACATGCATTAGGCCTATATACGAAACTGACGGGGCCAGATGGTTTCGGGGCTCTGGGGGGAGGGGGCCTATAATTTCGGTAGTCGCGAGTTAGAATAGTTCCAGATATACTAAGAGAACGAAACTTTGCAGGCAGCATCTTGGGGGGAGCGAGGGAAGGGAAATATGGAAACTGCTGCAAATGCGAACGAGTGGTCTGATTCGAGTGAAACTTACTGGGTGATACGAATCTATGAACTCGACATGTAAGACATGCGTTCGAACTGTATGCAACCATGGTTGGGGGAGTTGGGGTTGGAAAATTTTTACATGCACAAAAACCAAACGGTTGGACCGAATGAGATGCAAGTTCGACAGTGCCAAGCTTGTGCGGCCTAGATTTGTTATTTGGTTTTAGGGACGGATTCAGTCAAGGTAGGGGGGGGGCAGGGTTCCGTTTTTGCCGGCTAAAATTCACTTTTATCATACCTGCGGTTTTAATCGGCTTTTATTAATAAAAACCGATTTTTGCAGCTTAAACTGGCTAAAATCAAACCGCACTGATCTTTTTACGTATCAATCTTTACTGTTGTTTGTTCATTTCTGACTATTTTTCAACCAGGGTTGATTCCCGGACTAATTAGCTCGCCTACTCCAATCCAGAAAACCGGTTTGGGGTTGACACGAGTGAGTCATCAGGTCACGTTGCTTCCTGCGATTTATTTATACCGGGAGTTCGTACCGTATTATATTAAAGCGAGGAGGCTATTAGAAACTGCGGAGGCGATTTGTTGTACATGTTGATACGATACGCGGATAGTAAATAGGCTACTTCAAGAATTGAGCTTATGGCTTGTCCTTCTTGTTTTCTTGATAGTATGTTACACGGCAGCTCTGTAGGGATTCTCAGCAGAAACTTGTGCATATAAATGAAGGAACCTAGCTTCAGTGCCATTTATAATAGCAGATATGACTTAGCCTACACCTATTCAGTCTTGACATTATTCTGCATCCTTCCATCCTCTCTAGGCTAACATGAACTACAATCTTTAATACATGAAAGAATTATGACAGTCTTAGAATAGCGGAGTGCTATTAAAATCACATAGTAGCAGTTTTGATTTCAGCCAGTTACTTGATTTTATCCATGCCACTTGATTTTAACCGTATCGGCAGAAATCACCTATTAGCCGATATTAACCGGCTGGTATTTTAGCCACCCGGGAACCCTGGGGGGGGGGGGGTACTGAAAATTTGCAGATAAGTTATGCTCCGATTTCAATAAAACGTGATGGAGGGATCAGAGGTCCAACGGGGTGTGGGGGGGGGGATACCGGAATCTTCCAAAAATGATCAGATTTGAGTGAAACTTGATAGATGGTATAAAAGCAGATGCTTTTTAGATGATCCATTTTTGAGTCCGAACCAGATTCGACCACGGTAGGGGAAGATGGAGGGAGTACGGAAATGGTGTAACACGTCAAGGGGTCGAACGAGTGGATTTATTGGGCTGAAACTTGGAAGATTGAACAGTCTTGCGCATATGCTGCAGATCATACGAGATTATGCCGGAACTGCTCAGAAGTGGGTGAAACTAAATATCCTATTTCTCTTTCCGAACCGCATTTTTGGATGGCGGGTGTATTTCGAGACGTCCTCATCTACTTTCGTGTACCACCTACTCGTAACAAGTGCCATATGAGCTCGTAGCTCTTGTTTTCTTAAAAACAGTAGTTTTCTGTAAAAGTGATCGGTAAAAATGACCAGCGAGTCGGTAAATACCTTGCCCCTCCCCAAACATTTTGGCTAGTAACACTTCTGCTCAAGGTACTTCCCAACACTGGTCTGGAGCATTTTAAGTGATTTTATATTTTTCCAGCGAGAATTCCCGTCAGGATTGGCACAATCTGTATAGTGAATGAATGAATGAATGAATATGTTTATTACCCATCTTTACATAAAATGTCACTGATGGAGTATAAAAAAAAGAGAAATAAAGAAAGTAGAACAATGAACAACACACAAGATACAATTTTAACTTGGCAATACATAATTCAAAAAAAAATGAAGAGAAAAATACACTATAAACTATTATATATACACCATTTCTGTAACTATTGTTTAATTGCTGGATAGAGGCTGTTTAGAGGGTCGAGGGATTCCAGAAATCGAGCACGACGCTCTAGTACAGCCTCAATCGGATCTTTAATCCCATGATTTCCTGTAACTCGTCGATTACGAGACCACAGCGGTTGCGCGAGCAGGAATTTAGCATATATGTAAAAAGTACTTCTAATAGTCCTAAGATCAGATGTGTGGAAAAGTTTCCAGAAAGGTGCTAGTGCAAGTGCATGCGGTAATGCAAGAGCATTATACAGCTGCGCTAGCACCAGTCTGTTGTAACGCGCCCGAACGATTATTACTTTCATTCCGGAGAGGATAAAACTACCCTAATAATAGACGGCTCCTGCTTTTACCAATTCAATTTATTTCAAACCATTCACGGACTAGCCGAATTTTCGGGTTTTTGTCAACAAAAATTACTGTATCAAGATAAATTGACGTCAAACGTAAAGTGAATAAATACAACAACAACTAAACAACAACATCATAGTTCAAAGATTTCCATTTATTGTGACATAGAGCGTGTTCCACCCTTCTAACAATAGTTACTAATAGTTACTATTTCCGTTCCATCCTCATGAAAAGTTACTGCGCTGACCGTTCCAACCTTGTCGGAATAGTAACTAATAGTTACTATTTGCTTACCATGCTCGGGACCGTAGTAATCGTAGTAACTACGCATCTCTGTAACGTGATTGGTCGGATTCGCCCCTGGCGTGAGATCCTGCTATAATAGAAAAATCGTTCCAGCCTTGACGGAGAAAAGCCAGAATTCGTGACGTCATGCGTAGTAACTACGGTAAGTAGGATGGAACACGCTCATAATTGTTGGTCCTTGAAACAGACTTCCCGAATATTCGGTTAATGATGAATCGGTTAATAGTTTCAAGTGTGTCATAGATAAGATTTTTAACTACGTATGGTCACTCCCACTTTCTCGGTCATTTAAAGGCGAAAGCCTTTACTGTCGAATAACATTAGTATAGTAGCTTACGTGGAACACAATCCTAGTTGTTTCTAGTTTTCACTCTCTAGTGACTGATCTCGCCTCTATAATTTGTTTTGCTCTCTCCATCTCTCGGTGACATTCATCAGAACCTACCTCTAGAACAGGTTCGAGTCCGCACTGGCGACTCCAAGCACGAGATAGGGCTACAACCCTCGGGATCAGTCGCAAGTTAATACACAGACGACTTAGAGGAAAAAAGAGACATATCCCATAGGTAATATCCCGCAGGGAATGAAGATGTGTGGCCAGCGGCCCTTCTTAAGACGACTGGCAACTCCTCTTGAATGCCCTAAACGCCTCTAGAGGTGCAGGAGGAACTAAGGTCTAAGGTAAGGTAAGATATCCCGCAGGGAAATATCTTTTCGACCCAATTTCAGCTTCTTCGGATCGACCGAAATTTCGAGTTTCTTCCTCGGATTGACCAGAATTTCGAGGAAAACCTTAACCTGAAATCAGGTCGAAACCATTTTTTTATTCACTGTGTTGCAAGTTTTGTCCTTTTTTTTTTTTTTTTTTTTTCCCTATGCCGTCGATTTCAGCGAGTTGCTCGAAAGTGGTAAGGGTCTAATCTGTGCAGTTTTTACGGAAAGTGTGAACGTTAGGTCGGATTGGTGAATATGACATTACATTTTGGAAAGCTCCATCAAACTCTTCCAAACCAAAACCAGCCAAAAAGGATGGTTTTGCTTGTCCTCGAGCCCGAGCCTAAGGTGTGTGAAATGAAGCGGAACTAGATAGCCTATGTCAGAGAGGACCATCTGAAGTTGTCAACCCAAGCTTTCATTCCATCAAACCATGTTTCTGCTTTCGAGTGGAAAGCTCCGTTCTAGCAGGCAATCAAGTATAGGCACCAGTTGGTGCAAGCCGAACAAAGGTTGCCACAATACTTCACCTTGCCCAGGCAACGTAGGTCTAGTTTTGTTTCATTTTGTCTCAGTCAATTTCAGGAGGAGAATTTCCGTATCGGATGAGAACTCTAGCGGTAAAGAACGCAGCTAAGGGCACTAGTCTCCCGGCATCGGAATCAAATAAGCAAATAAAATAGTGATTAAAGAAAAACTAACCATTCCCAGACGCGGAGGGATTTGTCATCCGATGTCGTCACAAACCGCCGGTTTTCGTCAATGAAAGTGATCGAGTTGACCGCGCCGAGATGACGATTGTACTCCTGTGTGACCTCGCCAGTTCGCGCATCCCACTGCAAGAGAACAAGGTTACAAACTGAGAAACTATAAAGAGTTTCTTGGTGCAAGCAGTGCGCATGATTCTGAAAAGAATACACTGACAGAAGTTTGATAACATATTACACATGGTCGCGCATCCTTGTACTGAACGTTATGTTGGATGTCGAGGGCATTTTTGTTACGACTCGTTAGTGTTACGTTTCGAGTTATGCCCCTTCTCAATGTAGTTTCGTAAAAAAATTACATTTAAATGGGTCAAACAGACATAGAGCGTGTTCCATCCTACTTACCGTAGTTACTACGCATGACGTCACGAATTCTGGCTTTTTGCCGTCAAGGCTGGAACGATTTTTTTATTTTAAAGCAGGATATCATGTCACGGGCGAATCCGACCAATCACGTTACAGACATCCGTAGTTAATACGCTTACAACGCTCCCGAGCGTGATAAGCAAATAGTTACTATTAGTTACTATTTCGAGAAGGTTGGAATGGTCAGCGTAGTAACTTTTGGTGAGGTTGGAACAGAAATAGTAACTAATAATTACTATTGGTAGAAGGGTGGAACAAGCTCATATACTCCTAACGTTTAACACAAGGATGCACACACGTTTTAATGTTACCCAACTTCTGACGGTATGCAAGCCTTGGTTAACTGAATACTTTCTAAAACCTGTAAATCTAAAAAAAAAAAATGCAAAACCCATGACCCGACTAAGTTTCATCAGAATCCTTTCGACAGATTTCCCCTGTCACGTGTAACGCTCACTTTGTTTAGAATCCCAAACAGTAGAGAAAAGTAATCAAAAAGAATTTTCTACTATTTTCAACTATTTCACTATTTTCAACTTACGATTTTTGCTGAACTCAAGTCGAAAGTCGAAACAACCTATCCCAGTCGAAGTGTAACGATGCGTCTTACATCGAACTTTTGCAGAAACAGAGCCCCAAACCCATGCGGACATTTTGTCATGTGCACATCTTTCCTCTAAGCTATGTTCACACGCAGTCTAAAGCCGCTTTCCCACTGTCGCGTCGTTGCCTATGCGTTTATCATGCGTTGCGTACAGGTTGCGTAGCGTATCTTTCACACCTGCTCGAGAAGCTTTCAAGCTGGATGCGGAGGCTATTTATGTCTTCCTTTCTTGGTTTCTTCTGCTGCATTTTCGTTTCTTTCATGATTAGTAAGTTTTTCTTCACCATTAGTTGTTTTTCTGTAAAAACTGCCATTTTCACAGCAAAATCTGACGCGTTGCGTTTTATTTGTATGCGTAAGTTCTGAGTTACGTCGCCAAAAAGCTCGACGCAGAAGTTGCGTAGCTTAATGTGAAAGGCTCAACGCGTCAGTGTGAAAGCGGCACAACATTCCGTATCCGAAAAGAACGCATGCGAAATTCGCATTGCTATGGGGAAACCTGTATGCGTTCGGAGCAAAGGAGGAAATTCGCATCCGACTGCAAAAATCAGACTGTTTGTGCACGTAGCCTACTTTCAGCCTCCATTTTTTTTTATCGGACTCTGTGCCAAAGGCAAAAACTAGTGAGGCTTTCTGATTCAGCGTGACTTTTTACTCACTAAAACTCCGTAGGATTTACCTCACTTTCCTTGCAACCTTAAATATTGAGTTACAAAGCCCATCTTCAAATTTAACTTCCCTTGATGTGTCATCTAACCAGTTTTCATCCAATTACCTCAGTCCATCTGGAACCGACTGAGGTCCCAGCACAGACACAGTCTGTGACGGACTCATTGGGAACTCATTAGAGCAGAACTGAAACCTGATACTATTCCTTTATGTCCTTCTCAATAACAAGCGCCATTAGTAGTTCGCATACTAGTAATGCGATTACTGTAAGATGTCTGATTTGGCTTGCAAAATCTTTACTCTATAAAACCAATTTGAATTTTACGATTCTTGGACTCCGGCCGAAAGCGTCCTAGTCCGACCCGAATGCAACTGCCATTCTACCCTTCGCCATGATTGAGCTCATCATTAGCAATTGCCCAGGACCTTCACGTTTCTGCCCTTGACCATTTCTCCGCACTCCATCTAGGAAGAAGATTTTTTAGACCCGATTAGTCCCTTTTTTTTTTTCTTCTTTTTAATGTTTATTTTTTGATCTTGTGCATTTACTACATTATTGAAAGCTCAGTGTACTTTTTCCTCTTTTTTTTGTTTATACTGCACTATTTCCTCTCCTTAAGTGCGTTAATAAAATCATCATCATACTAATCTTTTCGCAGTTGTTTCCGTTCGTTTGCTTTCAGACCGAATCTGATCTTCCCCACTGAACGTCTTTTCACAATTAAGCTCCACCCCTTGCTTCATTTGTGACTAGTTCAGTCGGAGGTACGGAATGTACAAACAGACCGAGAGAAAATGTTTGGTGACGAAGTTATTCAAGATTGCGAGTAGTAACTTACTACTAGTAAGTGGTCTGTTTTCACAGTGAAGAGACATTAGGACAGATGACGCATACACTCTGCTGTGTATTTTCTGAAGAATCTGACGTACAGCAACTGTGAGCGTGTTCTACCTTTCTAACAATAGTAACTGTTAGTTACTATTTTCGTCCCAACCTCATGAAAAGTTACTACGCTGACCGTTCCAACCTTCTCGAAATAGTAACTATTTGCTGAACACGCTTGCGAGCGTAGTTGGCGTGGTAACTCTCTAGCACGATTGTCCGATCAGCACACTGCACATATTTTGCCGAAAATGGAAAATGTTTGTTCCAGCCTTGGCGCCAAGAAGCCAGGGTCCCTGAACTCATACGCAGTCACTACGGCAAGTAGGGCGGAACACGCTCTGTATGTATGCCCGTGGTGGAAAATTTAACGATTAGTTTTCTAGTGAACCTTAAAAGTTTAACTGAAAAACCAGCTTATTTTTAAACCCTGAATCTGAATACACTTAATTATTTTGACTCTGGTTTTTTCACCTTGGACTCTAGCAATGACGTTCAGAATATGCCCTGCTGGTCCGACAAAACTAAGTTCACCCCAATGCGGTGAATTAGAATTTCAACAAAAGCGTGCATATGAATGGCTAATGTAGATAAGTTTAGGCAATGTTCAATTCCATATTGTAAGGTCTCTTTTGAATAAAGCCCGCTATTGCCTGTGACCCAGAAAAGCTTTCGTTTACCGTTGGGATTGCTGAACATACAGCATAGAGGTACACGCACATAGAGGTACTATAAATCCAAAAGAAACAGTTCATTCTATAGGCATATTCTCGCCGTTCCCCGAGGACTCCACTTGAGGAGTCCCCGCGTTTTCTTTTGTCCCAGGGACTCATTCCCCGTATTCTCGCGAGTCCCCACAGACGGGGAATGCTCCAATTATCATCCCCGTCATCAAAAAGGACTCCCTTTCAGATTCGGAGGGGAATCAATTTTTGCTGGTATTGGTGCAATGTAAAATTAATTAAAAATAATCAGAATAAACAAAACCAAAAATAAAGTGGATCCAGACTAATTTCGTCAACTGCATATTTCTGATTCGAACAAAATCGATTTTGGAAGCATTTCCCGTGTTCTCGCTGTTTCTGTAGGCGGAGTCCGCGTGGAGTGACTCCCTCTATTCTCGCCGTTCCCTTCGATTCCCCGAGGAGTCCTCGGGAACGGCGAGAATACACCTTATGAAAAAGCATTTTCATCGTGTCTTCAAGCCTATTTAACCGAATAAGTGATGGGTAACTGGACTGTCGTATGTCAGCCCTATTCGGTCAATAAAGGTTAACTTCCGACATCGAGGTTGATTTCGGAAAATAACTTCGAGACGGCCATTGAAAATAACTTATTCGATTCGAAGGTGAGGTAAGTTACGAAAAATATCTATCGAATGCAGCAAGGTTAGCATTCTTAAAAGGCCATCGAGCTTGTAATTCTGATATCAAACGAGAATAACTGTCATAGCCTTTTATAACAGAACCATTAATATAAGGCGTTAACCATGCATATCTTCATGAGTCCAGCAGGTTATATAATGATAATCGTCACACAGAAAGTTCCTCTCTGGAGCTTCAGATCAAAGACAGTAAAAGTGGGAAAGACCGGAAACTCCCGTAAGCCCCATGAGTCACAACAATCAGCGCCGTTTAGCGGATGTTCTTTCGTTAAAAAATTGCACTGTTGACAATTTCTTCCATCGCTTTCCTCAGAATCATCATCAAAGCACGTTTTGTTTATGATGAGCATTCTCTCTCAATTTAGATTTCCTCTTTATTACGGAAAAAAATGTTGAATTAACGATTTCGAATCAGTGAATGTTGACAGACATTGCCTACTCACGCCCTCTTGCTTTGATTATATTGATCATCTACCGCTGGAAATTGGACAAAGTCCAAACGCTAGGCAGCGTTCCAATCGATTTTCAGAGACCCGATTTTAGTGAAGTCACCGGTCTTTCCCACTATTATTGTCTTTGCTTCAGATAACTTCATATCAACCTCTCTGGAGGTAAATATGACTCCATTATGAATCCACCGCTAAATTTCTGTGCGACGATTACCATAATACAACCCACCGTGGATCGCAGGATGATATGCATTAAATAACTGTTCGAGAAAGCTTTAACATGTCAAATACAAAACGGTCCACGAGGCAAACTTTCAGGATACGCGCCGACCCGGGGACAAATACTCACCGAAACAATTTTGTTGTCTGACGTCCCAGCGACAAACAAATGCTGCTTGTCTTCGTCTGGATTGAACTTCACACAGTAAGACACTTTTTTATTGGTAAATCGGGATATGCATTGGCCAGTCTCCGTGTCCCACAACTTGATATACCTGTCAAAACCTGCAACAAACACGAATAAAGTTAACTTTGTAACTAGCCAAGATCACGAATAGTTACAAGGTCATTCATCTGTCTTCTACCATCCCGGTTATCCACTTCCTTCGCTGCTGTGAACCAGTGCAGAGATGGGCGAATCCGAAAATAAAAGGATTCGAATCCGAATCCAGGGCTAGGTACGAATCTGATTCCGAATCCACCATTCCGTGTGGAAGATTCGAATCCAACCTTTAACAAAAATTAAATCATGTAGATAGCTTACAGTTAAAAAATCAAAGGTGACAAAAAGCACTGATATCTACGATAATCAGATAACGTGATAGGTTTTTGAGGTTGGTTGGTGGTGGAGGCAAAAAGTTGCACACTGTGTACAAACTGGATGAGGAAGGATGTCGACTAGAAATTTTAGTGGATTCGTAAGATTGAAGATTTGGAGTCCAAGTCCAAACCAGACTCCAGCCTGACATGCAGAAGATTCGGATCCGGCCAAAAGGATAAATCTCGGATTCTAATCCGAACCAGATCCAGTGCAGATCAATAAAGATAAGCCCATACCTTCTGTACCAGCGTTTGGACCACTGATAATTTTAAGTGGTGATGCGATACTAAGGTATTTAATTATCAGCTAAGAGCCAACTGTTCCAGTATATTGCGATCTTGCACCTATTTATTTTGCTAACAAGTTGAATTTCGAAGAAGAATATACTAACTAAAACAGAGCCGGCAGAACAAGCCTTTACGAGGAGCTAGTTTTGTGCAGTTCAATCTGTCCTTTTGCAAGCTGATTTTGAGAAAAACTGTGCCGACAAATTACGTTCTCAAACCATGTTGGGTGGGCTGTCCCCCCCCCCCCCCCCCCCCTAGCCTCCTCCTCTTAGTCACGCCACTGATCGGGGCATTCCACTAGGTGACACTAGGAGCGGAAAGTAAATGTCGGAGATGCAAGCGAAGAGATTACTTACTCGCTGACAAAAATTGAGTCCCATCGTTGTTAAAATTGACATCTCTTACAGCTTGCCTATGTCCCAAATATGATCTGATTAAACGCCTTTCTCCGTATACTTCCCACAGCTGAAAAATAAAAGAAAAACTATTTTTTTGGGATGACAGTCATACGATTACGCCTCAATGCTTGCTTTCTTTACGTAATCCTAAGGTGGATCACTCAGGGGGGGGGGGGGGGTCATATTCATGATCCCCAAGGGCCAATGATAATTTTTGCGCCAAGGATTTGGCTTACAAGTGAATCCCTTAAAGTACAAACAATACTTTTCAGCACAAAAATATATTTTCATGATCTCGCAAATCATCATTTTGTATATACCAAAGATACATTCTCGTGATAGTCATGATTTCCAAGGGCTCATGACCACCAGCTTACAAATGATCAAAACAAACCCTCGTCCTACTTTCATCCTTTGACTCAGCCTTGCAAATGCCATATGAGCTTCTAGCTCGTTTTTTTTTTTTCAAATTAAAAGAACTTAACAGTCAAGAATCGAAGAGATTCGGATAATTTAGGCCTAACTGTACTTCCTTTCCTGCATTTCTAACTGTAAAAAGGTATATATAGAAGGATGCGTCATTTTAACATGACTCCAAGCTGAGTGGTTGGAAATTATCGAAAGAAGAAATATAAAAATTTGATTTCCGTTTTTTTTTGTTCTTGATCGGCTACGTATACCCCTAGATGATGTGCGAGCGCTAAACATACTTTCAGATAATTCGGAGGCACTTCCGGCAAACCGTCACCGGCGAAAAACAAACTAAATAATAAAATTCACCACAATACCAACAGAAAACCCGTTTTGTGGACGAGCTTTTTTGGGGTGCTTGATCGAATTCTGGGTAAAAGCTTCAGCGCTTTTCCAGGCGAATGATTGTAAAAACAGTCAATAAATTGTAAATATAGACACAGAACAAAGAATTGTCAACACCCGCATTTTTTTATTCATTATTTTCCTTTATTTGCAAGTCGTTCAATCCGCATCTTTCTTCTGGTTTTTAGTTACATCCTTTTATGATTTGTTGGTTCCTCATATGATTTTATAATTTAGTTTGTTTTTCACTGAGGACGGTTTGCCGGAAGCGCAACCGAAATATCCGAAATTAAATTTATCCCTCACACATCATCATAAATAGCTGAACGAGAATACAAGAGCTAAAAGCTCACATGGCACTTGTAAGGCTGGTTGAGAGGTAGAAATATGAAATTTGCCTTTTCGTGGATTTGTTCTGATCATTTGGAAGCAAAACCTTTAAGATAAGAATGATCATGGACCCTTGAAGTTCACGAGAATGTATCGTTTGGTAAAAAGCATTTTATCTGTAATGATGCGCACTTTATCGACGCTAGAAATTCATCTGTAAGCAAAAAACCATACGCAAAAACGATGATGGACTCTTGTGGATCATTAATACATGTATCGTCTGATGGAATTTTTATGGCACTTGCCCTTCGGCCAAGTGCCATATAGCGATCGCAATTTCTGTCCGTCCGTCGGTCTGTCGGTCTGTCCAGGTTTTGCTAGTTCGGGCACTTCCACATAAGCTAGGATGATAAAACTTGGCAGGCATATCAGGGACCCCAAATGATTAAGTTGGAAATAGTCACTTCACCGATCCGAGCACCGTGGGGGGAGTGGAGGGAGGGGGAATCCGGAATCTTGAGGTATTTTTAACTTTTGAACGGGTGATCGGATTTCGATGAAACTTGATATTTGGAACGACCTCATGCCTCAGACGACCCACTTAAAATCCGGACCGGATCCGGTGACTTTTGGGGGGAGCTGGAGGGGGCAACCGGAAATCTTGGGAAACGCTATGAGTGGAGGGATCGAGATGAAACTTGGTGGGAAGACACCTAGCAAACACTAGATACATCGTTGACATAACCGAGCCGATTCGGGCACTGTGGGGGGGAGTGGAGGGAGGGGGAATCCGGAATCTTGAGGTATTTATAACTTTTGAACGGGTGATCGGATCTTGATGGAACTTGATATTTTGAAAGACCTCATGCCTCAGACGACCTACTTAAAATCCGGACCGGATCCGGTGACTTTTGGGGGGAGTTGGAGGGGGCAACCGGAAATCTTGGGAAACGCTATGAGTGGAGGGATCGAGATGAAACTTGGTGGGAAGACACCTAGCAAATACTAGATACATCATTGACATAACCGAGCCGATTCGGGTACTGTGTGGGGAGTAGAGGGAGGGGGAATCCGGAATCTTGAGGTATTTATAACTTTTGAACGGGTGATCGGATCTCGATGGAACTTGATATTTGGAAAGACCTCATGCCTCAGACGACCTACTTAAAATCCGGACCGGATCCGGTGACTTTTGGGGGGAGCTGGAGGGGGCAACCGGAAATCTTGGGAAACGCTATGAGTGGAGGGATCGAGATGAAACTTGGTGGGAAGACACCTAGCAAACACTAGATACATCATTGACATAACCGAGCCGATTCGGGTACTGTTGGGGGAGTAGAGGGAGGGGGAATCCGGAATCTTGAGGTATTTATAACTTTTGAACGGGTGATCGGATCTCGATGGAACTTGATATTGGAAAAACCTCATCCCTCAGACGACCCACTTAAAATCTGGACCGGATCCGGTGACTTTTGGGGGGAGCTGGAGGGGGCAACCGGAAATCTTGGGAAACGCTATGAGTGGAGGGATCGAGATGAAACTTGGTGGGAAGACACCTAGCAAACACTAGATACATCGTTGACATAACCGAGCCGATTCGGGCACTGTGGGGGGAGTGGAGGGAGGGGGAATCCGGAATCTTAAGGTATTTATAACTTTTGAACGGGGGATCGGATCTCGATGGAACTTGATATTTGGAAAGACCTCATCCCTCAGACGACCCACTTAAAATCTGGACCGGATCCGGTGACTTTTGGGGGGAGCAGGAGGGGGCAACCGGAAATCTTGGGAAACGCTATGAGTGGAGGGATCGAGATGAAACTTGGTGGGAAGACACCTAGCAAACACTAGATACATCATTGACATAACCGAGCCGATTCGGGTACTGTGGGGGGAGTAGAGGGAGGGGGAATCCGGAATCTTGAGGTATTTATAACTTTTGAACGGGTGATCGGATCTCGATGGAACTTGATATTTGGAAAGACCTCATCCCTCAGACGACCCACTTAAAATCTGGACCGGATCCGGTGACTTTTGGGGGGAGCTGGAGGGGGCGACCGGAAATCTTTGGAAACGCTATGAGTGGAGGGATCGAGATGAAACTTGATGGGAAGACACCTAGCAAACACTAGATACATCATTGACATAACCGAGCCGATTCGGGCACTGTCGGGGGAGTGGAGGGAGGGGGAATCCGGAATCTTGAGGTATTTATAACTTTTGAACGGGTGACCGGATCTCGATGAAACTTGATATTTGGAAAGACCTCATGCCTCAGACGACCCACTTAAAATCCGGACCGGATCCGGTGACTTTTGGGGGGGAGCTGGAGGGGAGAACCGGAAATACTGGAAAACGCTATGAGTGGAGGGATCGAGATGAAACTTGGTGGGAAGACACCTAGCAAACACTAGATATATCATTGACATAACCGAGCCGTGCCTACTCGTAACAAGTGCCATATGAGCTCGTAGCTCTTGTTTTTTTTACTTTTAGGTTGAGATGCGCACTTTAAGGGTGCTAGAAATTTATTTTTAAGCAAAACCCTTGTGGCACGAATGATCATTGGCCGAAATGTATCGTTTGATCAAAAGTACTTTTATGACTTTGCGGTTAAGATGCACACTTTAAGGGAGCTAGAAATTCATTTGGAAGCAAAACCATTGATGCAAAAATGATAATGGGCTGACGGGGATTCTGAAAATGCAGTTTACTTAAAAGTATTTTTTTTTTTACTTTGCGGTTAAGATTAGTACTTGAAGGAATGGTCAGATTTCGGAAGTGACGATTTCTAAGTCAATCTTGTCGAATCTCTAAAATTACACCAAAGAAGTTTCATCGTCCTAGCACACCTAGAAGTACCTTACCTGGCGGTCACCAGAGTTCCGCAACACCCTCTAACTTCCCCCACAGTTCCCCGATCCGATCCGGATCCGCAAACGGTTTATCTAGAGCAATTCTTTGTTATTACCACCAAGTTCCATCCCGATCTCTCCAGTCTAAGCGGGTCACGTAATTTCCGGTTCACACCCCCAAGAGTTGTCGGATCCAGTCCGGACATGAAAAAGAACATCAGAGAAATGTCATCTGTTCAATTATCAAATTTCACTATAATCCGATCACCCTTTCTAAAGTTACGGATGACTCAGTATTCCGGATTCCCCCTCCCTCCCATCCCCCCATGATGATCGGATTTAGAAATTTTGTATTTCCAAGTCATTCTGGTCGGGTTCCTGATATGCCTGCCCAGTTTCGTCGTGAAAATCACCCAAAACAGCTATCACCGGTATTTCGGGAAACCACGTCTACCATATTTGACGATACAAAGCGGATAAGTCAGCTAGACAGCTACATTTTAATAGAGCTATATTTCGGCCCTTCTTGGTAAGGGTCCTCTTCAGGCTCAAGCCGCTCATGCTGGAGAATGAACGTGTGGAAAAACAATTGAAGATGTTTCCTTAAATATCTGATTTTGTGAAATTCTTCTCTGAAAATTGGATGGAGTTAAAGTTCGTGCTGTGATTTGTGATCCCTGTATCCCCCCCCCAAAGTGTCTAGATCCAATCCAACTGTTTAAACGATTTACCAAGAGCAGATGGTTGTTCTTTTCAGCAAGTTTTGCTCCGATCCCTCCATTCTTACCGTTTATCGAGATTTCCGGTCTCCCCCCCAAAAAAATCCACCACAGCTGTCGAATCCGGTTCGGACTTTAAATGGGGCAACAGAGACATGTCTTCTATTCAGTTATTAAGTTTCATTCGAATCAGATAACCCGTTCGAAAGTTATGCGCGGCTGAATTTCGGCTGCACTCCCCCCACAGATGTTCGGATCGGAAAGCTGATTATTTCCAAGTTAGTTTGGTCGGATCACATATATGCCTGCCAATTTATTCGTCCTAGCACATCTAGAAGGTTACACTTCACTTATTTACTTAAATAGGCCTGAAAACCTGGTGAAAATGCGTTTCTTCGGTTGTGCGCTATCCCCAGACAATCTATTTCATCGACTTAATTTATTCTTTCGGATTTGTGGTGCCTGCGTGTGCTTGTCCCTCTATGCTCGAAATATTTAGCAGCTACAAAGGTAAGACATTGCCGAAAAATAACACATATAACGAGAATATATATCTTATCGTCACTCTCCTACTTTCTTGAGCAGTGGGTTTTCGGGTTCCAGCTACCCCCCCCCCCCCCGCGACCCCCCTCCCCCGGTACCAAAATACCCCCGGCTAACCCCCCCCCCCCCCCGGTACCAAAAACACCCCGGTGACAAAAACCTTCGGGTACCAAAACCCCACCGGCAAAAACCCCCCGAATCCTTTACATTTTTGCTCTAGCGTCAACGATGTCCAAAGTTCTAGAGGGCTTCTCCTTGGTCGGTTGAGTAACTTTCTAGGGACTACCGAAAATCAGTTTGCGTATAAAAAGAAGTTATCGGTTGAGTTTGCTATATTCGTTTTGCGTGCTGTCATTGAGTACTACTGGCTTTTTGGAACGTACGTGTATGCTTGCTTCGTGGATGTTAAGAAAGCATTCGATCGAGTGAATCAGCGAAAGCTCCTTCTAATCCTTCGAAAAAGAGGTGTTCCTCTACCTTACCTGCGTGTTCTTGCGTATTGGTTCCAGCACCAGCGATTTTTGGTACGATGGGGGTCTGAGCTAAGTTCCCCTTTCTCTGTTATTAACGGAGTACGGCAAGGGGGCGTGCTTTCCGCGTTTTTGTTTACGGTTTATTGCGACGATCTAAACAAACGTTTAAGTGCTAGTGGCATTGGTTGCCACGTCGGGTTTTGTTGCATAAATAATATTAGTTATGCCGATGACCTAGTTTTGCTAACAACATGCCCTAATGCCCTGAATAAATTACTGCGAATTTGCCAATCGTTTGCAGATGAAAATGATATCATTTTTAACTCTGCAAAAACTGAATGTGTTTGTTTTAGGCCTAAGGGTTCTGTCGCCCCGTTTATTCCGCCTATTCTTCTGAATGGTAGTGTGCTTTCATTTGTTCCACAATTTCGATACCTCGGGTTTGTGTTTAATGAGCATCTTGTTGATGATACCCACATTCGTCATTCGTTGAAATCGGTTTATACACGTGGAAATATGCTGTTGCGGAATTTCCACCATTGTACTCCCGACGTTAAGACGTTTCTTTTTCGGTCGTATTGTACAAGTATTTTTGGTCTCTCTCTTGTTTGTTCTTTTACGAAGAAAGGAATAAGCGAGCTGCGTATTGCGTACAATGATATTTTTCGATTTCTTCATAAACTCCCTCGTTTTACAAGTGCTAGTGAAGTGTTTTCTGATCATAATGTCCCGAATTTTTATGAGCTGCATTGGCTGTGTCGTGAGTCTCTGAGAAAACGGCTTCTTGCAAGCGACAATACCCTTATTTGTCAATTGAGTACTTCGCTCCTACGGCTTTCACTTCCAGTATGGAAACAGTTATATGAGCCTATTGATAGAGGGTAATATGGTCTTGGTTTTGTTTTGTTTTTTATTTTATTAGTGTCGTTATGTGTGTTCTCAAATTATGGTCTTAGTTACCGGAATAAAATGTATTGTATTGAATTGAATTGAATTTACATTTAATACGAATGTAACAAGTGTAAGAATAAGCTTGTGCGTGCACAAAGGGTATGTATATGTAAAGCAAAAAGTGATGGCTGGATGTGTTCTTAGTTTTGAATGTGTTAAGCGTAGGCAGAACAAATTTAGAAAAGGCAGGGGAGTGTAAAGCGAAGGTGAAGGTTGATGGTGACAGAGTAATTGCTGAAGTGAACTAACACACGCATTCACCTGAAGCTGTGGCCAGTGAGGTGTTAAAAGTGAAATATCAAAAACCGTGCCACTCAGTGTAACGCCTCCCCCCCCCCCCCAGGAAATCCTTTCCCAATTATTTCCCCTTCTTGCCGAGGAAGCTGCAGTTAGTTGCCGTTAGTTTTTGGGATCCCAAAACGTAAGTGGCAGGATACCTATGACATCGCAAAAGTTGTCCGACTGTGCGCACTATAACTTTCGACAGGAATGAGATATTTTGATGAAACTTGGTGTGAGGATTCTTTGGGTCAAGAGGACGGTCGAGCTCGTAGATTGGACCTGTAGCCCTACACTGAGGGGTGGGGGAGGGGGTTTAAGTTAAGGGGCAAATGAAATATTCTAGTCCCATCGAAACCTTTGGTCTTGTTCTTGTTGTACCAGAAGTCCCCTTGACAGACTAAGATAACGGGAAGTCAATTTAAATGGTTTGCATTCGTATTAAATGTAAAGGATTTCGGGCGGTTTCCGCCGGGGGGGGGGGGGGAGGGGGTTGGTTGGTTTTTTTTTTTGTCACCCGGGGGAGGGGTGGTGATACCGGGGGGTTTTCGCCGGGGGGGTGGGGGTGTCCGGGGGAGTTTTGGCGGGGCTTTTTGTCGGGGGGGGGGGGGGTCTAGACCCGCGTTTTCGGAGCTTGGCGTCCATAAAATAAGGAATTGCACGCTTTTGTATGAAGTTTTGGCTGTCCTGCAAGCAGCTTACATTCTGAACGTCATGAGTAGACCCTCGGGGTGAAAGAAATACAAAATTCCTTAGATGGGCCGAAATGTTTCAGTGTATTCAAATGTCAGATGTAAAAATAAGCTGCTTTTTCAGTTAAACTTTAATCGTTATAAAAACATATCTTTAGCGACCATTTTAGATTTTTTTTTCCCGCGAAACGTAACATTAAAACAGTCACAATTATTTTTAGAAATATCCTCGGCATCCAACACAGCAAACATGACGCATGCAAGAATGCTCAACTATAGGCGTTTTTTCCGTGCTCCCTCTAACAGTTTGTGGGTCAACTGTGGCTCGAAAGTACGTTTCCGTGGTCTTTTGTGCGGCCTACAAGTATGTTTTCGCGACAAACAAGATTTTCGTGGCTCGCTTTGTGGCTCAAATTTAACAACAACTAGCGAGGTGATTGTCGATCTTGTGGCTCGATTTTGGCGGGAAACTCAAATTAAGCAGCAAAATAGTGTCTAAACAATAAAGCTAACTACTTTTTCAAGCATATAGACTTAAAACTGAGGATACTTTTTGTACAGAATGGTAAGGAGAGAAGCCTGGAGTTCTATTTACTGAGATTTCACATGACTTTTATTTTTATTTTCTGATATTTGAAATTACCGCCAAAAAATAGACAAAACGGCGTTTCTGCGAGTTTCAACGAGCGTCTCGACTGTGTGGCACACAACCGTGTTTCCGCGACAAACACATGTGTGGCCCACAATTGTGTCGCGGAAAAGGCCTTATGTGTTATCTGTTATCAAAGTTTTGACAGTGCAATGGACTATTTTTCACCATTGTACAACTGTACTTTTTCTTCAAAACTGTGCTAACTACATTTTCATAATTTTTGGGCCCAGTTTTGTGTATGCCATCTGCATGAAGAAAGTAGGAAGTCAGAAAGTTAAAATTAATCTACCTGTTAAATGGTGCTCATGTCGTCATCTAACACTTAGCACAATTTAACAGAATACCGAATCAGATATGTTTTTTCCAATGGTATAATTAACTCAGTTTTCAAAAAAATTCCGTTAGCACAATTTTGAAGAACACGGTACAATTATTATTTCTTTATTTCTATTGTTGTAACTCACCTTTATTTTTGCATCCATAGAGCAGGACAACAGCAGGTGAGCCGTTTTCGGTATTAACCGGATTTGATTAACGGCCTTCGAGTGACCGGTCCATGTGTGGAGAAGCTTCTTGGGGACGAAGCACTTTTCAGGTGGGGTGTCCGCTCGAAGGTTGACCCCCACGTCATGGGGGGCGTGCATGAAGCTGCGACCTTGGTAGTCCAGTGCATCTTTAACTGCAAAAAATAAATAAAAAATAAATCTAAAGTAAAACCCCAAGTAGGATACAAATTAAAATAAGACTAAATGGATAAATCCGACTCCAAGGCAGCCCTACACAAATCCTCAATTTCTGGGTATGGTGCCCCCCCTAAGAATTTTCTAAATTGAGAACCTGATTGCTTCCATGCTAATCTATGCTTCACCGCTTTGGGATTGCTCTCTTTCTGTACAGCTCTCTGATCATCTGGACATATTCCAAAAGAGAGTAGTGACGATCATTCTGGGTGATCATAATATTTCAAATGAAGAGGTTCTCATTAAACTGGATGTTCTTAATTAACTGACCAACAGAATACTCATTCGAAAATTTTTGGAGCAAAGATAGTGTGTTGTCCCCAGATACTCCCCCGCTCCCTTTCCGTCGTCCGTGTGTCGGTCCAGGAGGAACACTGGCAATCAGTTTGCTCCATATTCTGCTAACTCTTCTGCCCAATTTTTTACATAGTTTCATCCCATCAATTATTTCTGGTCATAACTTATAAATGTACTAGTTAATTTGTTTCGTTTTTGTGTATTTCGTAAACTATTCCTCTGCTAGTTTTAAGCTATTTGGTAATAATTTAATTGATTGATTGAAATAATAAAACTTCGCTTTTCAAACATATTTTTAGGCGGTGTAATGGCCTTGGTGCAAGGCATGGTGTCCCAAAGTATGAGCAACATGCCCATACGTCGGGGCACCATGAACAAAAATCTATAAAATTGCTGTGAAGATTATGCTCGGCCAAGGGTGTGTTTCATACGAGTATGGTCAATGGCCCGGTCAAGCTTGACCAGCCAACCCTTGCTAAAAGACGGCATCAACTGACAATAGCGTTTGGGCGCAAATGCCTGTCCTCATTCACATCGTGCCATTTTACCAATAAGCTACAAAGACATACAAGAGGATTCATTAAACCATTGTTTGCGCTGAGTATTGCGTTACCCATGTTACTTTTGAAGTACACCAACAAACAACAGCAACAGAAGTTTTATAAAAGATAATACATGTTTACGCATGCTTGTGGTAAATTTTATAAGAATGTATCTGTTATAACCTCTTCAAGTGTTACATTTCGAGACAAAACTTCTGTAATGACCCTTTTATTATGTTACGCGAAAAGGTAACGTTTGAAAGGGTCGTAAAACACACATATTCTATAATGTTTAACACTAGGATGCGCAAACATTTACCTGATAAGACTTCTGATAGTGAGAAACAGAAATTTACAACTTACGATGCAGCGTAGTCTTTTCTTCAAAGACAGTTTCGTCTTTCTGACTTTTCCTGGTTTTCTGGCGTTTGAACAAAATTTCTTCCAACTCAGCCGCCTCTTCCTGGAAACAAGACAATTATTCCAGCAAAACCGGAACCAGGGGCGTCACAACTAGGGGGAAGAGGGCCCCCCCCCCCCGAATGTTCTCGGGCAGTCGCTAAAAAAAAATAGCCGGGTCGGCAATTTTTCGTAAAAACAGTAGATTTTTTTTCTTGGAAACAGTTGATTTTTTTCCGAAGCAGTCGGTTTCTCGTAAAAAAAAGGATTAAAATCAGCCGATGTTTGCAATCGGTTGATTTTCTGCAAGAACAGTCGGTAAAAATGACCAGCCAGTGGGTAAATACCTTGCCCCCCCCCCCCTAGCATTTTGGCTAGTAACGCCTCTGCCTGAAACTACTTTCTAGGAGATGCATAGTGGGAAACTGGGTGTACAACAAGCCTAGGCAGGAATCAATAAAAAAAACTTGAGCAAAGGAAGACTAATAAGAACACTATGACACTGTTCTTAGCGAAAACTTTAGAAGCCGACAAATGGCCTACGTAGCCGCGAATTCAAGCTGTGTGGCTGATTCCTTCTCCTCCAAGATCCCTACGACTGATGACCAACCACCAGCCTCCCCCTCCTCCAGAGCCTTAAACGAAAGACTGTACCCTGAATTAATGAACTGATCCAGTGTACTCAGCGTTAAATACATATGAATGAATGAATGATTTGTAACGCACTGCCAGAGGGCATAAATGCAGTAAAAGAGTGAAAATTGTAAAAATTTCAAACATGTTCATTAACAAATGAGAATTAGGCAAATGGGATGTGAATAGGTAAACGACCATTAATACGAGATAATTTTGAGTACAGATTTTCCATAGCGGAAGCATCCAGCTTCAAAGCAATCACAAACTTTTTGAGGACCTACTTGAGTCAGTCTAAAAAAGCCAGGCGACATCGCCCGGTCGTGAAGACGCGAAGTCGACAACTCATGACCCGAAGCCATACTGAAAGAAGTAAAAAAACATGGTCGTTGGTCTTTCAGAACCGACTGTTGGAAAGCGCTTCCATCTGAAATAGTAACAAGTGATGCATGTTTCATGGGTCGCGTGATACGCGAGCATTAAACAACAGATCTCGCAAAAGGTCAGAGCCCCTGCTTCAATTTTCTTAAAGGACAGACTGTTTCTGCTCTGATGTTCTGGGATAGTTGACCCCTTTGAAACTACGCTATGCTTACAGAAAATTACACACGGTTTCGGGTGTTTCTGCCTCTTTCCATGTCAGTTCCCTTGGATGACTATCTCTTGAAAATTTTCATAACCGGTCTCCGGACGAATAAACAATCATCGGAAACAATAATCGGGCGTATGATCCGTTACTTAAAGACGTGGTAAGCGTGGCATTGCTAACAGAGGGGATAGGATACACTTAGGGAACGAGAATAGATGGAAATACTATTAAGTGGAATGAATTACTATCATAAGTAGGCCTACGACGGGTCCTTCAAAACAAGAGAGAATCCTACATACCGGGTTAGGCTTAGATACTGTCTTCTCATCAGAGAATTTTCCCCATGGCCCCAGGAATCCCTCGATGTCTTCCGGTTGGTCGTTTCTGTCCCTCTTTCTCTTATCCAAAGGTCGCTTTGCTGTGGATTCAAAGACTGAAACTCCATCCTTCTTTTCAGCTACAACTGTTGAACCAATAAAATGACTTGGCTGGGCTGAAGTATCTACCGAAGGGTCAATGGCATAGCCTAGAAATAAAAAAATTGTGTCGAGGCTCGCTACAGCCGGATTCTTCCGATCCTCAGTCGGATCTACAGCCGGATTTTCTTCGCCTTTAAAAGAATCACGATATACTGGATATGTTCTAGAGACTATTAAAAAAAAAAAAACGCTCCACGGCATCATTTCGCACCTCCTGGGCTACACTGTAAAAAGTTTCTCCGAGTAAGGATTAAAGTTAACTGCAATATTGCTACTGGGATTAATCTTACGTCTACTGAGATGGAACCAGCTGGACAACAGCAAAAGTACCCTCAGACTGGCGCTACAGTACGCTCGTAAAACTCTTCAAGAAGGGCGATGCCACGCTCTGTAACAACTGACGAGGCATCAGCCTGCTCTCGATCCCTGGCAAACTGTTGTCCCACATTATCCTGTCCCGTTTACAACCTGCGTGATGAGCAGCATGGTTTCCGCCCAAACCGTTCTTGCAAAGACCTGATATTCACCCTGCGAATGCTCACGGAGGAGAGCTGCGAATGGCGCAACAAGCTTCACATGATCTTCGTAGATTTTGAAAAGGCTTTCGACTCATTAGACCGCCAGTCACTCTGAAAACTCCTTCGCCTTTATGGTATCCCAGAAACCATAATTAATCTCATAATGGCGATGTACGAAGATACAATCAGTTGTGCGAAGACAGCAGAGGGAAGTTCACGTAAATTCCCAATCCTCTCCGGGGTAAAACAAGGGTGCGTCCTATCCCCACTACTGTTCGCGGTCTTCATAGACTTCGTGTTGAGAAGTGTCGACTCCACTGGGCTACACTTAAACGATCGCCTGCTCAGCGACCTAGATTTTGCTGACGATATTGCCATCGTCGAAACCTGCAAAACACGACTTCAAGTGCTGCTCCCCAGCGTCCAACAAAAAGCAGAAGGTTTTGGACTCAATATCAACGCCATCCCCCATAAGGAGGGATAGTATTTTTTTTAAAGAATGAAAATTTTAAGGAAAGGAGATATTAAGGAAGGAAAAATAAAGAAAAGGTTTTAAAGATGTGTTGAAAATGGTAAAATGAGAAATAAGGGTTAAAAGAGGAATAAGAAAGAATATTAAAAAAGTTAAATGTAGAGATAAAGGAAAGTGTAGGTGACGCTAAATATACAGGTCGGTCATTGGAAAAAAAAATAAAAAAATAAAATAATTTAAAATATTAGATGTTAGGACCGTTGGCGTCACCGGAGGAAAGTGGAACCGTAGTGACCTGGCCAAATCATATTGGACTGGAAGAACGGAAAAGATGCTACGCGGCAATAAAAAAATAAAAAAAATATCAACGCCAGCAAAACTAAAGGCCATGGCAACTAGCGATTCAACTATGAACATAAAATGTGGCGACAACGATGTGAAACAAGTGGTTCATTTCAAATATCTTGGCAGCACCATCGAGAACACAGGATCTACAGCCAAAGACGTTACCGCCCGAACCGGACAGGCTAACAACACCTTCAACAGGCTCAAAAAAGTTTGGAGGTCGAGTATTTTCACCCTCCGGCTTAAAGGACCCCTCTTGCTTATTCTGCCTTTTATAAAATACTTAGCTCCCATATGGAATTATACCTTTCTCCATTGTTTCGTTTCGTAATTACGAGTTTTTAGCGCTTTTTCGGCCTTTCCGAGTTTTCCTGTCACCCAACGAAAAGTTTGTCGTAATCTTCAATGTACACTGACAACTTTCACATATAAGTATGTGATACTCCCCTCTTTATTACTTCTTTTATTTCCTTAGTTTTCCCACTTCTTAACCAAGGCACGGTTCAGTTTTCAAATGTTTTGCGCCCAGCCATCGCGTCGGAGAGCAGGAAGGCTGGATATACTCGACAGGCGATAACAAGAGAATCGCTTGTTTTGGGTGGGAAGTAATGGTGTTTCCATAAGAGTTTTTTCTGATTCATTTCATAGGGAAAATATCGTTTCTAGTAAGAGTTGTGCTTTAAGCTCCGCCTGTTTAACAGCAACGTGCTACCCGTCCTCCTCTATGAATCTGAAACATGGCATCTCAACCAAGACCAAGAGAGGAGAATTCAGTCGTTTGAAAACATGAGACTTCTTGGCATCCACTGGACCCAGAAGGTAACGAACGAGCACATAAGAACCATCACAGGTCAACCGTCCCTCATTGAGACCATACAAAGGCGTAGATGGAGTTACCTCGGATATGTGCTGCGCATGGACCCCCAGAATCCCCAAGTCTATATTTTTCTGGCTACCACGAAGGCACCCGCTGCAGAGGAAGACCCATAAATACACTCCGTCATACCTACAACAACGACCTGCGGCAATTTCATGCCTCCTTAAAGCCGGAGTGGGAAGACATCGTCGCAGCCGCAAGTTTCAGAGACGACTGGAGACTCTTCTTGGACGCCCTGGGCGCCTCTGGATGCACAGGAGGATCTAAGGTCTAAGGTAAGGTCTACTGAGATGAGGTTCAATCAAATTAGAGCTAAGATTATTTTTAGAGACAAGATTGATCCCAGTAGCAAATACTGCTGCAAGATTTTTTTTTTACAGTGTAACATCGGGAGAATGTCAGTCAGAAAGTTTACTATCTGAAACTATCTGAATACCCTACTGTAAAACTAGGCTCTGCTTTTAACACACTGTCCACGGCTTTGGCTGTTTTAAGCCTTTTCCCAGGCCCATTGACCTCTAGCAAAAACTCGGCAAAATTCAGATAACAGGTTTTACGAATCAATAGCTTGTAAGCAAACAATCGTCGGGAGCATAACGCGCATGGGAAATAGTGAAAGAGCTTTTGCCCCTAAACAACTGCGAAATCGCAAGTACTCATACTGAACAGAGTTAAGAATCTTATCCATTATAGCGTACACTTGAAACTAGTGTTCATATCAACAATAACTACATCTTCAGCAAGGCTGTTCCACGATTTGACAGTGCAAAATGGATACGTCAACTTCATTTTATTAGAATAAAAACATAAAATGTAGCTGACGTATCCGTTTTGCAATTTGAGTCAGCTCCGGCTGAAGGAATATCTAGCTGTTCCACGAATCAACAATTCTGTTACCAAGAATTCATGCAACCTGGGGAGTGGGGGATAGGCCCACTCAGCATTGACTGTGGCTTGACAAGAATCGAACGATTCTGGGGTTCAAATAGAAGCCTTGGTGCAGGAGAAGACAAATGCTTGTACTCTTTCTGCATTAACGAAAGGCAGCGACGGACCTGGTAGCGGAGCATACCGATCTTAGGCCTTATTTCTCCTTTGTATTAGCTTACCATAACTGGCAAATGTCCGTCTCTGGGCCTCGAACTGAAAGTCACTGACATGCGCTGGCTCAACATAGCCTGCCAAACTGTTTCTTGCTGCTTTGGCTTGCTGAGTTTTGAAAGGCAGTACTGGGCCTGGTAGTGGGGCATACAGATCTTCAGCTTTGGGGTTGTACTTTAATTCTTTGCAGCTTGGATCTATGACAAGTCGATTGTCTTCTTGAGGCTAAAAAATTAAAAATCGCTGAGCAAATGCTGAAGAACACAGTTTTCCAATAGAGTCACTGTAGGCTATAAGGCAGACTAAAAAATGGTATATGCTGGAATGGCTACACTTAGGAGAAGATGGTCCAGCCCATGTAAGCTACGTTGTTACCGGGTCCATCAGTCAAGTAAGCCTAATGAATGAATGTCGTGCCTATTCAAAGTCCAATAATATTAAAATTGGAGATAGTGAAAAACAAGACCAAAGGTTTCGATGGGATCCCAAAAATTGAATATTTATTGGACTACATGATCCCGACAATCGAATCTTGTAGATTACCGGTCTTCGAAACACTTTAAGTGGCGAACTTTTCGATCCAAATTTCCAGGTTATGGCAAATTTTGCCAGCTTATCCGTCAAGGAAACAAAGTGCAAAATTGGATTCAGCCTGTCTCCTTACCCCAGTACTGAATTTCTAATCAACTTCAGAAACGACTTTGAGCTTCAAACAAATTTCCGGTTTCTGCCGGAAATCCGGGTGAACCATCTGTGCGGCAAGAAAAAAAAATTCAGATATACATTCAGCTTACCTTCTTATCGCTTAAACGACTATTTCATTAGCTTGACAAATATATTCTTTACCCCTGAAAACCCCTCCCCCCCTCTAATTATAGGACCGATCTCGAACTTGGCCTGTACTTCGATCCAGTGGATCTTCATACCAAGTTTGAACAAAATATTTCAACCGCTTCGATCCCACGACTGCTAAGGAAAAGGACCTAAGAGACCGTATCAGAAGACGTGGCACACGCCCAGACTCTCCATCCGGCATCCATAGACCAAACAAAGAGTAATGTGAATTTCGTCACCACCGTGCGATAAGGTTTTGCCTTATTTGGACAAAGGGGTAGGGTAGGGACTGGTATCACAACCTGGTTTTTCAGAAAATTGGTCGACACATTTTACTGAATTGTTCACCAGACAGCTGTAGAATGTAGTCTGCCTTTTTGGCCCAGTAAATGTCGGTTGGGACTTCGGAGATAACTAAACTGATCGCATACACTTTTATCTTTAGTATCTTCGAGAGCTGATATCTTTAGTGTCACGAAAGAAACAAAGGAAACAAATAATTGCATGATTGTTTCCTTCCCCGAAGCTGACCCTGAAGATTGACAGCCTGACAAGGACCCTTGCAAGAAGGACCGAAATATAGCTGCCAAAGCATCATACTGACATATCCGTTTTGTGCATTATTGGAATATATGTTTCCCCTTGGGCTCAAGGAATATTTATAGGAGAATTTTGTGTCGTGAGGACGACCCCAGATATTCTGAACATCATAGTGAAACATATAAAATCCCTGTACACAATCCAAATAATACTGTCTATTCACTAAAATGATGCAAAAATAAGTTGGCTTTTCAGTTAAACTTTAAGGGAGATTTCTCCTCTTCAGATGTAAATTATGTGCATGTCTTATACTGGGTGAAAACGTGCTTCTGTATTATCCTACTTAATAGCCAATCTGGGTAGTCTATATGCATCTTGCATTCAACAGTGTAAAAACTATCTTCCTTGAAATAATTTTTGCACAGAGAAGGGTTATGAAGGATCCGGCTAGATTAAACCTTTAGCCATGAAACCCCGTTTGATAACAAACCCCGTTTGATAACTTGAAGAAGATCAAATCCAAAAGAAGGAAGATGTAGAGCTCTCCATTTAAAGTTATATGATTCTGATTTTTCTTACTTATTTTTATATTTATTTTGTAGGTGCTTGGGCCACAATCGATGCTTAATACTTACCTGCTTGATGTTTGCCTGCTTGCTAGTTACCTGCTTGATTCATAATAGAAAACTCGACAGTTACTCAATCCTTTTCCAGGCTGTTTCTGCTATGTTACTCTATCCTTCTCAGGTAGCCTAGTCACCGCTAGGTAGAGTGGATGAGATAAGCTTTTAAATTTTCTACCTTTAGGAATTAAATTTCCTTTCCTTCCAAGTTCCTTTAGATTGTTTGCCTTTTACTGTATTTCTTTTGAGTTTAGTGAGTTTCAATAACAATCACTAACAAAGTAAAAAAAAAAAATCACTAAAAATAAATACAATAAAAGGCAAACAATCTAAAGGAAATATTTGCTCCAGTGAACTGAAGGAAAAACTTGCCTCATCCTAGCAGCAATTTTCTGAAAAGGATAGAATAAACCCACTAGAAAAGAAGTGGCCTTTAAAAAACATCTATGTATCTTGGAACTGCTCTAAAATTTCGATAATTGAAAAATGAGGTTGGATAGAAAGTAAAATCAGGTATCTTTTGATTTAGGACAGGAAGACAACCCTATCTAGGTATGTAACCAGTCTCAGTTTAACAAAATTTCACAGGGGTATCATGCCCATGCTCCAGGGCATGGACTAATGGAGCCCCAATGTATGGGCACCATGCCCGTTCGGGCATGCTCAGGCATTGGGACACATGCTCCAAAATTGAGGATTTGTGTATGACTGAATTGGCTAAAATACGACATGCCTAGTGATGGGTTAGTGTAATGTAACTAGTCCCCGAAGCCGCGCCGAAAGTCGGCGGCGCGCCGCCGAAAATAACTCAGCGTGCCGCGCCGGTACAATTCTGACGCCGAATATTTTTAAGTGATAATTATCTGATTTTCTTTCCATGGAACTTTATCCTCCCAAGGCTCCAGGTTGTTATTTTGTTTTTGTCACCAGCGTGCACTAACAGAAAGAGTCTGCGCTTGTGGCGGAGTGCAGGAATGACAATTTCTACCAAAAATTGTATAACCGTGTAAACAAAGCGCCAAATAGCGTTCGTGCTTCCTTAGTAGTTCCATCTGTCCAACTTTACTTAGTTCAGATACTTCCAGACAAGCTAGGACGGTAAAACTTGTCATTCCTTCTGGACGGAGGCATAATTCACTGAACGTTGGCAAACGTTCGAAATTCCCTTGAAATTACCTCGAATGCTGGAGGATTCCAAATTCCGTAGAAATACCCTTGACCACTTTGCTAGTTCCGGCATTTCCGTATAAGCTATAGGTCTACGAAGGACTATGAAGGACCCGACCGATACTCAGTGAAACCTTCTTTTCCGAGTCCGACCATCCGTGTGTGGGCTGGTGAGGGGGAATCCGGGACCTTGTGAACCGCGTGCATCGCGAAAATTGTCATGGCTCCTAGACAGTCCGGATTTAGACCCAGGACCTTCTTGAGAGCTTATTCGTCACGGTAAAGTCACTGGAGTAGTAGTCCATCTACGTCGCATGTGGTCGTATCTGGTCGAGACCTCAAATGGCACATCCGGGCAGTGTCGTCGCAAGTGGACGGGGGCATTTTTCGGAATTTTTTTCCATCGTAGAACTATTCGGTACATTTACGGGGATTCGGTAGTTACATAGAATCCCAAGTAGGCTATCGGTACAAACCTATTGGGTATAATGATCGGGATTAGGTATAGTTACCAGTATTCGGTACTTATCACGAATTCGGTGTGAGAATTTACTGAAATTATTTGGTAATTCTTCGATGCAAAGAACTATTCGATATATTTAGGGAGATTCGGTAGTTAAACAGAATCCCGAATAACCTATCGGTCCAAAATTATTCGGCATCATGATTGGGATTCGGTAATTTATCGGTTTAATTTTCAGGATTCGGTAGTTCCAGTTTCGATGAAATTATACCAAATACGACTATTATTCGGTAGTCTTTCGATACCAAAACAGGTCAGTATACTAACCGGTGTACTGTAGTTATACAGAATCCAGAACATGCTATCGGTCTAATCTTATTCATTATAATAAATGGGATTTGATAATTTATAAGGCATAATTGCCAGGATTCGGGAACTACGAAGAACCTCGATACTCGGAAGTAGTCGAGTGTAGCACTAAGCAGACAGAAGGACTGATCTGTGATTTCATCGGTAGTCCTTACTTTTATCTTGGATCCCAAAAAAAAGATCTAGTGATAAATGTTTAAAAAATTCACCATGCGGCGCCAGTATCCTCTATTTTGTGAAAGGGCGCGTCATTTGACTGGGGTTTTAAGCCAGTTTTAGGATGGGGATTTCAAAACATTAAAAGCTAAATCTAGGTAGAAATAGTTAAATTAGGCAGGAAAAAGCTAACTTAGAAAAAATCTTGCCTGCGGTGCTCACTTTCTGTGATTATGGGTAGTATTGACTAGACCAGTGGTTTCCAACCGGTGGTACGCGTACCCAAAGGGGTAAGCGAGACCCTTGCAAGGGGTACGCGGAGGTACCAAAATCTGTTTAATCTGTATTTTCAAAATGTCACCTCACTCATTTTTATGGCACTTGCCCTCGGCCAAGTGCCATATAGCGATCGCAATTTCTGTCCGTCCGTCGGTCTGTTGGTCGGTCGGTACGCTTTTGCTAGTTCAGGCCCTTCTACATAAGCTAGGACGATGAAACTTGGCAGGCATATCAGGGACCCCAAATGATTAAGCTGGAAATAGTGATTTCCCCGATCCGACCATCGTTGGGGGAGTGGAGGGAGGGGGAATCCGGAATCTTGAGGAATTTATAACTTTTGAACGCGTGAACGGATAGCAATGAAATTTCATATTTGGAGAGATCTCGTGCCTCAGACGACCTACTTAAAATCCGGACCGGATCCGGTGACTTTGGGGGGAGCTGAAGGGGGAACCGAAAATCTTGGGAAATGCTTAGAGTGGAGGGATCGGGACGAAACTTGGTGGAAATGACAAGCAAAAGTCCTAGATACATCATTGACATAACCGGACCAGATTCGGGCACTGTGGGGGAGTTGGGGGGGGGGGGGGGGCGGAATTCGGTGATCCCGCGAGATCGGTACTAGGACGATGAAATTTGGTAGGCATATCAGGGACCCGAACAGAATACCTTAGAACAGTCGTTTCCCGATCCGACCATCGTAGGGGGAGTGGAGGGGTGGGGAATCCGAAAATTAGTAACATGCATAACTTTGGAAGGGGTAATCGGACGTGCGTGAAACTTGACAAGTGTCAAGAACAAATGCCTCAGATGTTCCTTTTCAAATCCGGACCGAATACGATACCTGGGGGGGGGGGGGCTGGAAGGGGGCACCGGAAATCTTCTGAAAGGCTCAGATTCGAGGGATCGGGATGGAACTTGGTGGGAAGAACAAGCTTAAACCGTAGATACAATACTGACAAAACAGGAATGCATCGTGTCATGGTGGGGGGAGTTGGAGGGGGTTTACCGGAATTCCGGTGATCTCGAGTTAGGATTCTTCCAGATGCGCTAGGTCCATGAAACTTGGCAGGCATTTTAGGAATTCTACCATATTCACTTGAAAGTAGTCCCTTCCCCGATCCGATCATCGCGGGGGAAGTAGGGGGTGGGGAATCCGCAATCTAGTGATATTCACAACTTTTGAAATGGTTGATCGGACGTGCATGAAACTTGGTAAGTATTACGAACAAGTGTCTTGGATGTTCAGTTTCAAGTCTAGACCGGATCTGATCACTGGGAGGGGGGAGCTGGAGGGGGCACCGGAAATCTCCTGAATCGCTTAAAGTCGAGCCATCGGAGTTGGACTTGGTTGGAAGAGCACGCGTAAACCCTAGATGCATTCCTGACAAAACAGGACCGGACCGTGTCACGGTGGGGGAAGTGGAAGCGGGTTTCCCGGAATTCCGGTGATCTCGAGCTAGGGTGCTTCCAGATGTGCTAGGACCATGAAACTTGGCAGGCCAATTAGGGACTCTTAACATATTGACTTGAAAATAGTCCCTTCAGAGATCTGACCATCCTGGGGGGAGTAGAGGGATTGGGAATCCGGAATCAGGTGGTATTCATAACTTAGGAACGGGTGATCGGACATGCATGAAACTTGACAATTGTCAAAAACGAGCGTCTCAAATGTTCAGTTTCAAGTCCGGTGTGGGTCTCATCACTGGGGGGGGGGGGTAGCTGCAGGAGGGCAAACTGACAAAAATGCTAACTGTTCCAACAAGTGCCATATGAGCTTTCAGCTATTGTTGATTGCCGAAAGCTTAATATTATCAGCAGAGGCATCACTAGCCAAACATTTTTTGGGGGCAAGATATTTTTACTGAGTGGCTGGTAATTTTACCTACTGTTTTCCGAAAAAAATAACTGTTTTTCCGAAAAATTGCAGCGCTTCGCGCCCAATTGCTTTTTACAGACTCGCCGACTACTTAGGGGGGGGGAGGGGTGTCCGCAGCCCATGCGTGACGCCTCTGAATGCAAGTCTTAGTAAAATTCATGAAATGCTATTGATTCCAGAACAGCTGGCCTACTGCTGTAAAACATATTCTTGTGTCAAACAATATTGTTAAAAAAGAAGCGAAGGCATTGCAAGTAATATTGTCATCAAGGTCTGGAAGAAAATTAATGGAACTGTCTGCGATGCAGCTTGATGTGCGGGATGTGTCAGGTGAAGCTCAGATGATAGTATTTCTCCGTTATCATATAAAGAATAATATAAAAGAAAATACTCTGTTTGTAAAAACCTCCAGTACCGAGGACAGCCATGAAAAAAACTACTTGTGTGCCTGAATTTATCAATTTGCAGTGACAGGGTAACACTTATGACTGGATTCAAATTCTATTTAGTGGAAATTCAATTCAATTCAATTCAATTCAAATAATTTATTTCCTCCAGAAATCTGAGAGTAAAAAACATAATAAACACATACATAACTGGCCAAAAATTTACAACTAAAACTATGACATAACAAGGCCGTATCGCATAAAACAGATCAACAAGCAAATATCAAACAAAATAAAATAAATAATTAAATGTATGCGTAATAACTCAACCATCAGCTACAGCCTCAGTGAGGTTGTGATGGATTCGAGGAATTTTAGAAAGAAAATTAGCATATTTTTTTTATGATATCTATTGGGTTTTTTAATTGATATGTCTCCATCATAAAAGAATTCGACTCAAATTTTGATATCCGACAAAGATATTTGGCAAAATTGAAGAAGGTAGTTTTGATGTGAGAGAAATTACTCGATGTGAAAAAAGGAAGTAAAGGAGAGAAAAGAAGGGCCTGAGGAAGAGCAACAGTATTAAAAACTTTTGCCAGAGATCGGCGAGACAGATAATCGCGAAGTGATATTACTGCCCCAAAGCTTGCTGCAATCCTACACTTAAATGCTTCTGAAAGTGAAGCACGGCACAATGAAAGTGTGGGGCCATACGGCACTCCAAGATAAGTGAAAAAATCTAACGGTTTTAAAGTTGAATTATTAATAGAAATTGAAACCAAATTATTTATTATATCATTCGGCCTAGGGCCCAGAACTAGTAACTGACATTTTTCTGGTCGAAAAAGAAGTCCGTGGTCAGAAAAAACTTTAACAAGAAAATTTACATTAGCTTGGAGGGATTTTACCGATCTACTCAGAAGGAGTAAATCATCTGCATATGCTATCCAAGATAAAAGGTATCCTTTACCATAAACAAATGTTGTTCTAATCTGATTAAGCAAAGCTGAGACAGTAATATTAAAAATGATAGGCGAGAGAATGCTTCCTTGCCTTAAACCCCTTTTTAGAACTATATTAAATCCACTGTAACTATTTTTCCATTTTATTCTCAGACGAGAAGAACTATACCATTTTCTTAGGATTAATACTATAGGGAGAGGGATATTATTTTTAAGTAGTGCAGCAATAGCCCACGAATGAATAACAGATATGTATGCAGCAGCAAAATCTAGTGCCAAAGCATAAACCTTCTCACTAGAACTACAAAAAGAAACAATACGAGCAAGGAGGGTGTGGGCTATATCCATACTTAAATACTTTCGAAATCCAATTTGATTTAGCCCTTGATTACAAGAATCAAAATATTTTAGGAGAATGATCTCAAAAAGTTTACTTATTTGACAAGAAACCGTAATTGGCCGAAAACCACCACACTGTTCAAGATTACCTCCTTTCTTTGGGATTGGCGATGTTGTAGCTCTTGAAAAACTAGTAGGAAGCAGACCAGAAGAGAGAATAGTTGAAAAAGCGTAGACAGTAGAAGGATAGCACTTGGAGAGGCCCATTTGATGTGGTTTGAGTGGAGTCCATCATGGTCGCATGAATGCTTACTTTTAAGTATTTTTATCCCGTTTTTTACATCTTCTTCAGTAATTTCAATTTTACAAACTAGCCTTGGCTTTGACAGCTCTTCATCCAACTCACGATCAAGTTGGTTGTGGGCTTGGTTATGTTGCACCGAAAAACTACTATTAAAATGAGAAACCCAATCTTCAATTTTTAAAGAACTTTTAATTTCTGAATTAGTTTTTTTACTTTTAACAAACTCACAAGAGTTTGTGATGTCAAGCTCCGGTAAATGTTGCTGTTAATGACATTGAGCTGTGATTTTGATTTTTTTTTTTTTTGCTACAACGCAGCCTCAAATGTCTCATTGATTTTGTATATATTTCAACACGTGTATGCCTTTTTATTTACAACATAAATATCGCCTTTTCCACGTTCTGAAAATGGGGGTATGCAACCTTTACGAACCCTGTTTAGGGGTATGTGGTACGGAAAAGGTTGTGAACCACTGGACTAGACTAAGTAGCTGGTGCTGCTGAACGTTGCTCCATCCTGTTTCTGGAGCTTCTTAGAGTCTTGGTGTTTAATCCATGGCAAATGATAAAATTTTAAAAAAAAGCAGTTAAATTTTAGCCATTTAAAAAATTTTCTCCTGCTGGGCTCAATTTATTTTCTCCTTGGGTATAAAAGATAGAAGCTGTTGCTGTAATCGTGCCTGGCAATATATTCTCCAAGTGGGCTTCCCCAAAAGGACATCTAATAGTTGGCCTATCATCTTTCATGCTGCCCTTTAATGTTACTCTTCCTATGTAATTCTTTCTGTTCCATAAATAAAAGATTGAATTCTCTGTTTCTAGGGTTCGACAGGCTTTTTGAGAGATTCGGTAATATGCTTGTTCTGCCCCCCCCCCCGAAAATGCACTTGCGACGCCCCCTGCATCCGGGTCTATGACTTGTGTGCTGTCCCACTTTCATACTCTCTTCTTTTGGTCCCTATGAGTATCACAAGGTTTCCACGAAGGCACTTACTGCTGAACAAGTTTTCCTTGGATCGGAGAATAATTGGAAAGACTTAACAACTCTGAAAATTGCTTAAAATAGAGCAAACGCAGATGAATCGATGGTACGCCACCAAAACAATTCTGCCGCCAAATTTCGATTCGCCGCAGCTTTGAGGACTAAATGTAACCTGGTAACCCTCTGCACTAGGCTGGCTCTGGGAAAGTTACAGTACCTTACGGTTTTAAGATCAAAGAATCAAAGAAAGTAGGCCTACTGTGATGGATTTTAATTAGTTACAATGTCCCTGATGGTTGCTAGATAGTTTCTGTGATGTTTGCCAGTTGAGGGAAAAGCTTCAAAACTTACAATGACACCAGGTGCAGGGTTAATTACAGTTAATGAAGAAATTGAAGAGCCTGTAAATGGCTTCAATGGTAGTTGAACTTCTTCTGATTCAGAATCAGACTCAGAACCACTACCAACATAATCGACTAAAGAAGTCATGCTTGTTATTATTTTCAAAACCGGTGCCAAGAAAGACGATGCTACTGACTTCCTCCCTCTTCTTTCCCGAATTTGTAAAGAAAAATGAAAACAGTGGAGTTCCAGAATGAAGTCAAATAATGAAAAAATTAAGCACGATAGAGAATTTCTTTTGTTTGGTAAGAGAATTGAAGTTTTTGGAATTTTTCTTCTAAAATCTTATGTTTCTTTTTTTTCTCAAGTTAAGTTTTTATCCTTTCCCATGGCACCACCTCGTTTCTTCGGCGTTGATTTCAAAAGTAGAAAACGAGACTATGTCCCAAATCGACAGGGACGATGAAAAGCGGGATATTCCTGTGGTGATAAAAAAACTTCTTCGTATAGATCAAGCATGTACTGCAAAATTTATAAAGACAATTGACAGCACTCTTCCATTAGGCATTTCATCCTTTGACAGCCAGCTTCAGTTCATTGGGGTAATATTTTCTCTGAATTTAAATTGTTTTCATAAGTGAAATAATGAAAAAGAAATCTCGTCGAAAGGAAGAGAATATTTCGCTAGGGTAAAAGACTAAAATATCTAGTCTACCCTACAAGAGAGGTACCCAACCTTGAACCCAAGGTACCCAAGCTAGATTGTAGATAACCTCAAAATTGGCAAACAAAAATGTAACTTTTTTGGGCAGTTGTGACTAGCCTCTAGGTCCTAATATGAAGCCAATTTTGAGGTTATTTGCATACGAGGTTGGGTAGGAGGCAGGTAGGAGGAGGCTGCCATTTATAGGCGATTTATACCATTTTTGTTGCAAAATGTGTAGAAGGTATGTTAACTAGTAATTTTTTTCAGAATTGTTCAACATCAGGTTTTAAGGAACTTTTTTTTTGTTTTTCATTTTGTCCAAACAAACCCCACACCCATAGGGTTGGTTTAGACTAGACACCATTTTCAGAGTACTTATTTTACTCATCTTCTTGTAAAGATAAGGTGGAAAAAAAATATTTCAGCTCATAAGTAAACATAAAACTGAAGAAGAAAAATATTTCAAGATTAGTGGATATTGTAGATGCTGAGATTGAATTTAAATGGTTATCGTTTCTTTGCCCATTCACCCCCATCCTCCCAAAAATTTTTGGGATTTTGATAAGGAATTGTGATAACAAAGAACACCCACAGTGGCACAGTGGCCTGTCTCGTTTGCTCTAGTTTCTAGTGCTTTTTGTTTTGTGAAGTGCTTGTTTTGTTTCTTTTATTGATACTCCGCTTTGATCTTTTTGTAGCGGGTCAAAAATAAATTATTATTATTATTATAGTAATTCTGGTAATATACATGTTTATTTATTTTTATTCTGCTAAGTCAATTCTGTGTTTTTCTGGAGTATCAGTAACCAAAAATTTTCTCATCATGACTGAAATAGCCAAAAGATTTACTACAGGAAAAACATTGATCCATCTCAATAATACTAAATAGTCGATATACCTCAGACAATAAGATATATATTACCATTTAGATGTCTTCCAGTTACCACTTATTGTCGGGGTATAGATTTCAAACCTACCATGAGCAAAAAAAGTTCACCTCACGAAAACCATTTATTTTTACTTTTTGTCAAAACCAGAAAAGCAAGGAAAATTAATCTATAGCCCAATGTTTGTTCACTAGAATGCAGATCTTGTGCATTTTTTTTCAAGTTTTAGCTTACAACTTTGAATATTTTTTTCTCAGGTCTGACCAACCTGTGTCCGATCCAGACCCGATCCCCTCTACCTCTCCTATACAGTAGAGTTATGCTTATCCAAATGTCACCTTACAATGAATGGTTGTCAAAGAAAAAACTAGAATCCACCAGGCATTTTCTACAGCAAAATACTTGCCAAATATTTTTTTTTCTATTATGTTTTCAGCATGCTTCACTGTTTTTTCTGACAAGGTTGCTGTTAGTGACTCAACTGCAACCGGGTTTCCTTTCACAGTTTGAATATTTTAATGAGAGGAATGCACCTCCAACAGAGAAGATGGAGGTTTGATTCAAAAGACATCTCAAGTAGTTGAAGAAAGTCTTTGTACATTGGAAATTTGTCACCTTACAGTGAATGGTTGTCAAATAAAAAACTAGAATCCACCAGCCATTTTCTACTGCAAAATACTTGCCAAATATTTTGTTTCCGTTCATGTACAGCATGCTTCACTGTTTTTTCTGACAATGTTGGTGTTAGTGACTCAACTGCAACCGGGTTTTCCTTTCACAGTTTGAATATTTTAACGAGAGGAATGCACCTCCAACAGAGAAGATGGCTGTTTGATTCAAAAGACATCTCAAGTAGAAGAAGAAACTCTTTCTACATTGGAAGTTAAATAAAACTGGGCATTGGGCCCTTTTGGCGTATTCTTGGAACCTACTACTACTACTACTAAAACTTAATCGAATTTCTATTCGGAGTTTAGCCTATGTAAGCATAACCCTGAGATAGTTGGTTATTAGCTGATATAAAGTTTGTTATGTTTTTCTTTCCATTTGATTGTTTCATAAGCAAGTAACTGAGTCAGGGTAGTGAAACAGTTAGATAAGTGTTCAAATAAGCAAACCTCTGCTGGAGAAATCTTTGCACCAGTCAGCCACAAACCCCTTATTTGTGGGACATGTATGCCAAATGCTGGGTATAAGCAGTATTTGGAATGCCCACATCCCCTAAAAATGTCAATACATTGAGTGAAGTTCAGGAATTGGAATCGCACAATCAAAATCCCTTCAGTTTTATGATAGTTGTACGAAAAAGTTGCATGTGTTAATATGTAATACTACATAATACTATCATTAAATGTGCCTCAGACTGGGCCAATCTTAAGCAGTGGTATCCAGTAGTATCCTGATTTGCTATAGTAGCGTGCAGTGGTAAGATTCACCACTGTATGCTGTTAGTCCTTATAACTAATTCTTGAAAAGTTTCCATCAGGACTCACCTGATGTATCTGTGCACACTGTCAAATATAGTTGGATCTAGTTGTTCTCTATGTCCTTTTTTATAAACATGCTCAAACTCTGGGGCATATTGGCAGGAGTGAGACAGAAATGGGCGTAGTGTACTAGACTGGTTCTATCCTTAATGTGACTAGTCAGTCTGAAAGTCATGAAAAACAGTAAATTCAGCTTTAGTCTGTACTGACATGAATGTATCAGTAGAGTCTCACCAGCATCTTTGCAAGCTGTGCTGTGGCCATTACATTAGATAGATAGATAGATAGATAAATCTTTTTATTCGCCAAAAACTTATCGTGGCTAACGCCAAATTTATTTGGTATAGTCAGTTAATATGTAAGCGTACTTCAACAGTCATAAATAACATTAAAAATGAATAACATCTCAATTTACCTCGTTAAACAACTTCACAAAAGACGGAACAAAACTCTTTTCGAACCTCTGGAGGTTACATTTAGTTGGCTGCAATTTTTCAACCGCAGTAGCTACCTTTTTAGAAGGAAAAATATTTTTACTTAACTGAACACGCTGCAAGATTTGGCTTGTGTTAAGGGATTTTTCTACGTCTTACTACTCTACGTCCGTTCTCACCACGCAAAACTCTACTATGACGCTACAAATGACGCTACAGGTGACGCAACAACCAGTCGAATGCGGTCATGTTTTTTCAAATATCTCCGTTTTCTTCTGTACCTTCCTCGTCACATGCGCAATCACCGAATCATGGAGAAGTTTTATGTCTTGGACCCAACTGTCAAGCTAAAAGAAATAAGTGGACATCTTCTACCACCATCTAATCGCCTACCTGCCCATTGCCCAATGCGCCTGCTAATGCAGTAAATTCATTGTTCTTTCATGTTTCGTTATGTGTTTTTGTTTAGCGTTCGTTTATCTTTTGCTGTTGTTGTAGATTTTGTGTACCCTATGTATTTATTGTCAAGCGCTCATTTACCTTTTTTTTTTTTTTTTATGTACTGTGCAAATGCCTTATTACAAGGCTGCATGTAATAAATTCATTCATTCATTCAAATTTGAATCTCAATATAAACATGACATTTCAGTGGCCAGTGACCAGCTCGCGTAAGTTAGCTAACTGCGTGAACACTTATTCTTTGTCTTTCGTTTTTGTTAAGCATACAACACGGGTACAGGCGCATAGAGGTACCACAAATCCGACAGGGAAATTCCACTATATGAAAATCGACTATTTGTGAATAGCGGATCAACGAAATAACACATTTTCATCGGGTCTTTCATCTTCTTTAAGGGAATAACTGATGGGTAACTAGATTGACCTATCTCAGACCTTTTCAGTTAAACTTTAAAGGAAGACATACAACATACATTCAGGTTTTCTAGGAGCCCTTAATTGGTTTTAAATAGCCACTTTGGCTGACTAGTAGTTGACTTCTATCACAGCAAATGGATTAAAATTACTTTTCAAAGTTAACCAACATTCAAATAAACATAACTTTACTCTAGCCTACTCAGACAAGGAATTACAGCATAACTAATGGGGTATAGGACAACTGCAGTTTTCCTATATTTTGAAACGCAGATGGAGATTGATTTGATTGAAACTCATCCAACATTTTTACCTGGCCCCCAGCTAGTCCAGCTACTCAACTGAAAGATTTTATCTTTAAGCTCTGTAGATCCAGTCTAGCAATCTGGACCCAGTGTTTAAGATGGGGTTGCCTATCATAGGAAAAATTAACTCAGATTTCTTTTTCTAGCTTACATCCAATGGATTCCTCTGGCTTCCTCTATCTCTGCTTATCGTGTGGCTAACAAACTCGAAACAGTCTGAAGAACTGTATGTAAATCTGTTTACAGGTATGACAGCTTTATCTTTTACTTGCAGTAGCCCTTTCCCACCAACAATTCTTTGGTGCAGTCTTCTTGATTTTTTGTTTTCTTTATATAGGTTTCAAAACATGCTGAAAGTGTGCGAATACATGAAATACATGCTCTATGTTTGATTTTGTAATTTGTTGGGGGGGGGGGGCATATATGCCCAAGACAAGGATATTGTTCCCGAGTGCTGGGAGCACACAAGCTACAATGGTGCTGTAACCCTAAGAAAAATCACTCAAACAATCATTTGGCACACATTGATATTTGATACCTTTTTCTATTTTCCAGGTCTATGCTTAGATGTCCTGTTTATTGCTTTGATGAAGGCCTATTTTCGCAGAAGAAGGCCAAAAAAGCCTCATGATGAAATTATCATAGGAATGGATAAGTTCTCCTTTCCATCTGGCCATTCTTCCCGCTCAACTTACCTAGTTCTGTTTTTCTACTTTGCTTCTTTTCCACTGAAACACGGAGTGTTTTCACTACTACCAGTAGCATTTCTGGTCCTCTGGGCTTTGGGAGTGATGCTGTCAAGAGTTGTGCTAGAAAGGCATTATTTACTTGACATAGCTGGTGGTGTTGTTGTAGGGTTTCTTGTTACCATTAGTCAGAGGTCTATATTTTGGCTTGGAGAGGAATCTGCTCACTCCTGGGCCAACTGGCTAAAATATGACATGGTTAGTGATTGGTCTGTATAATGTAACCCTTTGAGGAAAATCAGAGAATTGAGGATTTCAGTTATTTCAGGTTATTCTCATAGAGGAATTTTAAACCGGTATTACAGAAGCTTATTTGCCAAGAGTCCCAGTTTCTGAGTTGTTTCTTTTTGGGATCCCAAAACGAAAGTGGGATACCTATGACTTTTGTCCGTCCGTCCGTCTGAACGTCTGTCCGTCCGTCTGTCTGTCAGCACGATAACGCTCGAAGAGATTGAGATATTTTGTTGAAACTTGGTGTGACGATTCCTTCGGTCAAAGTACAGGCCAAATTCGTAGATGGGCCCCATAGCTGTATACTTAGGGGTGGAGGAGGGGCTTCAAATTAAGGGAAACATAAATATTTTTTAAAAGCTAATGAAATAGTCGCCTTAGGGGACGGAGACATGCCTCGCCAGACGAATAGTTCACACGGAATCCGGCAAAAAACGGAAAATTTGTGAAAAGTAGAAGTTTAAGATGTTCGATTTAGGGTTAAGGAGAAATGCTGAATCTGAATAAGAAAATTATTTTCTCGCCGGACAAGTAGTTTGCCCGGAATCCGGCCCAAACCGAAAAATTTGTTAGGAGTAAAAGTTTTATTAGAGGGTGATTAGATCTTCGATTTACGGGTAAGAAGACATGCTGAATTCGTATATAATAAAAGTTTTCTCACTAGACGTATAGTTCGCTCGGAATCTGGCTGAAACCGGATTTTGTCAGTAAAAGTTTTATCTGAAGGTTTAAAGGATTACATGTTTGATGTTGGCATAAGGAGACATGTTGAATTCGTTTTTGATTTTAGTTTTTTGCCAGAAATTTTTTTCGCTCGGAATCCAGCGGAAATTTTTGTTTGATCAGTTTCAGCAAAGTAGATATGACGTAGACTCTAGGGGTAAACACACGCTGATCATTGACCTTAATCTGTCTCTAAATTTCAATAGCAAAGACCGGACATCTGCAAGACCCTATTGTCTGAATCAAATATTCAATTTTGGGATCTCATCGAAACCTGTTGCGTTAACAGGACAAAAAAAAAAATGAATCGAAATAAATTTCTGTATTTCAGTGATTTTCAACATGCATTTTCACCAATGTGATTTAAAGAAGGTGTTGAGGTCGTGAAGTTTGGGCTAAGACGAAGGATAGAACATGAACACTTTTTGTAAGTCTGTGATCCAAAATCCTAGATCGTCGAAACTAAGCACGGCTAAAGAAAGTTGCCTGCATTATTCCTTTTGGTGCGTAGTGTGTAAATGTAAAACGTGTGTAGGGATGTTGTTCTTGGATCCTGAAAGTTATTTACCAGTTCTTTTTTTTTTCGGATGAACCCTATTTATAACAGAATGTTCGTTGAAAATAAACTATTTATAATCAGTTTCAATCTTACATCAAATCTTGAAATCCCTGAAGTTTTCTAAGGCAAATTTTGTTATTGTCCAGTCTGGCAGCTTTCCTTCTGTGTAATCTCGGTGAAACCTAGAATGATACAGATAATTGGCTAAACAAATAGTTAAGGGCTTTACAAAAATGTGGACAGATGTGTGTCTAGTTAGGGGTATAGCCAGTGGCGAAACTAGGGGGGGGGGGGGGGCAGCTGCCCTCCCCACGAAAAATCCTGTCGGTAAATCGGCAGTGTTTGACAAGACAAGTTTGACCGACAAAAGCTCTGTTGGTAAAATACGAAACTTCCTGTTGGGAAACAGGCAGCGTTTGTCGGGGCGAGCGGGGTACCATGAACCACATTTCGGTCTTGATTTCTTTCCGGGTCAACCAAAGGAGCTTTCAGCATATTTTTCACTTCAGACTGTAGCTTATTTATCGGCCCATCTCCGAGTATTTTTCGTTGATATGTAAGTTGTTCGAGTACAGCACACCGGCCGTTCTGGAAAACTTGGTCAGCTGGTTCATCCTACCCCACCCCCGGGGAACCATGAACCACCCTCGGGGCAGAATGAACCACCATGATTGATATTCTGTTACTGTGTAATTCTCGGGTATAACATGAAGATAAAACTACTACAAAGTAGAAAGTTTATAAAATACCAACTATATCTTATCCAAGTGGAAACCTCCCAAGCTTAATTCCAAAAACAAACCTCCCTCCTTGGCGGGGTGTCTCACCAACAGGGACTGGCTTTGGGAGGCGAAACACCAATTGGAACTTCAAAATAAATCGCGCCTCTTAGGCAGAAACGAATTCCTCGTTATCCAAATGCTTCCAGAACTTCACTTCAAGGTCTAAACCGTCAATGTACACTGGACATCCCCTCAGCAACATAGTGTGCCACGCCTGACTCTGCTGAGGAACAACAAATGGTTCCCTTCTTCTTTTACCTGACGAGAAAATATCGAAATTTGGCAGTCTGCTATGATAAGCCATATTTTTTAATTTCTGTTCTACTCTTCTATCTCAGCGTATCGCAAGCTCATGTCTATGCCTTAACCCTCAACGTCCTCAAATTTCCTGCACCGACTGACGGAGGTGGGGCACAGTGAGCATGGCCGACTTGAATTTACCCGCGGAAACACAAACAGAGAGAGGGGGGGGGGGGGGTAAAATTCCGAGTGCACTGCTTGCAGCCAGCCATGACTGTTACCAGAGTCCTAGGTTCTGCTGAGGTGGTCTGCCCAAGCGGCTTGGCATCAATCGAAGAACTTTGGGATGCACTTTGCCATCAGTTACTTGCTCTTTGCTGACGATCCCGTGGCCTTTTCCATAGTCAGGCACGGACTGACCTCTTTTTGGGATCCCAAAACGTAAGTGGAGGGATACCTACGACATCGCAAAAGTTGTCCGTCTCTCCGTCCGTCCGTCTGTTAGCACGATAACTCTCGAAGGGGTTCAGATATTTTGATCAAACCTGGCGTGAGGACTCTTTAGGTCAAAGTACAGGCCAAGTTCGAAGATGGGCTATGTAGCTCTGTATTTAGGGGTGGGGGAGGGGTTTGAAATTAAGGGGAACAACAAATATTTTTTTTAAAGGACACCTGAATGAAGAGTACCAAGTACAATCCCTATCTGTATGACTTCCGCAAACATTGCCTGCAGAAAACCCAATCCAAATACGAAATAGTGTTTCCAAGCTATGATTTTTGCTCCATTTTGCATCTGTCCTTATTTCAGTACCGAACAATTTTAGAAATGAACAAATATCTCCAATCAACCCTTCTTCTGGAATATTTTTTAACCAGGTATGCCCAAACGAATATCTAGAAGAAACTCCAATACGATCCGGCTAGCGCTGCAAAAGATTTGAATGAATTGCGCTTTTTGTCTTGGAGTCTGCATGTGCAAACCTGCAGAAACGAACATCCCTATTTTGAAAACGACACGCTCTGGAGAAGAATGCTCTCCGTGGCCATGTCTGTAAATACATTCTCCATGGTGTGTTCAAGTATGGTTTCATTGTTCAGGTGTCCTTTAAAGCTAATGAAATAGTCGAATTACGGGTAAGGAGACATGCTGAATCCGAATATGAAATTTATTTTCTCGCTGGACAAATAGTTCACCCGGAATCCGGCGAAAACATGAAAATTTGTGAAAAGTAAAAGTTTAAAAGTTGATTGGAGGATCGATTAAGGGGGAAGGAAACGTGCTGAGTCCGAACATGAAAATTATTTTCTCGCCGGACAATTAGTTCGGCCGGAATCCGGCCAAAACTGGAAAATTTGTTTAAAGTAAAAGTTTTATTTAAATTTGATAAGATGTTCGATTTGCGGGATACGCTGGACATGCTGAATTCACATACGACAATCTTTGTATCACCGGACGTATAGATCGCTCGGAATCCGGCTGAAACCGGAAAATTTGTTAAAAGTAAAAGTTTAATCTGAAGTTGATTAGAGGTTGGATGTATGGGTAAGGAGACATGCTGAATTCATTTTTGAGCTTTATTTTCGGAATTCCGCCAAAACCGGAAAATTGGCATAAGTAAGGCCGGAAGTTTCGACCTGCTTCGTCAAAATAGATATGACTTAAAAGGGTAAACACATGCTAAATCCATATCAGAACTTGGGTGTTCTCGTATGAGTAGCTATTTGGCCTTAATCTGTTTCTAAATTTTAATAGTAAAAGTGTTCAAGGAGTCTGGCGAAGACAAGACCCAACTGTCTGGACAAATTTGAACTTTTGGGATCCCATCGAAACCTTTGGTCTTGTTCCTTGTGCTTCTAAATGTATCGAAAGAAGGCTATAAGAACCAGCTGTTTGTCGTACTTTCGCTCCTTCAACTTCTTCTTCATTACTTTCCTGCTTCATCACATTTGCAAATCCCTTGCGAGATTTCGCATCGTAGGATCAACCGGTATTGATACGATATAATATTGTTCAACCGTTCAAATAGATTCAGATAATAGAATAGTAGTAAGTCAAGCAGTAAGTAATCAAATCAGTAAGTATACAGTAAAGGCCCATTCACAACGGGTTTTAACTAATACTCGGTACCAGCCAGTTCCAGAAATCGCTCTGAGACCGAGAATTAGCTGGGCTTCTGCCGTTCACAATTGATACTGGTGCCAGTTTCGGGTACCAGCTAGTCTTGTACCCGAGTTGAAATCAGTTCAACTTTCGAGGGTACTAGCCAATCAGATTATTTTTGGGAATATTGAGGAAAATTCTGATTGGCTAGTTTCGAACAACACAAATACATAAAATTACATCTACTCCTTGCTGTCTTGAAAGCCGAAAGTGAATTTAGGTCATTGTTCTTCGGTCTGACGTGGTTCAGCGTTAGCCAATCGGAAGATACCTGAGAATTCCCCTACGTAATGTGGTTGGCTAGTACCATGAAAAGTTGAACTGATTTCAACTTGGGTGCGAGACTAGCTGGTACCCGAAACTGGCACCAGTATCCATTGGGAACGGCAGAAACCCAGCTAATTCTCGGTCTCAGAGCGCGTTCCGGAACTGGCTGGTACCGAGTATTAGTTCAAACCCGTTGTGAATGGGCCTTAAGGAAACAAAATTATTGACGCTTTATGATCCATAATGGGGTACGGTGAACCACTGTTTCATGTTCCTCGTGGCAAGTGGTTCATCGGTCCCCTATGGCATAAGAATTGCTAAAAAAAAATGGCTAACTAAAAAAGTAATAAACGGAACGTAAATCGAAACCCACAGTCTTGAAGCCATGATATTATTCCATTAAAGACCCAACAATTGTCCTGACCTGACAGGTTCTTCACCTTAAAAGTAAACAAATAGTTTGAAACAATTTTTTTTTACTTTATCACCCCAGAAATACTCTTATTGACGTCACAACTGGAGCCTTGGTCCATAGTGAACACAAATACATCAGAACCTAGATGTACTAGGAGTCGATATTGGATAAAAAGGAAGAGCAATCACAGCAACAGGAAGTGGGTGATACAGCCCTGGTTTATGGTATCCCGCTCTCCCACGGCACGCTTTAGCATTCCGTTTCTAATATCGAGAAAAGCTCTATCGGACACTTTCCTTATTGTGTTTCTGATACCGACGAAAGCTCTGTCGGTAAATCATATAACTTATTGTAGCGAAATCGGCAACGTCTGTCGGTGCACGGAGTCTGTTTTCAGTACCGACAAGAGCTCCTTAGGTAAATCAGGAAAATTCTTGTTTGGAAATCGGCAGCGTTTGTCGGTGCCGAGACGGTGCGCGGATTCCCTTCTCAGTACCGGCAAGAGCTCTGATAAAAGACTTTCCTCATACCGTTTCCGACAGAGGCTCTGTCGGTAATCAGGAAGCTTCTTGTCTGGAAATCAGAATTTGTTACTGGTGCGGAGATGAGGGAAACCAAGCCGATGATTGGATCGAGATCCTGATCAATCAATCAATAAATTTATTACCCGAAATACACACACGGTGTAAACACGGAGTAAAGGAGTACGCTGGATCTATCTAGCTACACCAATAATAGACGAAATTAGCTTCATAGCTTCAGGTGACACTACTGATTAAGCCATTCACTGCTTATTACAGGCACAACTAAGTACAAGCACTGCGAAGCCCTGACCAAAGACACGGGTCATTAATTGCTGGAATAATTCGGATAGACAGATATTGTGACAAGACCAAAGGTTTCGATGGGATCCCAAAAATTCAATATTTAATCCAGACAATTGGGTCTTGTCTTCGCCAGATCCAGTCTTCGCCAGACTCCTTGAACATTTTTACTATTAAAGTTCAAAAACAGGTTAGTCATCTGAGAAAAACAAGTTCAGGTATTGAATCAGCATGTGTGTTTACCCCTATAAGCCATCTCTGTTTTGACGAAAACTTCAAACTTGAAATAAAAATTCAACTTATAACAAATTTTCCGGCTCCAGCCGGATTCCCGTCGAACTATATGTTCGGGTAAAAAATGATTGTCATACACGGATTCACCATTTCTGTACCCCTAAATCGAATATTTAATCAACTACAAATAAAACTCTAACTTTTAACAATTTTCGGTTTTGGCCGGATTCAGGGCAAACTACTTGTCTGGGTAGAAAATTGTTTTCACCTAAGTGTTCAGCATGTCTTCTTACCCCTAAATCGAACATCTAATCAACTCCAAATAAAACTTTTACTTTTAACAAACTTTCCGGTTTTGGCCGGATTCCGGGCGAACTACTTGTTCGGCGAGAAAATAGTTTTAACCATTGTGTTCAGCATGGCTTCCTACCCCTAAATCGAACATCTAATCAACTTCAAATAAGACTATTACTTTTAACAGACTTTCCGGTTTTGGCCGGATTCCGGGCTAACGACTTGTCCGGCGATAAAACGGTTTTCACCATGGTTTTTAGCATGTCTTCTTAACGATAAATCGAACATCTAATCAACTTCAAATAAAACTTTTACTTTTAACAAAATTCCGGGCGAAGTACTTTTCCGACGACAAAATGGTTTTCACCATCGTGTTCAACATGTCTTCTTACCCCATAATCGACTATCACATTATCTGTTTAAAAATATTTAATTTGCCCCTTAATCTAAAACTCCTCCCCCACCCCTAGATGTAGGGCTAAATAGCCCATCTACGAACTTACCTTACTCTTGACCCAAAGAATCCTCACACCAAGTTTCATCAAAATATCTCATTCCCTTCGAGAGTTACAGTGCGCACAGACGGACAGACGGACAACTCTTGCGATGTCATAGGTATCCCTCCACTTACGTTTTGGGATCCCAAAAAACGAGGGAGAATTTCATTGCCAAGCTTGTCGGGCACACCTTTTGTTCTTGAAAATATAGTGATAAGAAATGACGTAAGAAGAACTCGAACCAAATACAAAAAAAAAAAATTCTACACAACCAAATAAATTGCTGTATTTTTTTTGTTACTTCTCTTTAAACAAAAATACCCCCGTCTTATTTTTCTTTTTGTCTGAATGTCTTGGAAAGGTCTATTTCCAGCTTGACCGGCCCGGTGTTTTCAAATCGTGCCACTAGAAGATCTCATGGTCCTACCCAGTTTGAACTAACGACTTGGATTATGGTGATCTAGAAATTAGACTAGACGACCTCATGGTAGTACCCAGTTTCAACTAACGACTTGAATGGTGGCGATCTAGAAACTGCAAATGCTAGAATACTTTTGATTTAGAGTATACACAGTCCGATAAGCTTTCGTATGTGAAATTCGCGTCACTGTGGAAACTTGCAGGCAATGCGTCGAAATTTCGGAGTGAAGGAGGAAATTCGCAACAAACTGCGAAAATCGGATTAAGTGCGCACGCATCTTTAATTCTCTTTCAAACACATGTCTGAACCCTCATTTACATAAGGCGTTAGATCTTTTGGCAAGAGGTGCTAACAGTTTCAAGGGTTGAGCCACATAAGAAACAGGGCTGTCCTATATAAGAACCGAAACAAGGGCTAGTCTAAGAGATTACCTTATTTTGAACTGGTACATGTTTATGCTTGAGGGCAGTTCTTTCACAGCTACTTCCATAACATCAATGTCGCAAAACTTTCTGTCTAGAAAAAAAAAGCTGAATCAACAAGTGTATAAAACACTAGTTCGTTGATTTCCAGTGGTAAAAGGGTTTTGTTTTTGGGATCCCAAAACATAAGTGGAGGGATACCTATGACTTCGCAAAAGTTATCCTTCTGTCTGTAAGCACGATAACTCTCGAAGGAAATGAGGTTTTTTGTTCAAATTTGGTGTAAAGGTTCTTTTGGTCAAAGGACAGGTCTAGTTCGTAGATGGGCTCCATAGCTCCATATTTGGGAGTGGGTTCAAATTAAGGGGCCAACAAAATATTTTTTAAGAGCTAATGAAATAGTAGATTTAGGGGTAATCCAATATGGTAATTATTTTCTCACCCGACAAATAGTTCGCCCGGAATCCGGGCAAAATCGGAAGATTTGTTAAAACTAAAAGTTTTACTTGAAGTTGATTCGAGGCTCGATACAGGGGTAAGGAGACATGCTGAATCCATACATCCAAATTATTTTCTACCCGAACATTCAGGTCGCCCGGAATATGGTAAAACCTGGAAATTTGTTAAAATAAAGGTTTTACTTAAGGTTGATTAAAGGCTTGATACAAGGGTAAGGAGACATGCAACATCCATATATGCAAATTATTTTCTCCCCGAACGTTCAGTTCGCCCGGAATCCAGCCAAAATCGGGCTCTGCTCTCAGCAGCGAATTCATTTTTACGATATATTTACGTTTGTAAATTAAATAATCTTGTACTTTGCACGTCAAGTTCTTAGTCTGTCGATGGCATTAAAACACATTAAAAAAATTATCGATTAGTAATGAAAATCATTCGAACACAAATCGCAGCATATACCAGAGACTAGCCAAAATATTGTGTGTGTGTGTGGGGGGGGGGGGGGGTATTTTTTACTGTTTTTCGAGAACAAATCGATTCTTTGAACGAACAAATAAACTGTTTTCACAAAAAAGTTGCGGCGCTTCGTACCGACTCGTTTCTTTTTTACCGAGTGGCCGATAACATTGGCGGGGGGGGGGGGGCATACGTGAAGCCTCTGACGGATACGGTTTCTGTTCTAATGTTGGAATATAGGCCTATGTGATCCTTTGAAACTCTGCTGGGTTTCCGACAGGTTACAGACCCTTCCTTTATAATCCAATCCCATTCCAGATCGCAACTTTTTGCTACAAGTATTTCAGTAACCTCCTTCCGTCTTCATTCCAAAATATGTTCTCACTAAATCAAGACATGCAATGTTATGACACCTAAACTCTTGTGACATCGTCCAATAACCGCCCTCAACAGAAAGGGCGCCGTCAATTTGGAATTTACTACCGTTAGATACCCAGAATTCGAATAACCTCATTTCCTTCAATCGAGCAGCGAAAGGTTATTACAGGAAAATTATTTAGTGTTATTCTTCTTTAGACCTCCCCCCCCCACCTGTTTTTTCTTTTCTTTGATTTTCTTTATTTCTCGTTCCTTCTTTCCCGTATATTTAAAATTGAAAACATAGATTGTTTTTTTTCCTCTCCTTCTTTTTCCTTTACATAGAATAGTCAGTTAGTTGATTCTGTTTGGTATTTAAATTAATATAGGTTATTTCCCAGCCCTAGCAAAGCACTACATTTGTGCTTTCCTGGCAGTAATGTAAATTCGGTATTTTTTTTTGTCTTTAAATATAGCCCAATGAAACTGAAAAAAAAAAACTGTTATAATCTTCATTTATCATCAACTTTATTACCACAAAACGTCTACACCTCAGCGTAGTATAAGGTCAACTAGTATGATTTTCACACGCTACCCTCGCATAGTGTCGGGTCTATCTCAAATGAACCGGAGGTGGAGCCAGTACTCAGGGAGGTATAACCTGTATTTCTAACCAATGAGCACATCAGAAGCGAAACGGGACGAAAAAGGAGAATGGAAGAATCGGTAGGGTGGACCAACAATAGTTCGGAATCGGAATGTCGAGAATGAGAATGTACCGATTGGAACGTCGGGTTAATTAGTAATATAAGCACGACGGGTCATTAAAAGCTTCCAGGCCGTTTCGTTGTAAGGTTCGCTCGCAGTACCTAACGTAGAACCAGGGGCGTCACTATGGGGGGGGGGAGAAAGGGGCTCATCCCCCCCAAAGGTGTTGAGAAAGTACTTTCGTTGAGAAAATTTACTATTTTCTATAGTAAATAAACACAGAAAAACTAAATTTCGTATACTTTTGTCGGGCGTCGGTCGACTCGTCGGCACATCGGGTTCTCTTTACACGCAAGAAACAGAATTCTGCTAATATTCTCTTGGCAAACCACAAGCACAAATCGAATTCTTATGCTACTTCCGAGTTCTTTTTATACATAAGAAGTACAAATGAAACACAGTTTTGTACGTTTTTTTTTCGGGTGTCGGGTTTTTATGCGTAAGAAATCAAGTTCTGTACAGTCTTGTCGGACACAAGACAGAAGGAATCAAATGCTGTATGGTTTTGTCGGGCACAAGACAGAAGGAATCAAATGCTGTATGGTTTTTTCGGGCGTCGGTATTCTCGTCGGCACATCAGGTTTTTTTTTTCACGTAAGAAATCTAATTCCGTAAATGCTTATCGGGCGAATCCTGAAAGTAAAGCACAATGGACACTTCTAATGCTTTACTTTGTATTAAATGCTTTACAAATAAAAATTTCCGACTTCCTTTAGAAGGTGCTATGAAAATCGGCCGTTTTCTTGTTATCCCTTGTCTTTACCTCTCTGGCATTTCAGCGATCCAAATCTTAGGAGCTGGGATATCGTGGCAGGAAATTCAAAAACTTGCAGCAATGCTTGATAGAAAAGGATATATTTGAGATGTACCAAAGTCAAGCCGCAGATGCAGTTTACCTGATTGTTCTAGTGTTTCATCAGAAGTTCCGTGGCTTAAACTGCCTATTAAAAGTTTTTCTTTGTGGAATAGTGTTGTGAAGCTTGATTAGCTTGCTTTACAAAATGTACCAGAATATGCAATAAGCTTATAAAAAACAACATAGCTACAAAAATCATTCAAAATCAAATAACCTGTTCAAATCTGAATTATACAAGCTGATTTATGCATAAAATAAAGATCTACTAAGTATTATAAGAAACATCACTTTTATCTTTGTCCAAGCTAGTAAACTGAGCATGTACTGGCCCAAAAATTACGCTTAAAGAATCACAGAGAGGAAACTGTTGAAAAAGCTTCTGATCTAGGGGGTACGCATTGTTCCTAGGTTGTTACAGAGTGGGATTGGGGTAGTTTGATGTGCCCCACACATCGGCGTATGTTTAAACGTATGAAATAAAGTTCTGTACTGTCTTATCGGGCAAAAACACAGAAGAAATCGAATTCTGAATGATTTTTTGCGGCGTTGGTATTCTTGTCGGCACATCAGGTTCTTTCCCAAAACGTAAGTGGAGGGATACGTATGACATCGCAAAAGTTGTCCGTCCGTCCTTCCGTCTGTAAGCACGATAATTCTCGAAGGGAATGAGATATTTTGATGAAACTTGGTGTGAGGATTTTTCGTGTCAAGGATAAGGTCAAGTTCGTAGATGGGCTCTGTAGACCTACATTTAGGGGTGGGAGAGGGAGTTCAAATTAAGAGACAAACAAAATATTTTTAAACACCTAATGTGGTAGTCGATTATGGGGTAAGAAGACAGGCTGAGTACGATGGTAAAGATTGTTTTCTCGCCTGACATCTAGTTCGTGCGGAATCCGGCAAACACCGGAAAGTTGGTTAAAAGTAAAAGTTTCATTTGAAGTTGATTAAAGTTTAACCGAAAAGGGCTAGGATACGATAGTCTAGTTACCCATCACTTGTTCGCTTAAATAATCTTGAAAACCCGATGAAAAAGTGTTAGTTTGTTTTTCTGATATTTCCAAATAATCGATTCTCCCATTGTGCTTGCCGCTCTTCCCGTTTTTGTGATATCTCTATGGTGCCTGGAACATTTGGCAACAACACCAGGAGCAAACGAGTAAATAAATTGTGTATCAAATAAACAAAGAAGTGTCTGTAGTCTGCAGTGCCAAAAACTAGTGCTAGCTAGTGATAGTGATAGTGCAGTGATTTTCGCGGTCGAATTGTGGACGGATTCACCATGGGAAAGCGTCCACATTCCCAACGTCCCTACTGAAGACTACTGTGGACAGAATGAAAATCCCCAATAGGTGTTGTAATAATTCAATGTATTTGAATCTAAGATGTAAAAATAAGTTGCCTGTTCAGTTAAACTTTAAATGTCCGATTTACGAGTAAGAAAACATGCTGAACACGACGGTGAAAATTATTTTCTCGCCGGACAAGTAGGTCGTCCGGAATCCGGCAAAAACCGGAAAGTTGGTTAGAAGTAAAAGTTTCATTTGAAGATGATTAAATGTTCGAGTTAGGGGTAAGAAGACATGCTGAAGATGATGGTGAAAACCATTTTCTCGCCGGACAACTAGTTCGTCTAGAACCTGGCCAAAACCGATTTAATTAGTCTGGAATCCGATTGTAACCGGGTTTTTTTTTTTAGTCAAAAGTTTTATTTAAAGTTGATTAGACGTTCTTAATAGGGATAAGGAAATACGTTGGATTTGTTTTTGAACTTTCTTGGTTTGCTGGACTAGTAGTCCGCTTGGAATTCGGGCGAAACCAGAAATTTGGCAGAAGTAAAGCAGGAAGTTTAGATCAGTATAGTCAAAACAGATATGGCTTGTGGAGGTATATCTGAACTTGGTGTTCTATGATGATTAGCCTGGCGAAGACTGAATCTGACAAGTCTTGTCTGGATCAAATATTAGATTTTTGGGATCCCATCGACACCTTCTGTCTTGTTATGCGTAAGAAATCAAATTCTACAAACGTTACTCGGGTGCAACCGGAAAGTTTGTCTCGTCAGCAGATCGGGATCTTGTTACACGTAATAAATCAAATTCTGAAAACTTTAGTCGGACCAATCCCGGAAGGAAGTTTAAGTCTCGTCTTTAAACTCTTTTTATGGCACTTGCCCTTCGGCCAAGTGCCATATAGCGATCGCAATTTCTGTCTGTCCGTCGGTCTGTCCAGGTTTTGCTAGTTTGGGCACTTCCACATAAGCTAGGACGATGGAACTTGGCAGGCATATCAGGGACCCCAAAAGATTAAGTGGGAAATAGTCACTTCACCGATCTGAGCATCGTGGGGGGAGTGCAGGGAGGGGGAATCCGGAAACTAGAGGTATTTATAACTTTTGAACGGGTGATCGGATCTTAATGAAACTTGATATTTGGAGACGACTCGATTAAAATACGGACCGGATCCGGTGACTTTGGGGGGAGCTGGAAATCTTGGAAAACCCTTAGAGTAGAGGGATCGGGATGAAACTTGGTGGTTAGAACAAGCACAAGTCCTAGATACATTGTTGACATAACCGGACCGGGTTCGGGCACGGTGGGGGGTCGAGGGGGGGGGGGTGGAATTCCGGTGATCCCGCGAGTTTGTACTTCCTGATGTGCTAGGACAATGAAACGTGGCAGGCATACCAGGGACCTTAAATGATTAAGCTGGAAATAGTCACTTCGCCGATCCGAGCATCGTGGGGGGAGTGGAGGGAGGGGGAATCCGGAATTTTGAGGTATTTATAACTTTCGAATAGCAATGAAATTGGATATTTGGAGAGACCTTGTGCCTCAGACGACCCACTTAAAATCCGGACCGGATCCGGAGACTTTGGGGGAGGGGGAGCTGGAGGGGAAAACCGGAAATCTTGAGAAACGCTTAGAGTGGACGGATTGGGACGAAACTTGGTGGGAAGAACTTGCTCAAGTCTTAGACACATTGTTGACATAACCGGGCCGAATTAAGGCACTTTGGGGGGAGTTGGGGGGGGGGGGGGGAATTCGGTGATTCCGCGGGTTTGGTACTAGGACGATGAAATCTGGTAGGCATATCAGAAACTCAAACAGACTGCCTTGAGAATAGTTGTTTCCCCGATCCTACCATCGTGGCGGGCGTGGAGGGATGAGGAATCCAGAATCTAGTGGCATGCCTAACTTTTGAACAGGTGATCGGATTTGAATGAAACTTGGCAAGTGGAAAGAGCAATCGTCTCAGATGTTCCACGCGAAGCCCGGACCGGGTCCGATACTTCTGGGGGGAGTTGGAGGGGGCCACCGGAAATCTCGCGAAACGCTTAGAGTCCAGGGATCGGGGATAGAATTAGGTAGACACGTTCTTGACAGAACCAAATCTTACCGGGGCTCTTTGGGGGAAGTTGGAGGAGGTTTCCCGGAATTCCAGTGATCGCGAGTTATGACAATTCCAGATGTCCCAAGGACGATAAGACTTGGCGGGCATATCACTGACCCGACCAAATAGACTTAAGAACCCGACATGATGCCCTAAGAAAACTTCCGTTCCTGGATCTGACCGTTTTTGAGGGAGCTAAGGGAATGGGAATCCGGAAATTACTGACTTTCCTAGGTTGCGAACAGGTGGTCCGATTCGAGTGAAACTTTATGGGTGATAAGATCTGATGACCTAGATATGCAAGACTGCTAGATATCCTATTTCTTGGTCCGAACCTAGGGAGGTTGAAGGTGGTATCTTGTGACATTCTCATCTACTTTCTTGCATCACCTACTCGTAACAAGTGCCATATGAGCTCGTAGCTCTTGTTTCTTTTTTTAATGCAACGTCAAACCCTTTATTGTTCCATTCCGTCTTTGTCGTCAAGATTCGGCAAACCTGTTCTCCTTACTTTGTTTGTAGGTCGTTTATCTGTTCGTACACATAAACTTCCCTTTTTGGCTGATCTGGCTGCACATCTTTCTTTCTTTCTTTGGTCGAGTCTTGCTGTGGTCATAATCAGGAAGAGTAAATGAGGAGACGTAGTGCAATGGCGATGCGCAGTATACAGCATGTCTTTTTAACGAGAAAATTACTTCTTTTGCCGAACTCAGAATAATTCTACTTTGTACCTACTTTATTGTGCATAGCCACTACTTTTGTTGACGGACAGATCTGTGGTTTCAGAGCTAGCCTTACTTTTATTTCGGATAGCAAGAAGGCCAGCATTTCCACAAAACTTTGCCAGCGGCGTATTTCCTAGTATGCTCTGTTTGGAAGAACGGTAATTCATTTAGTTGGCGTTTTAAGCTTGAAGTTCTAGAGGTATGAAGCACATTAAAAGCTAGAACTTGTATGGTAAGTATCGATCAATTTTCTTTTGGAGATAGGCAGATTTTAAAAATCTCAATCTGGATAGGCTACAGTCGTTGGAAACGTCGCTTTTTAGCGAAAGGTTAACGAAAAGCCGAATATTTGAATTTAAATTTACGATCTCATATTAAAGGAGTAAAAATTGATGCATTACAGTTTGTTTTACACAAAATCTCGCTTGCGGCGCATTTCATAGTAGACCTATTCTCTATTTGGAAGAATGGTGTTTCTTTTAGTTAGCGTTTTAGGATTGATTCTTGAATTCTTGGGGGTTTGAAACACATTAAAAGGAACACATTAATGTGGTAGGTATAGCAAAATTCATCCGGAATGCAGACAGATTTAAAAAAGTTTGCCTGAGGCGCTTGCTAAACTTTTTCTAGTCGCTGAAAGTCTCACTTTTTGGCGAAAGCTGAACGCCGAAAATGTTAATTCCAATACCAATTTACATTAAAGAAATAATCGCAACTGCATTTCAATTCGTTTTACACGGGTTATGTTCTATACTGGCAGAAAATGTAAGGCAACGGCGTGTTTTGTCGGCACATTTGTTAGTCCATCTGCACAAACTAGCCCCCCCCCAAAGGTAAAAGGCTAGTGACGCCCCTTTGTAGAACACATATTTCCTACGTTCGCTCAGTCTTGGAATACATGTCTCTTTGAGAAAATCCAAAAGAGAGTCTGCAGACTGATCATCGGAAGTGGTTATTGTGGGTACGAGCAGGCATTACTAGGATAAAACTGGAAATACTCGACTGTAGAAGATTTCTAGCCTGTATGAAGTTTGGTCTAAGTCTAGCAAGGTCTGCCCGGTTCCGCGCCCTAAAACGCTCCGAAGAAATCCACCAGTACGAAACTCGCCAGCGTGAAATGTAACACGGAGCGGTACCACCGCTCGGTACTGCCGTTCATGACTAGAACAATTATTTAGTGTCTATGTATGTTCCTTTTTGTACAATCTTTTCCGCGAATCAGTTGCTAATCTGGTAACGATACAACTCTAACCAAGCATTCCAAACTTTCCAGCACACTCTCTATACGCACCACGCCAAGCTTTCCTTAGGCAAGAGTGGTAATAAGAAGACGTCTAACAGAAAAGGCCGTTAAATAGTAAAGTCGTTTTCAATCGTATTGCTTATGTTCCTATCGAACACAGGAGTTGACTAGTTGAACATGTCTATGTCCTTCGTTTGCATATGAGCCACCTTAAGACTGCACAGGAGAAGAAAACGAGGCTGCCCCCCCCCCCAAACCAAAAAAACGGTAAAGCGAACTTAAGACCGAGGTCTGAGGACGGCTGGGACTTTTGTTAGTCCCTGAGATGACCGCTGCACTGTCACTTCGGGACGGACGGAGAGGGTTCGTCGACACCACTAATGGCTTTAGAGAAACTGAGGTGTAAGGTAATGGGCCTCAGTGTGTAGCGAATAAATAAGTGCTTTTATCAGTAGTTTATCAGTATATTTTGGCCCTTCTTGGCATGGGTCCTCGTCAGGCTGTCAAAATACCGCTGCCAAAACATCGTAGCTGACATATCTGTTTTACGCATAATTTGAATATGTGCTTTTACAGTCTGAGGGACCTTTAATTCTGGATACACTTGTGCAAACGTCTTTCTTCACTCTCCTCGTAGCCAGAGGCGTTACTAGCCAACATGTTTGTTGTTGCTTTTTTTTGGGTGGGGTGGGGGGGGGGGGCAAGGCATTTTAACGACTGGCTGGTCATTTTTAACCGACGTTTTTTGCAGAAAAACGACTGTTTTCAAGAAAATGACGACAGTTTGGAAAAAAATCGACTGATTTTTAGAAAAACTGACTGTTTTCATGGAAAAAATTAATGTTTTGACGAGAAATCGCGGCACTTCGCTTTTCTTGACCGACCCCCCCCCCCCCCCCAGTCGTGACGCCCCTGCTCGTAGTTTTCGGGTGAATCGCTGTTGCGGCTCTCGATAATCTTTTCTTGGAGCTCGATGTTTGGACGCACGATGCTCGATGTTCCAAGGCTTTATTTATTTTTCTTGATGATCTTACTAGCAAAACAAAAAAACTCCTATGGGACCTGCTAACAAGCCCTCATTGATCGATTAGCTTAGTTTACGTAGCATAGTAGTTCTAGAGGTGCAATAGTTTATTTGTAAAGTGAAGAGTGTGTAAAATCTTGTATGGCCTTTTGGCTCAATAAACAAGCGTTATTCTTATAATTTTTATAAAGTATTTTAAATTAAAGAACCGGAGCCTTGGATCACTGTCTGTATGCTACTTAACCGTAAACGACTGTTTCCATTTGAGAATTTCTAGGTATTTGGTTAGATAGAAATACTATTGCTTGTTCATTTCTACGAGACAGAAGAATTAATTTCGACTCTACGTTTGGAGTTGGGTACCTGTGGGGGCTGTGGGGCTCGGGTACTGCGAAAGCCAGCTTAAATCATGAATTTCGTTCAACCGTAATGCAAGACAAGTGAAGAGGTGGTCGGTCGGACAGAGTCGAAGCCTGTTGGAGAGTCTTTTTCGGGGATCGGGTTAAATAACCTACCTTTAAGTAATATCTTCGTTAGTCGTAAGCCAGTTTATCGGGAAAAGCCTTGTAGTGTCCATGACTAGTGCAAGTGAACAGACGGCAAAGTGAATTTATAAGTACTTACCTACAATTGTCTGCATTCCGATCCTCGTTATTTTAGCCACCTGAATCTCGCTAAGCGGCAGGCCATTTATTGCATTCACAGGCCACTTAGAGACTTCTTCTTTCAGGTCATCTAATGCTTTTGAGGTAAAAAGTCCAACTAAGCCAGAAAAATCTTTTTCTTTGACAAAGTGAGTAGTTGTGATTGTGGCCTAAAATTAACTTTCGTTTAGGGATTTTTCAGATCCTGCCTGCAAGCAACACATAAAAGCAGATGGTGCAAAACACTCAAACCACAAGACGAAAGGTTTCGACGGGATCCCAACAATTTAATATTTAATCCAGACAATTTGGTCTTGTAGATATCCATTCAATTTCAATTTTTCAATTTATTTAATAATAAAGCAAAACATATATCTCGTGGGCAGAGCCCAAAGACGATGTTTTTTTTAGTCATGAACAAAAATAAAATAAGTTGTCAACAGAAAAAAATAACAGGGCGGAAAAATGCTAAAGATCATTATACTGCTTTACGAACCTCGGCACAAAGTTTCTACTGCAACGCATAGTGTTACAGTAGATTGGGGTCAGTTTGGGAACCTTCTCGGCCACTTCTCGGGGGGGGGGGGAGATCGTACAGGAAAAAGGGTGGGGGAAGGAATGAACGGTATGGGGTGCTGAAGAAGGGAGGAGCCAAAATTGCGGCATAGTTTTAATCGGCGGGAAGAAAGGGATTAAATTTTAGATTCTTTGAGGTAAAATAGTATTTTGACGAAACTGATCAAGTCTACCTGCCTTAGTTCTGCCAAATCTCCGGATTCCGGGCGAACTACCTGTCCGGCAAAAACTAAAGTTCAAAAACGAATTCAGCGGATCACCTTACCCCTATATCGGACATCTAATCAACTTCAGATAAAACTTTTCAAATTTTCCGTTTTCAGCCGGATTCCGGGCGAACTATTTGTCCGGGTAGAAAACGATTGTCAAAAGCGGCTTCAGCATGTTTTCTTACCCCTGAATCGAACATCTAATCAACTTTTACTCAAAACTTTTATTTTTAACAAATTTCCAGGTTTCTGACGGATTCCGCGCGAAATACTTGTCCAACAAGAAAATAATTTTCATACAAATGTTCAGTCTTACCCCTAAATCGAACATCTAACATCTTACTTTTAACAAACTTTCCGGTTTTGGCCGGACCCCGGTCGAACTACTTGTCCGGAGAGAAAATGGTTTTCATATTCCTGTTCAGCATGTCTTCTTACCCCTTAATCATTAGCTGTTTGAACAAAAAATTGTTAGACCCTTAATTCGAAAACCCTCCCCTCCCCTAAATGTTGAGCTACAGAGCCCATCTACGAACTTAACCTCTCCCTTGACTCAAAGAGTCCTCACAGCAAGTTTCATCGTAATATCTCATTCCCTTCGAGAGTTATCGTGCTTACAGACAGAAGGACAACTTTTTACGAGTCGTAGGTATCCCTCGACTTATGTTTTGGGATCCCAAAAACAAAAAAATCGCAAGGAGCTTTTGAAGCTTCCTCTAACAGTAAAAAAAAAAAAAAAAGAGGATGACTTCCGAAGCCCAGTTTTTTAACACAGAATTTCAGTGTAGAAGAGTGGCGTTTCTTTTAGCATCGTAGATTAAAGCTATGGTACTGAGACAAAAGGGCATCTATGGTTTGGCCTTCAACCATATTTGTTCCCCCCAGCCACCCTCCCATTAATAAGGCAGGAAATGTGTGATGCAAGCTGTTGCTGTCTGTTTTTGGGATCCCAAAACGTAAGTGGAGGGATAGCCTAACTATGACTTCGTAAAAGTTGTCCGTACGTCTGTCTGTAAGCAGGATAACTCTCGAAGGGAATGAGATATTCTGATGAGGCTTGGTGTGAGGACTCTTTGGGGAGAGGTTGAGTTTGTAGATGGCCTCTGTAGCTCAACATTAAATCCGATCACCCGCTCAATAGCTGAGCTTGCCACTAGATTCCGGATACTGAGGCCCTTCACTCCACCCACGATGTTATGTTCGGGTCCCTGACACGCCTGCAAAGTTTCATCGTTCTAGCATATCAGGAAATACCGAGCTCGCGGGATAACTAGAAATTCGGATATGCTCCCCCAACTCCCCCACCGTGACCGGATCCGGTCCGCTTATGTCACTCAAGTATCTAGGACTTGGTACTTGTTCTTCGCACCAAGTTTCATCCCGAATCCTCCACTCAAAGCGTTCCAAAAATTTCCGGTTCCCCCCTCCGCCCCCCCCCCCCCCCAATGTAACCGGAACCGGTCCGGATTGAAATGGGGCGTCTGAGACACGAGGTCTTTCTATATATCAAGTTTCATTCTGATCCGATCACCCGTTCTTAAGTTTAAAATACTTCACGTTTCCGGATTCGCACTCCCTCCAGCCCCCCCCCCCCCAGATGGTCGGATCGGGGAAACGACTATTTCCAAGTCAATCTGTTTGGGTCCTGACATGCACCAGGAAGCACCGAACTCGTGGGATCAATAGAAATTCGGACCCCCCCCCCCAACTCCCCCAAAGTGAGCGGATCCGTTCCGGTTATATCAATCACGTATCTAGGACTTGTCCTTATTCTTTCCACCAAGTTTCGTCTCGATCTGTCCACTCTAGTCGTTTTTCAAGATATTGACGATGCAAAACGGATGTCAGCTACATTTTATTAGAGCGATATTCAGCCCTTCTTTTCCCACAAGTTTATTTTCCAGCTTGAGCCTGAATAGGACCCTTGCAAAGAAGGGCCAAAATATAGCTCTAAGAAAATGTAGCTGACTTATCCGTTTTGCATCGTCAATATGATATGCAGTCAGCTTGGTCTGATGGAATATCCATAGTTTTCCAAGATTTCCGGTTTCCCCTCCAACTCCCCAATGTCACCGGATCCGGCCAGGATTTAAATGGAACATCTGTGACACGAAGTTCTTCCATATATCAAGTTTCATTAAAATCTGATCACCCGTGCATAAGCTAAAAATACGGAAAAAAAATTTCCGGATTAGCCCTCCCTCAAGATGTTCGGATGGGGGAAGCGACTATTTCTAATTTGATCTGGTTCAGTCCGTGATATGCCTGCCAAGTTTCATCGTCCTAGCTTATCTGGAAGTGCCCTAACTAGCAAAACTGGACCGACTGACGGACAGAAATTACAGTCGTTTATCAATCAAATTACATCAAAGGACGTGTTGCAATAATCGTGCCTGTCATTAAACCTACATCTTCTCTCATTGAGTCGATACCAATTGAATACGATCATATATCTTCAAATATCCCTGTTTTCTTCTCTACCTTCCTCGTATGCACAATCACTGAATCATGGAGAAGTTTTTTGTCTTGAACCCAACTGTCAACTAAAAAGAAGTGAACATCTTCTTCCATCTTCCAACCGCCTTCCTGTCCATTGACCAATGCACCAGCTAATGCAGTAACTTGATTGTTCTTTGTTTGTTTTGTTGTGTATTTCTTGTTTTGCATTTATATTTTGCTGTTTTGTATTTTCTTGTTCAGCATTTGTTTACCTTTTTTCTATATGTACTGTGCAAATGCCGTATTACTAGGCTGCATGTAATAAGTTAATTAATTCTTTTATTCATTGCTTATGAAGCCGATTTTATTTTTCAACCTCACCCTGGAGGAAAATTCTTATAATAAAGACTTTTCTGCTAAAATACAAAGGATCTTTGCATGAAACTAGCAGATTCCTGAAAATGTACCCCACAAACATAATCAGACTGATTTTTACTTCAATCTAGAGATACTGGTACACAAGAGATTGTGTTAGAACTTAAGTTAAAACTGTGTGCTGCAGGGTGAAATTTAAGATTTGACAACTGACTCAAATCTGCTCAAACCTGACAATCATACTTCTCATTCTGACAAAATATGACTAGAAAATCTCTTTGTATCTAAACGAATAGAAATAGCCCACCTCTTTATTTCAATCTGCAAAACTCGAAACAAGCGACGAAACAAATCCTAGTGAGGCCTCGAACTGCAGATTAGGGGTCGGCACCGTTTCTGTTTCTGTTTTTTTACTACCGTTATCTGTTCTGTTTTTTTTTTTAAATAACAGAAAAACAGAAAACAGGTAGCCTTTTTTTTAATGCCGTTTCTGTTTCTGTTCCGTTTTTTATATGGCTGTTTTAGCCGTTTCTGTTTTTATTTTACCCGTTTTTTCCAAATTTCCGTTTTTTGTTCCGACTTATACGCGTGGCGTCCTGGCACAATCTAGCGGGTTTTATTCTCCCGGCGGATTATGCCATCTACCGATATTTTCCGCTTTTCGGAAGGAAAGATTTTGAGTCAGAATAGAGAGATTGCACCCTACCCGACGAAACGGATATTTTTACACCATCATTAAAGGAAGCATATAAGAATAAAATTAACATTAGGAGGTATAGGACTTTCGACTTACAGACTAAATTATCGGCCTTTGATAACCATTCTGAGCTGGTTAATTGCTGAAAACGTTAATCTTGCTATTTGCTGTTGGTATAATAATACTTTTGCTGGAAACGTTAATCTGGCTATTTCTTTTTGGTATAACGACACTTTTGCGAAACGGAGTCTCGCATCCCAATCATGCCATTGGTCGGTTAAGACGCATTTTTTGAAATCCAACCAATAGGAAGCACGAATCTTTTTGTACTGAAAGCTTGAAGCCTTCAGGCTCCCATTTCTGATGAGACTTTTCTACAAACCTGTAATTATACAACTAAGAAAGAGCCACCGAACTTTTCCAATGTTCAAAAGTTTTTTTTTCACTTTTCGGTAAAGATGTGCACTTTCAGGGTGCTAGGAATTAATTTTTAAGCAAAACCGCTGTGGCGCAAATGATCATGGACCCTCGGGGGATCATGAAATGTAAAGTTTGTCAAAAGTAATTTTTCACTTTGCTGTTAAGGTGCGCAGTTCAAGGGAGCTGGCAGTTCACTCTGTACTTCAAAGGATGGTCGGACCTGGAAAGTGACAATTTGTGAACCAGGTCTTATCACACCTGGAAGTCCCTTACTCGCGATCACCGAAATTCCGGACCCCTCCAACCTCCCCACAGTGCACGAATCCGGTCCGTTCTGTCTCGGGTTTACCTAGTTCTTCTGCTTGTTCTTCCCGATCAGTCCACTCTAAGGGTGGCACAAGATTTCCAGTACTCCCGTCCCTCCCCCCCACATTCATGGGATCCAGTCCGTACTTAAATGGGACATCCGAGAAACAAGGTCTATCCAAATATCAAGGTTCATTAAGATCCGATCACCCGTTCGAAAGTTACAATACCTCAAGATTCCGGATCCCTCCTCCCTGCACTCCCCCACGATGTCCGCATCGGGGAACTGACTATTTCCAACTTAATTTGGTCGGGTCTTTGATTCCTGCCAAGTTTCATCGTCCTAGCCCACCTAGGAGTACCTTAACTCCGGACCACCGGAATTCCGGAACCCCCTCCAACTTCCCCCAAAGTGTCCAAATCCGGTCCAGTTCTATCTATGATGTACCAAGGGCTTGTGCTTGTTCTTCCCACCAAGTTCGTAATCGCTAAATTTTAAGCATGTCACAAGATTTCCGGTCCCCCCCCCCCCCCACATCGAACCGGACTTGAAATGGAACGTCTGAGACACGAGATCGTTCGAAATATCAAGTTTCATTAAGATCCGATCACCTGTTCCAAAGTTATACATATACATACGTCAATATTTCTGATTCCCCCTCACACCACTCCCCCCGTGGTGGTCGGATCGTCGAAGTGACTCTTTCCAAGTTAGTTTGGTCAGATCCCTGATATGCCTGCCAAGTTTCATCGTCCTAGAACATCTGGAAGTACCCTAACTCGGGAACAGTGGACTGACCGACCGAAAAGTGATCGGTATATGGCACTTGAATGAAGCCCATACAAAACGCTGGGGCATGCTGACAGGGGTGACCATGGTTCTCACATGTAATTGTACCCCTTATTCCGCGTTGGGGTATCAGTATACAGTACTTTGGGAACTAAAACAATTTGGTATTAATTTTTGACCTTAAAATATTTTTCTTTTAAAGGTTCCCGGTACCCTTTTGGGGAAAAATACACATACGTATGACTTCCATCCCTGCCAGCATACCCCAGCATTTGACCATGGGTATAAAAAAGGGCTTAGTTTACTAGACAGGTGCAGAGTCCTTTTTTTTTTCACCTTACACAATTTCTTGTCCCTTCTCCTGTCACGCTGTCCCCTCCTCACTCTATTCACTTTCCAACAGCCGCCTTACCGTTCCAAATGGTCGCCTTACTATTATCTTATAAACCCAAAGAAGTAGAAAAAAAAACCAGAAACACCTGTAAAAACGGCTGTTTTTTTGTAAAAACGGTCCGTTTCTGTTTTTCCGAAAAAAAACGGAAAAACAGAAACGGTTTTCCGTTTTTTTATCACCATTTCTGTTTCTGTTCCGTTTTTTATTTGCCGTTTTTACCGTTTCTGTTTTAGCCAAAAACAGAAACGGTGCCGACCCCTACTGCAGATGTCCAAGCTGGATATCAAGTTGGTAACCCTGAACTAGTCTTACTGACTTTTCCAGGCATACTGCCAACCCCCATTCCCCATTTATGGGGTTGATCGCTCTGCTAGAATCAAGATTAGTTCATTTATTTTGACGGAGTACTCCCTGAGCTACCAGTTTAGCTCATTTATTTTGAAGTCTCACCACATACAACCAGAGACGTTACTAACCAAAAAAAATGTGTGGGGAGGCAAGGCATTTACTGACTGGCTGGAAATTTCTACCGACTGTTTTTGCAGGAAGAACAACTATTTTCAAGAAAAAAAAGACATTTAAAAAAAAAATTATACTGATTTTCAGAAAAAACTATTGTTTTCACGAAAAATCAGCTGATTTTCAGAAAAAAAAACTATTTTCATGAAAAAAGCAACTATATAAACGAAAAATCGCAGTGCTTTGCGGAGGCATCCACCCATCCCCCCCCAGTCATGAAGCCCCTGCATACAACACACATCCACAACAACGTCCCTGCTAGTTAGACTCAGTCTCAGGTTAGACTTATAGTTCTGCTTACATGCTTCAACATTCTTTTAGTTTTACTTAACTGTGTGATACTTTTATTTGTTCTCAGTCTCTTACTTTTGGCCTTAGAAGCACTATGTCTATAGAAACACTGTACAGGAGGGGTGCCTGACCTCGCTTTCACACTACCTCGAATGTTGCCATGAAAATGTTAAAGTGAAATGTATATGCTGTCCTGACAATCAAGAAGCAAATATGACTTTATTCAACAGTTATGTTTAAAAAAAATATTCAAATTCTCTGCCTTTTCTTTATTTTGAAGCTGATCTGAAAAGGGATTTTCTGGCTACTGACTTGCTAACTCTACAGGAGGAATATCCAACCTCAGACAAGATTTCAAATTTCCAGAGAAGTCTTTTCTTCAGAATAATCTGTCTGGCTTAAAAAGGAACCAACAAATATGAAAAACATACTAGATTGAGGCTAATTTTATGGTTTACATATTGGATAAATATATTGCTCCAATCTTTCTAGTTGAACGTATTTTTCTTAAGATCCCTTCATTCTAACCTTACCTCAATTGACTATAAAACGATGAAAAAGGCAGAGTTAGCAAATTCAATAGCCAAAATTAGCAGCAGCTTCAAAACAAAGAAAAGGCACAGAATATTATTTTTGGACTCGCGATTGATAAAAAGTCATATTTTGTCTCTTGACTGTCAGGACAGCATGTACATTTTATGTTAGGCAAACGTTTCCATGGCAAATCGAGGTAGTGTAAAAACAAGGTTAAGTACTCCTCCTGTACCTTTTCATCATCTTTTAAGTCAACGAAGCTAAGGTTAGATTGAGGTCTCGTTTGAAAAGAATATTTGTTGGTTCCTTTTTCAGACAGATAGATTATTCTGAGGGAAAGACTTTTCTGGAAATCTGAAATCTTGTCAGAGGTAAGATACAGTCATGCACAAATCCTCAATTTTTGGGCATGGTGCCCCAACGTCTGGGCATGCCCGAACGTATGGGCATGGTACCCATACGTTGGAGCACCATGCTCTGGAGCATGGGCATGGTACCGCTGTGAAATTTGGATAAACTGAGACTGGTTACATACCTAAATAGGGCCTTCTCCCTGTCCTAGATCAAAAGATACCTGATTTTACTTTCTATCCAACCTCATTTTCCAATTTACAAAATGTTAGAGCACTTCCAAGATACATAGAGTTTTTTGGAGGCCACTTCTCTTCTAGTGGGCTTATCCTATCCTTTTCCAGAAAATTGCTGCTAGGTAGCATGGATGAGGCAAGCTTTTCAATCTGTTCACTGGAGCAAATATTTCCTTTAGGTTGTTTGCCTTTTATTGTATTTATTTTGAGTTATTTTTTTTTACCTGTTTTTACTCTGACTTTTGACTTTTTGACAACATGGAAAAGGATTGAGTAACCTAGTGGCAACTACCTGTAAAAGGATAGGGTAAACCCACTGGGAAAGAAGTGGCCTCCACAAAACTCTCTGTATCTTGAAAGTGCTCTAACATTTTGGAAATTGGAAAATGAGGTTGGATAGACAGTGAAATCAGGTATCTTTTGATCTAGGACAGGAAGAAGGCCCTATTTAGATATGTAGCCAGTGTCAGTTTGACCAAATTTCACAGGGGTACCATGCCCATACTCCAGGGCATGGTGCAGTAACGTATGGGCACCATGCCCATACGTCCAGGCATGCCCAAACGTTGGGGCACCATGCCCAAAAATTGAGGATTTGTGTATGACTGGTAAGATACCCCTCCTGTGGCTCTGTCTGTCCTGTGGTGTACCTGCTTTGCTCCAAAACAAAATGCATCAGTGTTGAAATCTTTGTCCCATTTCTGTTTCAGCTGATTTCCAGCAAGCTTCACAGAAAGCCACTCAAAAGGGTTTGGAATCACAAAAACAGGTATCTTGATCGATAAATTCGGGTTTCCAGTGGTGAATTTTCTATTCAGTATTCTGAAAGACATGTGGGTATGAATTTGAATTTAGCGCACTTCTGTTTTACAAACACTAAACAGCTACTCTTCCATGGAGACTTTCGTAACTTGTAATACTTCACTTTGGTGCATTTGGTCACGGAGGAAGTTGTTGCATGCTTTGTTCTCAAACTTTGAGTGCAGTTCAGTTCAGTCGACAGTTCCAGGACAGTTCCAATGACAACAAAAGTTCCCAAGTTCAAGTGCAGTAGTTCTGGTTAAGTTCCTCCAATCTGTAAAGAACCACGCGCTCCAGAGGAAACCTAAGGTGAGAGACAATGTGATGGCATGGCGAAGGTGGGTATCATTTGTAGAAGGCTGGTAAGTTTTTTATCCTCTTAGAAAGAGATTTTCATTTAAGTTAAATTATGTTTCAGTTAAAAAAGAACCAATGGTCGAATGGTAGAACTGGAATTTTCAGAGAAGTCTTTCCTTTAAACTTAACCCATGAAGTTTATTTTCTGTGCTCCCTCAAACAGTTCCACGGCAGTCTAGTACACTAGCCCCTTTTCAGGCACGGTGCTCAAACGTCTTGCACCATGCCTGGGTGCTAGACGTTCAAGCACTGTACCTTGGATTTCATGTATGGTGCATGGATTTCAGTATAGGCCTACAGTGCATACATCAAAAACATAGTTTCTGTCATAACAAACTGAGCACCAGCTCGGACAGGGCTGAAATTACTACCATGAATTAGAGAAATCAAAGACAATCATTTATATATTTTTCACAACAAAAACAAAAGGGCTCGGCTGATGACAGATGCATAAAACCTCATTTCCTTTTCTTCATAGTCAAGGGTTTTGCATGCAAAGTGTCCTGTGCCTCAGCTTTTTCTACCTAGCAGCCAACGAGAATATTGGCTCTTGGGGAATAGATAGGGAAAATACATGGAAAATAGATAGGGTGCTGTTAGGTTTTTCATCTCCATCATCATTAGAGCCCTTTTGTTTTTGTTGTGAAAAATATATAAAGGATTGTCTTTGATTTCTCTAATTCATAGTAGTAATTTCAGCCCTGTCCGAGCCGGTGCTCAGTTGTGATGACAGAAACTGTGTTTTTTCTGTATGCACTGTATACTGAAATCCATGCACCTTCTTCTTCTTCTTTATGTTAGGCCTCTTTGGACGGCGTGACGCTCCATTTAGGCCTCTTCCTTTTGCGGCCTTGCAGTCTGACTGCTCAGGACTGCAATGGTCTTCTCAGGGTTTTCTTCTTCTGTTGTGGTGATTGGTAGAGTAACTGTAGTAGTCTTCATTGGGTTTTAATTTTGGTCATACTAGGTGGTCAAGTTCCATGCATCGGAGAAATGAATGGATTGCTAGTATGGCATGCTTTTCCGCGCCTTTTGGTGGTGGTGGTTGTTTGGTGAGGGAGTAGGTGGTTTTCTGAAGTCGGAGTGATGCGAATATTCTTTCAATCTGTTGTCTCTCGTTTCTTGTGGGTAAGCTGGTACATTCGAAGAGCAGGTGGTCAATAGTCTCATCCTTTCTCGAGCAGAGGCGACAGAGTGGCGATGTTGGTACAGTTCCATCTGCATTGGGGATTTTGTAGTGGTGCGCTTGGTGGTTCAGGTTGTTGGTGTTTGCTCGTATACGGTGGTAGAATGCTGTCAGATGTCGGGATCGGAAAGGTGACAGGTGTGGTTCTTGATGGGGTCCTCGAATTCTGTTTGTTCTACTTCTCATTACATCTCTGATAGGGAGTGGTCTTCCACTTTCCACCGGGTTCGACAGCGCCTTTTTGGCTGCTGTATCGACAAGTTCGTTTCCAGGAATCCCCATGTGACTTGGAATATACTGGAAAGTGGGTTTGTTTCCTTGTTCATGGACATGCTTGAGGAGGCTTGCTGTGTGGTGCAGATCTATGTCTTCAGATGGGAATGTGGGCCTTTCGATGAGGTGCAGGGCAGATTTTGAGTCTGAATATATGACAAGATCTGTCTTTGACAGTTTCATCCTCATGATTAGCTCAAGTGCGATGTTGATTGCTGCTATTTCAGCACTTAGGATGCTTGACTCTTTCGGTAGCTTTTCTGTTGCAAAAAGTTTCTGAGTTGGGAGGTATGCAGCTGCTCCAGTGGTACCAAGTTCAGATTTTGATCCGTCTACATATATTGGGGTATGGTTTTGGTAGATGGTGGATGATATGTGGTGGAAGTGGGTTGTTGCCAAGTGAGGGAGGAGGTCACCCTTTTTAGTCGGTAGGAAGGTAGTTCTGACGATTGGGAGTTGCCGTGTCCATGGTGCTCTGTCTTCTATTTTTGGGGTCAGTGATGATTCTACGGTTGGGAGTGTGATTTGATGGGTCCGAAATTCGGCCAGCATAGATGTTCGCGGCTGGTGGCTTGCTCGTGTGGGTCTATGTAGGATGTGGTGGGGCGTGGTTTCAAGTTTTGTCAGCTGTCGTGCCATTAGTATCTGTCTTCGGAGCTCGATAGTGGTTATCCCTGCTTCTCCGCGTAGGAATTGGGCTTTTGTGGTTCGTCTCATTCCTGTTGCGATTCTCAGTGCAGTGTTTTGCACAGTTTCGAGGTGACGAAAATGTTGTTTTGCGCACGTGCCGTAGACTGTCAGCCCGTAGTCCATTTGAGATCGGATGTACATCTTGTAGAATTCGACGAGGGTTTTGTCTGAGCACCCCCATGGGGTTCCTGCAAGGCGTAGCATGATTTTCATTTTTCGGTGGCATCTGGTGATAATGTCTTGGATATGGGGTTGGAATGTGAGTTTCTGATCAAGAAGTATTCCCAAGTATTTTACAGTTTTTGACTCTGGTATTGCTGTTCCGTTGATGGTGAGGTTAGCTTGCACAGAGGTCCTCTTGCGGTGGAATTGCACTATACTTGATTTAGCTGGAGCGATTGGTAGTCCTGACGTATTTGAGAAGGTAGAGACTTCATCCAGGGCGGTTTGAAGCTTTGAGTGGGCCTCGATGAAGGTAGCTCCTATGCTCCACACTGTTAAATCGTCTGCAAATTCACCTTTTGGTAGTGAAACTTGTAGTCCTGACAGGAACAGGGCGAATAGTAGACAGCTCATTACTGCTCCTTGCGGCAATCCTTTTTGTATGTTTTTTGTTGATGAGAGTTTGCCATTAACTCGGACTACAAAAGATCTGTCAGACATGAAGTCAGTGATGAATTCGGCTACTTTCTTTGGGAATCCAAGTTGGAGAAGCCTTCTATAGGTTTTTGTCTTTTTGACATTATCGTATGCTCCCTCGAAGTCCAAGAAAGCAGCGGTGAGGATGGTTCCTTTGCTGAACGAGAGTCGGATTTCTTCTGTTAGGCGGATGACGATGTCAATAGCTGAATGGTGCTTTCTGAACCCGGTTTGAGTTTGAGGAATTAGCTTGTTTCTCTCTGAGAACCAATAAATCCTGTTGTATATGATTCTCTCGAGGATTTTCCCTAGTGTAGGTAGGACCATAATTGGTCTATACGACTTTGGATCATCCTTGGGTTTTCCTGGTTTGAGTATGGGTGTGATAACTGCGATTTTCCATACTTTTGGAAACATTGGCGCCGTCCAACATGTATTATATGTATGTAAGAGTGCTCTTTTGTACCTGTGGGTGCAGTGGGCGAGCCACTTTTGATGGATTTCATCTTTTCCTGGGCAGCAATCCTTGCTTTCGCTTATTGCTCTGTTTAGTTCTTCCATGGAGATGGGTTTTGTGAGGTCTGCATGCCCAGTCTGTGGGCACGGGTCTTCTATGCTGCAATCTTCCTGGGGTTCTGTTGCATTTGAGGGGGGGTCACTGAATTTTTCTGCATATATTTCGGCATACAATTCTGCTTTTTCATCGTCTGTTTCTACTGTTTTTCCATTGTTCAACAGGGAGTATCGTAGAGGGTCGGTGTTGGTTTGTTTGCCTGTCATTCGATTCAGGAAACGATGTATTTTTCCTTCAGGGGTTTCTCTGCTCACATTTTGCAAATACTGGGTTATCTTACTGGTCTTGCATTTGTAGATAGCTCCTTTCAGCTTTGCTGCTGCTCGCTTAGCCTCTATTGCTGTTTCTACTGATGGGCTTTTCCTGAACCTTTTTTCAGCGAGCTTCTTGTTAGCACTTGCTGTTTGGCATTGTTGGTCCCACCATGGCTTTTGGCTTTTGTTTTTGTAAGTCTTGTGTGATTCTTTAGATTTTGGTATGGCTTTTGTGGCCGCGTCCAGTAACAGCCGGTTGATCATTTCTGACGAGGTTTCTGGGTTCGTACTTCCAAGAATTTCCGTATAATCATGGCTATTTAATACGTATTTGAACTTCTCCCAATCAGCTTTTTCGTTCAGGAACTTGGGAACATGGGCTTCACTATCAAAGCTGGCTCCAATTTCTGTCATTATCCCGAAGTGGTCTGTTCGGAGGTCATCTATTCTTCTTATATTTATTGAATTTATGATCGAGCTTGATACAATTTGGAGGTCTATCGTGGAGAATTTACCGGTTTTAATATCATAGTGCGTGTCCAGGTTTTCTGGGGTAGCCACTGTGATGTGTGGGTTGATTGAGGTAAGATTCTCCAGATATTTCCCAGCTCTGTTAGTTTTGTTTGACCTGTTGCCCCACTGTTGGCTATGGGCGTTCATGTCTCCTAAAATGAGTATTTTTTCCTTTTCCATTTTATAGCCAACATCATTGAAGAAGTCTTCTGCATCATTATTGCCATTCGGGTTGTAGAATGATACAATATTGATTTCTTTCAGTATTTTGCTCCATATTTTTACGCCCACTGCGTCTACTTCATTCTTGTATGCGGGGTATCTTGTTCCACAGCTTTTTAAACTTTTTCGGACAAAGATGGCGACACCACCCCCTTTACGCCCAGATGTTCTGTCTTTTCGGAATAGATCAAATCCTGGTATGTGCACATCAGTATTTTCATTAAAGTTTGTTTCTTGTAGGCAAACTATGCTGATATCCTTGGTTTCGATGTAATCCCTCAGTTCTTGGAGCTTTTGGTTGTTTAGGGAGTTGACATTCCATTGGAGTATTCTTAGCTGGTCGTATTTATGCTTCATTGGGTAGATGCACGTTGATCTGATTAAGCACTGCGGAGAGGTCGTGTTCCACTTCATCTATCAAGGCTTGGCCGAAGTAATGGATTGATGCTGCTCTTAGGATCTGTTCTTTTGTTGGTCCTGGGAGGTTGGTAAGGTTCACTCTACTGTAGAGGAGGGTGTATTTGGTGAGGTTGAGCATCAGCAGTGTTGTTGTTGCTGGTGGTTGGTTGTGGTGTTGTGTGATTGTTGATGATGTTGTTGTTGGGTTCTTGGTTGTTGGGGTATGGCTAGTGGGGGTTGGTCGAGGGGTAATCTTCTGGATTCCGTGGATCGCTAGGCTTGTTGGTCTCTTTGCTGTTGTTATTGTTCTCGGCTGAACATGGTTACCTGATGTTGGTTTTGGGAGTGGTGGGAAGTTGTTGGTGTATGAAGCTGGTATGGACTTTGGTGTACTGCATGTCGGTGGCGCCCATTCTTGGTTAGGGGTATTTTGTGGGGTGGGTGGTTGAGCCTTCAGTTTTTGCTGTGCTAGCTGTATTGCTGCTATTGATACAGGGAGGTTCATCTTTTGCGCTACAGTTAACACTTCGACTTTTTCGCGATACTTGGGGCAGGTTCTTTTGTCGTCAGATCGATGATCCCCGTTGCAGTTACGGCATTTTGGGGGATTCGGGCATCGGCCATCAGGATGCTCAGTCTGGTTGCATGTTGGGCACCTTTTATGGTCTTTACACCACTTTGAGGTGTGCCCTAGTCTGAGGCAGTTTGAGCACAGCTTTGGTTTCTCTCTGTAAGGTTTAAATGCCTTTGGCTGCCCAAAAAGGAACACGGTCAGTGGCTGATGGTCGCCTTCTAATTCAAATAGAACGGACTTACTTGGTTCTCCATCTTTCAGGGATAGGCGGCTTACTTTGTTGACCTGGATTAGGTCTCCTTTGCTGTCGGTCAGGGCTTCCTGGAGTTCTACATTGGTCAGGTCACTGGGTATGTTGTACACAACAAATTTGGTGGGGTTCTGCTTCCTTGGTTGGTGTAGCTGAGTTGTGACAGCTATTGTGTCGATTTTCTTCAACGACAGGGTTTGGTTGACAGCCTGGGTATTCTGTAAGAAAATGTCTAGATTACCATCACGCGTGATGTTTAGATGGAAGTTTGACTTGACTGCTTTGAACAGAATCATCCTCAATCTTCCTATCTGGGAGACCGAGAATTTTTCATCTGTTTGGAGGGGTGTTGCTCTTATAATCTGGTAAGTTGGTTCATCTTGGCCCGATTGTGCGCCATTGCTTGATGCTTGTCCAGCTCTTCCAGTTACCGGAGATGGTGGTGATCCTGATGAGTTTAGAGGTTTTCTTCTTTTATTTGATCTGCCTACAAGAGTGTATCCATCGCTTTTAGGGGTTTTGGCTTCTTGCTCGAGCTGCGCCTTAAGCTGGTCATCTGCTGTAGGGGAGGTGGTTTCATCCAGAACAGTGTGCATTGTGTCATTATCTGTTAGTGACACATCCACTGTTGGAGCTGGATTTTGTGCCTCAGTTGAGTGCTTTTGGGGAGTTTGGTTCAAGCCTGTGCTTGTGGTTGGTGGGTCATTCATTATAGGGATGTCCAGGGGAATGCAAATTTGTTAACAGAGGGAAGATAGCTGACTTATCTTAACGTGGGGCCGCGCCCACGGTTCACTCCTTTCGGGCAAACGACCAGATGTCAACCTGGGTGGGCAACGGTAAGCGGTGACGTCCAAAGAAAAGAACGAATTTAAATTTGGAAACCACGTGGGAACGCGGTTTTGAATTTTTTCAATACATGATATAAAACCATACATGAAATCCAAGGTACAGTGCTTGAACGTCTAGCACCCAGGCATGGTGCTAGACGTTTGAGCACCGTGCCTGAAATGGGGCTAGTGTCCTAGACTGTTCCACGGTCCACGAGCGTGTTGCTGCACTGCAACCAGACTGCAACCAACAAAATTTTCATGACTTGCTTTGTGGCTCAAATTTGACAAACAACTGGTGAGGTGATTATGGATTTTGTGGCTCGATTCTGGCGGGAAATTCAAATGAAGCAGCAAAATAGTGTCTTAATAATAAAGCTAACTACTTTTTCAAGCATATAAATTTAAAAGTGAGGATAGAATGGTAACTTTTTGTACAGAATGGTAAGAATTTTTATTTTCAGATATTTGAAATTACCGCCCAAAAAATTGACAAAACGGCATTTCCGCGGGTTTCAACTAGTTGCTTGGCTGTGTGGCACACAAGCATGTTCCCCTGACAAACACTCAGAAGTGTGTGGCCCACAATGGTGTCACCAAAAAAGGCCTTTAGCCTAGAATAATCTATCTGGCTTAAAAAAGAACTGACAAATATGACAAATATACTAGATTGGATTGAAGCTAATTGAAGGTTTACATATGGGATAAATAAATATTGTTTCAATATTTCTACTGTAGTAAACATATTTTTCTTTTCAAACAAAAAGACTTCATTCTAACCTTACCTAATCCCTGCTCAATCCTGCCTCAATCCACTTACAGAATTATGAGAAGGTGGAGTTAGCAAAGTCAATATTGTAGCCAGAGAATCCCTTTTCAGAGCAGGTTCATAACAAAGAAAAGGTACGGAGTTTGAATATTTTTGAACACAAGACTTAGAAAAAGTCATAAAGTCATATTTTGCCTCTTGACAGGACAGCATGTATATTTCATTTTAAAATTTTCGCAGCAAATATCGATGTAGTGTAAAAGGGAGGTCATGTACCCTCTTGTAGTATGACACATTTGTATTTTATTTTTAATTCCCTGAAATTGTATGTGTATTGCCAAATTTTTGGTAGAACGTACTGGGTTCCCTGTAGAATCTTCGGGATTTGTTTCATATTTTTCTCTCACAGTTTTCCAGTATTAGGCTTAATTCTGGAGATAGTCACTGTGTCATACTACCCGCCAGTGGAGATTAGTATGACACACCCTGGGTTCAGTATGACAAATTTTTGATTTTTGCATTTTCTTATTACATTTCACTCAAAAACTTTCATTAAAGAAAAAAAAAAATTGGAACCATGAGGAATGGTTCTAAGGCGATTCCCTCACCCTACATCCCCCATGAGTGACTAAACCCGAAAAATTAAGGTTTTTGTACATTTTTATCGCATATTATGATTCTCGATACTTATTTAAGAAATAACAGAAACAATCAGATACAATAGAAATCCTACATGTCATAATGTCAGTCGCGTACTATTGCACACGTCATGCAAGCTGAAAAAAAGTGTGTCATACCACCCGACTCCTCCATTTTTGTTGGATCTGTATTCCCTCTTAAATTATGTGAAAATCTAGCAGTTTCTCAACTGATTATGATAATTAGATACCTTACCTAGATCTCTGAAAGAAATGTTTACCCTGTGTTATAGCATCTTATTCACATGGGGTTTCAGATTAAGACAAAAAAACTTACTTTCATGGTCGAAAAACATGTTTTTAAGCATAAGTGAGTAATTAATTTTTTTTAAAACTCGTTTTCTCCTTCGTATAGTAGATGTCTCTTAGCTGCTGCGAGCACAGATGAATAAAACCAATAGAACCAATAGTTCTGAGAGTGTGTCGTACTCAGGGGCATCACGACTGTGCAGCTGCCCCACCCCACCCCAATGTTGTCGTCCAGTATGCAAAAATAACCAAGTTGCCGCGAAGAGCCACAATTTTTTTTCAAAATTTTTTTTTTCTGAATATGAGTTGATTTTTTTTAAAACTCATTTTTTCCATGAATACAGTTGTGTCCAGGCTGTTGGCCATCATGGACTGGAAGAAACGAATCTCCAGTAAATAAATAAAGCTTTCACCAACTATAAACATCCTTTTTGGGCATAAAATATCCTTTCCTATATAAATTATGCCAAGAAGGGCAGAAATATCACTGCCAGAGCATCTTAGCTGACTATCACGGTCAAGATTGCTAGCCAGTCGGTAAATGCCTTGCCCCCCCCCTCCAAAACAAATTTTTTGGCTAGTAAGGCCTCTGGTCATACTACCCGCCATGCCATACTACTCGTCAAAAATCATCATGTAGATGATGATTTTTTTCGCATATGCACAAATCTGCACATTTTGTTTGTTTAGAATTAGGTATTAGTTGTTTAGGTGTAATTTTAATTGTTTTATAATTTAGGATTTTACATTTTATGCTATTTCTGCAGATGAGTAATGTTATTGTTAGCCTGGGCTAAGTTAGACATGCTTCTGCCCTGAACACTTATTTTAACTTTCAGTTACAGCAGCTTGACTTTTGTCATAAAGAATGAACTCAGATTAAGTGATTCTGGCCTAATCACCGCATAATTTCCAGTTTATTTTTGAAAATCCTTTATCTGTTGTTGGGATGGGGGCACAGTAGAGGTATGTTTATGTGAATAGTTACTTTAATGGGAACAGTGCAATTTTGGGCTAAATGGTAGACTGAAGATCCAAAATACCTATTCAGGGTTTTCAGATGCCCTTAATTACCTTCTTCGGCAAACATGTAGTTAGCTTGAGACACATTAAGTGCATGAAAACGGGAAAGTCCATTGTCAACAAACGTTCACATAAGCATACCTTTACTGTATTTTTTCCAATTCTTGGACTCTCATATAAAAGTGATTCAAACATATAAGGAGCTACACTGTAGCTGACTTATATGTTTGAATCACGTTACCACGGCACAGCGACCATACTGGTGCAGCCTCTGCCAAAACCAAAACCAAAGGTTTCATTGGACGGGTAAGACACTCTTGGGTTGTATAAGTGTATAAGTAGTGAACTGAAAGACAAAGACTCTCCAGCCGGGATTTGACCCATGATCTTCGGCTTTGTGAACTACTACAGTCAGTGAGATTCTGCATCTCACTGCCGTCTTCCATCAGACGTAACCTAACCTTTCCTTGAAAGTTGGGTCCGTCTGACCTTCGGTCTCAGCTGGTTTCAGGCTCAGCTGGCAGAACCGAGTGGAAATTGGATGATAAAATAATTATCAAAACCAGCAATGTAGGTAAACCTTAGTGCACCTTTACACATCGTCTAATTTTTTTCTTCAATTACCTGCCCGGCCATGCACTGAAAACAGTGGTAGCTTATAGTAAATGATGGGAACACACTCTTTGTGACTGTTTTCAAGCTGAACTGAGGAATTTCAGTCACAAACTTAAACTACCAATAGTTTTCACCTAAGCAATCTGGTTTTCATCAAACAAAACCCTAAAAGAAAAGCAACATAAAGTAGTTTCAGTGGCAACCATAACGGTGTAAATAAGGGTTACTTTATGGGATCCGGCTGTAAAGCCCCGCCCGTTGAAAAAACCTGGCCCCCTCCTCAGTGCCAAACCAACGAGGCGAAAAAACCCCACACATTGTTAATAAAATTAAATATAATTTTATGAAAAGTATATAGAGGCTAGCGGCCAGCGAGCCGCCGTCACGCGTTTACATTTATCTCGTTTGTCTAGGGAAACTCCTTAAGTGCTTGCGGTCCAAACAGCAGTTTTCAACAGGATTTTCTATATTTCCTATATATTTTCGTTCGGGGGAGGGGGGTCACCTAGACCCGACTTTGTGATAGAATATGAAGGATTGAACACACATTCCTTGGAAGACCTTGCCTCCCCATGCTAAGTTGTGCAGCATTGATATTTTGTACAGTCAGTGAGATTCTGCTTTCTATTTCCAGGTGTTCTTCGGTTTGAATGTCAAATTTTAAGCTTCTCCTGCAGAATGGACGTAAAGAAACGTGTGCCGGTCAAACCAGGTGGTGTCTTTGTGAGTGAACTTAAACAGAGACTTGAGAAGCTGGAGAAAGAGAAAAATGTGACCAATTATGAAAAAGAAAGAGGAATTAGCCTAATCCAAAATGTAAAGAGTGACAAAGTTGAAGTCTTGGAGGATCAAAGGCCCAGGAGTCGGGTAATTTTAAGCTCGGACGGTCGACCGCCTGGTAGTTGCATAATCAGTGGCTCAGGCCTCCAAAAGTCTGAAGATTTTATCGTCGAAGCGCGCATAAGTAATAAACAGAAAGAAGATTCAAGCTTGATACCACCGACTTTGGAGCCACCTGCCCGTGGTACCCTGTCCGAAAGAAATTCCAGTGTAAAGAGGAAGCCCGCTTTCAGAGAGCGATTGGTGGTATCAGAACATTGCAAGAGCCTTCTTGGGTTTGAATCAAACCTCAACTCTGCCGCAAATGCTTTAAGCAATGATAGTGGTGTTTATGGATCGAGCCTCGTTTCAAGTGTTTTACTGGAGGATGGCGAAGATACTCCTCCCCCTTTGCCTGGTGCTCCTCCTCCGCCAAAGCCGATCAGAACCTTTATGTATGATCCACCCCAGGGTTATGACAACTCGGGGTATTTTCCTTTCATCTCGGATGAGGTTTATGAGTTTTTTTATGGAACAAGATCCTGCGAGGATCTTGAATATGATGATGTTAATGTGGAGTTGAACCCGAATCGCCTGGTGAGTCTTCTTCTCACTTTTGCCAAATTAGAGGCTTTTTTCTCGAGCGTACACACGCTCGACCCACGGGCTGAACCTCGTGAAAACGCAATTTTGTACGTTTCTTTTGCGACAATATATATTCGTAACGTTATTTACTATAAAGATCCTCATTTATATCAAGAATAAATAATCAGATAGAACCTCCGTCTCCCTATCTCTGTACTATCACTATGCGGAGTCGAGTATTTCCCCGTACCTTTTTCCTACGTGAACGAGCGGAGGTTAGTAGCATCGCGCCACATCACGTCTCGTTAGCTCTACAATTAGCTATATCGCTGTGAAACCACCTTGAGGAAAAGTAGAAGACAAAGCTGATTGGTTCTTTGAATGCGCTCAAGAGCGGGTCAGCGCGCGGAGTAAGCTTCCTGCATCTTCTTTCTCTGCGATGAGTAACGCCGAATACGGAAGTAGAGTAGAAGGTAAAAGCTACAGTAAAAGCTAAGTGCGCTCAGTCTTGTCGCGGTATTCACAGGGTTGCCACATGTCGCACGATCGTGTGAATTGTCACTCTATTTTTTTTTTTCTCACTCTTTTCCTGCGTAATACATAGAATTCACTCTATTTATGAAGATGTCCAGATTTGTTGCACAGTAGTGGAAAAATTCCAGAAAATACAAAAACAAACGCGGAATTCAACTAGATGCAAGTAATTTTAAGGCATTCAACTTTGTCTGTACTACAAAAAGAGTTAGATTTTAATTTCAGTGGGAGAGAAGAAAAGTGTTATCCAATGGGCAAAATAGTCTCAAAAAGATTGAAGCATGTCAGCAGCGTAATTACACGTTTTGCATTGATCAAAATGCACCCGAATCGCTGCTTTTTCCTGTAGGTGATTACGTGTTACGGACTATTACGTGAACCGGAAGCACGTCGGAATAAAGTATTCGCACGCCTACTTTTCGTTTAGACACACTTAGGCCTACCTTACTTCTCTTGTAATGTGAATCATTCTAGTCTTATGGTTCAAGTTCAATTTTTTTTTATTTTGACACAAAATAAAAATACATTATATAAGCATTGTCGAGAACAAAATTCGAACATGCACTGCTTGTTAAAATTTTTACTATAATAACAGCAACTACGTATCCTATAAATCTAACAAAAATAATATAACTTAATTTATCTGACCTGTATAAAATGACCTGCGATCTACCAAACAAATAAATAAAAACTACCCTCTTGCGAAAAATAAACAAAAATGACAAACCATTTGACATCCGTAAGCGAGTACAGCATAAACCAACCACACACGAAACAATCATCAATTAACCATCCACACTCTAATAAACAAATTCTTATATAATAAATCATAATGAATTATATTGCAAATATAACTATTATAATTTTTTAAATTATGAATCATAGTCCTTTGAGTCGGGACCCGATAAGCGATGGGCTTCCTTCCAACCATTCCCAACAAAAATCCAACCATTCCTTCCTTCCAACCATTCCTAACGTACTGGACAATTTATTCTTTATATGACATAGCAGTTATATGTCAAGGTCTGAACACAAAAACTGGAATATTTTAAACTCATCATGCTTAGAGGATTCCAAACCGATTGAGATTCCGCCGAAATACATTTTTGCATCATTGATTCTGACCAGAAATGACCGTTTCACGTATTTTTCATGAAAATAAAATTTCACTCCCAATTCACTCGCTGTTTCAGCCAAAAGTCACTCTCTAAATTTTTCTGATGTGGCAACCCTGGGTATTCATAGTTGCTGCATGGTACCAAAAACAGAGGTTTATCTGATTATTTGTTCTTGGTTGTATATCAGTCTGCTTGATGAAGTAGCTAATTTTCTTATTTTGACTTTCATTTGCAGCTAAATTTGAACCTCGATAGTTATTTTTCAAATTCAAGTCACAAAACCCTTGTTAATCACGGAAACACGCTTCTAAGCTGCACAAATGGTCGCAGATAGACTTTTTTTTGTCACGACCGAGTCACACACTCTTTGTTGGAATCGCGGTAAAACGCCTTAGGGGCACATAATCTTTCAAAAACTACCTTAGATGTTCATGTGCCACCCAAAGGCCCACCCAAGAACGCTAATCACTAGCGTGGATGTTTGCATGATCTGTGTGGTACGTGTGATGGATCGTGTTCTTAGGGCGTCCCTGTCGACGTCTCCCATCCTTGCGGCAGCAAATTTAGGATTGTGTCTGCCAGCCTGAATTTGTCCATCCGATGCGCATGGCTTAAGTATCTCAACCTAATAACGTCTGTTATTGAGGGAGTGAAATCGGGAGCATTTTATAGTATTTGCAATGTCCGTACCACCCCCACCTAAGTCTTGACACGGAGCGTCCATCGTATCATCTACTGTCGTGATTTGGAAGCACCCTTATGAGTAAACTAAACCAGGAACACACAGTCCAAAAGAACCTCTGTATTTGGTTCCATGAAGCGACTGTGGATACCCCTAGAAAACTGAGCTGAGCTAGAGGTACTTGCCCTGGCTTTGAGTTGGCCTAGTTGTCCTCCGGTTTGACATTTGTCAATCTGGCGGGATGTTGATAACAGACATCCCATGTCTTTCCCGTTTTGAAGAGTAAACCAGAAGCAAGGGTCTGCAGTTGTCTGTTTCCAGTAGCTTCTCATTGGATTATATGACACCTGAACAATGAAACCATACTTGAACACACCATGGAGAATGCATTTACAGACTTGGCCATGGAGAGCATTCTTCTCCTGAGCGTGACGTTTTCAAAATAGGGATGTTCGTTTCTGGAGGTTTGCACATGCAGACTCCAAGACAAAAAACGCAATTCATTCAAATCTTGTACAGCGCTGGCCGGATCGTATTAGAATTTCTTCTAGATATACGTTTGGGCTTAACTGGTTAAAAAGTATTCCAGAAGAAGGGTTGATTGGAGACATGTGTACATTTCTAAAATTGTTTTGTACTGAAATAAGGACAGATGCAAAATGGAGTAAAAATCATAGCTTGGCAACACTATTTCGTATTCGGATCGGGTTTTCTGCAGGCAGTGACAACGGAAGTCATACAGATAGGGATGATACTTGGTACTCTTCATTCGGGTGTCCTTTAAGCATAGAATTAATCCTCAGTTGCAGTTTCATTGTTTGCAACCATTCATACCAACGAAGGACATCTTGTTTTGACAGAAAGATAAATAAATAACTCGTATATTTCCTTGATAGCAGAACTACTGGCTGTAGATGGTTAACAACAAATTACAAACTATGGCTGGTTGGTTTTTAAACACTGTTAAAATTATGAATCAAAAGTAAGGCACACAATGAAGATAAATAGGCAATAAGACTAAGTCCAAAAAACGTCTCCGTAACGACTGAAACTCAGCAACTCAAATCCTGTGTCAAACAATCACGGCGTCCTTTGGGAGCATCTGTGATACCGCTTCTGGCTCTTCCGCTAGGTACCTGGCGATTTTACGTCGGCAAGGAGAGTTAGCCATCAAAAGATGGGATGAAAAGATTGGAACTAAGATAATGTGTTGTCACCAGATGGCCCATCTGTTCCCCCCTCCCATCCCGTCTTCCGTGCGTCGTTCCGAGAGGAATACTGGCAACCAGTTTTCTCCATATCCTGCTAATTCTTCTGCCCAATTTTCACGTAGTTTCGTCCCATCATTTATTTCTGGTTATATCTTGTAAGTGTATTGTTAATTTGTATTCCTCTTCTAGCTCTTAGCTATTTGGATTGAACTTGATTGATTGAAAAAAAAAAGTACCGTATAGGCTACCTTTCGATTGAGTTCTTTTCCTTGTTTTATTGGGTCTGGTCAAGAGTCTTTAAGTCTGATAGTGGTTGAGGTTGAACATTTATTAAAGGAGTTTCATTATTAAAGGAGTTTTAAATAGGTTTAAGGAGTTTTAGGTATGGGTAACTTGTGTTGATATGGGGAATCCTAAATTCACTGGGCTAGCCAGTGTGTGGAGCCAGGCGATGGAACAGTTGTCCTTGGTAATTAAAGAGGACGATCATTTAGGTCGTCTCGTGTTGCGCTTTACCTGCGCTTTATGGATGTTGGTGTAGGCTAATTTAATGTGTGTGTTTTTTTTTCAGTCGCTCCATCCTACGCTGGATGAGGAGACTTCTTCAGATTGGAGTGGATCAGTTGAATCCGTCCCAACTGGCGCCTTTGTAAATGCAGAGTAAGTAGTTTGAACCTACCCGTGCAGAGAAGCAGATTGCTTGTGCTGCTTCTTTTCACAAAAGTTTGTCCTATTCCAGTTCAACGCTCAGAGCGGACATGTCAGCCTTCAATTTGGTTTGCGACTGACACGACCCGTCGGTCGTTGATTTTGTTGATTGAACGGGACACAAAAGCAGCAAAAGAAGTGATACTCTAGTAAGTCCTAAACACACCAACAGGAGCCTCAACAAGAACGAGAAATGTCACCAGAACGATGATTCAAATCCAATGTCAACCAATCAACAGCGTTTGTTGGGGACAGCTGTGGTGACATTTCCGTATCTTCGCTAGGTACACGGCGATTCTTTATCTGCACGATGAGTTGGTCATCAAGAGTATTTGCAACCTTCCAATTGAGCGCTTCCAAGCGAACTAGTTTCCCAGTTGAATCATTATATGTATTGTTGATATATTTAACATAAACGGTATTCTTAAGAAGTTAATGGTCATATCACTTTAATTTTTAAGTTTAAAAAACAGATATTTGGGTGTCGAGAGTATATAAGGTAAACGATAAGGTGGACAATGATACATTTTACATAATCAATGGAATTAATACAACGAGTAGCGTGTCAGGCTTTAGAGGGAATCATATAGCTCACATTATAAACAAAAGGGAGGGCAGACGAATCCTCATTATGCCAGTGTCCTTAGAATAGTCAGTATAACCAGGATAAAACTTCACACCATTTTCTCACTGTCAACACTTGTGACTTAGTAAAATATGGATCCTTTTAGGTAAAGACAATAGCTTTCACTGTCTGCTTTGGAGACAGTGCAAAACTTACATTGCTCGGCAAGCAGATTGCAGATTTTCTACTCATCAGCTTATGGACTAATATATATGTGGACAAGTGCTAATAATGAGGAGGATTTACAGAAACTAGTTTGCTTGGAAGCACTGAACTGGAATATGGCGAGTGTATGATTTTGTGTCTTGGCTGATGGCGTCAGATTCAGGTCTGTAGTTGGACCTATAGTTTTTCGGCGAATGAATAGCTATTCGTTAGCTGAGAATCGGCAAGAAAACGTGACTGCTCATCGAGCTGGAGAGGCGTGAAACAGAAATTCGAAAAATTGCAGTTTTAATTATATTTTATTTCACATATTGTCAATTGTTTCAACGCCTTTATTTGCCATACCTCAGTTCAGTGCGCTCAAGCGGACTGGTCCCTTAATGTCCCCATTGTCCCATTATGCCTGTGACAGATATAGTAAGATAGGTCGACAAGTTGATGAGTAGAAAATCCGCAGTCTGTTTCCCCAGCAATGTAAGTTTTCCATTGTCTTTGTAATAGAAAGCAAGCTAATTTGTTCGCTCATTACCTTATGGATCCATATTTTATTATCTATACACAAGTGTTGATAAATGGAGTTCCGGAAACTAGTCCGCCTGGCGAGCTGAACTCCAGAAAAGGGTAAAGTGGATAGGCCACCCGTCATTGATTCATTTCATTTTATTCAGTACTAAAGAACTGATTTTTAGCAACATAACACTTATCGACATATTAAAGAAGACCAAAGGTTTCGATGGGATCCCAAAAATCTAATATTTGATCCAAACAATTGCGAACGAACTACCATACTTCGCTACACTGGAATGAAACTATCCTACGTCCAAATGGGCTCCGATTGAAACTATCCTACCTCCAAATGCGCTCCGATTAAAACTATCCTACCTCCAAATGTGCTCCGATTGAAACTATCCTATGTCCAAAAATGGAAAAAATGGTTTAGTAGTCCATCGTGTGCGAAATTGTGTGCTGAATCCGAATTTGCAGTCGGAATTGGCACCACGCCGCTAGATGTCTTCCAAATCGTCTTTTTCTTTCTTTTCCTATGTTGCAAAGTTGCTTTTATCACGCCGTGAAACTATTCTATGTCCTTATTTGGACTTGGGATTGTTTCAAGCAGTAGATTCTGATGAGCTGAAGGACATAGGATAGTTTGTTTGGACTTAAGATATTGCCATTCTAAAGTATAATAAAATAATGTTAAAAACTTCAAATAGCTCTCCTGAAAAGTAGCTTTTTTGGACATAGGATAGTTTCAATCGGAGCACATTTGGAGGTAGGATAGTTTCAATCGGAGCGCATTTGGAGGTAGGATAGTTTCAATCGGGGCCCATTTGGACGTAGGATAGTTTCATTCCAGTGTAGCGACTTGTCCAGAAAAAAAGGAAAGTTCAGAAACGAATTCAGTGTATCTCCTTATCCGTATAAAGAACATCTAATCAACTTCAGGTAAAACTTTAACTTATAAAAAAAAATCCGGTTTCAACCGGATTCCGAACGAACTATATTTCCCAGTAAAAAAAAAAAAAGATTGTCATTCAGCCTGTCTTCTTACCCCTAAATCTGTCATCTAATCAACTTCAAATAAAACTTCTGCTTTTAACAAATTTTCCGGTTTGGCCTGATTCCAGGCGAACAAGTTGTCCGGGTAGAAAATACTTTTCACATAAGGGTTCAGCATGTCTTCTTACCCTTAAATCGAGCATCTAATCAACTTGAAATAAAACTTTTACTTTTAACAAGCTTTCCGGTTTTGGCCGAATTCCGGGCGAACTACTTGCCCGGCGAGAAAATGGTTTTCACCACCATGTTCAGGATGTCTTCTTACCCCATAATCGACTATCACATTATATGTTTAAAAAATATTTCATTTGCCCCTTTATTTAAACCCCCCTAAATGTAGGGCTAAAGAGCCTGTCTACGAATTCGACCTTACTCTTGACCCAAAAAATCCTCACACCAAGTTTCATCAAAATATCTCATTCCCTTCGAGAGTTATAGTGCGAACAGACGGACAGACGGACAACTTTTGTGATGTCGTAGGTATCCCTCCACTTACGTTTTGGGATTCCAAAAACAATACAAACATGAATAATGCTGCGGCTGCGAAAGCTAAACTTTTACCGGCTTATACACTATAGTAAAGATTGTAAACCGCGCTTTGATCAAGGCATAATCAATGAGAAAAGTGCATATAATGTCGGGATGATGCGTTTTTCCTTGACAGCTCCTTTACATTCTGGAATCAGACAGTGGATAAAGATAGACTGATAACTCCTTTTGTTCACCAAAAACACATCCAGGTCAAGAGCACCGATATAAATCCTAACAGTCGTAATACGTACATGCAACAACCATAAAGAACGTCATAAATTTAACTAAAGAGGCAAAAGTCTTACGCTTCGGTATACAAATTTAGAATTTAGAACAAATTAAGATCTTACGCTTTGTTATACAAATTTAAGAAAGAAGGGACAAAACTCTTTGCATTTTAATGATTTCAACCGCATAGCTACCTTGTGAGGGAGCCTTTTCGACAGCTTTTCGGAAGGGAAAATACTGATCAATGAGGGTTTATTTATTTCTGGGGTTTATTAGACAAACAAATACTAGTAACTACATTACGCTCCATGAGTTTACACTTGTTAAGAGGTTTAACAAACTCTCCTTGAGCGTTTAACCTATATAACACTATAATAAGAAACAAAAATGAAAAAAGGACAGGATTAAGATATTCAGAGCTTTTCGTTATACAAACAGCAAACTCCATGCAGAGTTTCAGCCTTTTAGGCACCTATGATAGGCTTTTGCCAACTAAGGTCAGATTGCCAACTTATTTAATTTTTATAGTTTGAATATACTAGCGGATCTTGACGACGTATATTTGTGTTTCCGTTATCTAGTGTTGTCTCCAAGGAAGCGTAGGTTTTCTGCGATTATTTTAGAGCGTTGTGGTTTTAGCTGGAAACCGGAAAATATTCAGTTTTTAATCTGAGGTGCAGTTCAGTTGAATATTTTAATGGTTTAGGAGCTAGGGCTAGTGACTCAAGGCCCATTCGCAGTGCATTTTAGCTAATACTGGGTACCAGCTAGTTCTGGAAATCGCTCCCGAGGCCGCACGAATATTCTGATCGGCTAGTTTTGAACCAAGCCCAGTAGAAAAATCACATCCACACCTTTCTGCCTCGAAATCAGGAGATTCAGTAATCCAAAAAATCAGGAGATTTATAAGGAGATGTTCTAGAAAGCAGAAGTTTCTAAGGAGATTTTTATTAGGAGGGATTTGTATTTATAGTTTATTTGTATAGTTTATTTGTATATTTATTTGTATTTGCATTTAAAGTATAGGTGTAGAGGGGATAGTGACAAACTGATACCTTCTTTTTGGCAAGGGTCCTCTTCAGGCTCAAACCACTCAAGCTGGGAAGTAAAGTTCAGTTCCCAGCTTGAGTTCGATTCCGAGCTCTAGCGGCTAGAAGCTGAAGAGGACCATTGCCAAGGAGGACCGAATATCGCTCGAACAAAGTTCAGCTGACGTATCCGTTTGTCACTATCAACTATGATTCACAGTCAGCTGGGGCTGAAAGACTATTTAGGTGTAGGCCTACAGTGATAGGCCGTTGAAGGAAAGGAAACCCTACGAAGGGAGGGCTCCTCTGAAAAGGAATAGCAAATATAATATTAAATAAGTTTTTAAAGGTAGCCTACCTCATGGAATTTCTAGTAACAAAAAAAAAATTGATTCTGTTACCGTTTTATTAGAATTTATAGCATAGATTATAAAATAAATATTGTAGTTTGAAATATTTGATTGTCAAAATTTTTTCTAGTTTTCATGTTTCTGTGTCTGGTGGAATTATTTTTCATATGTAGTGATTTGGTTCGGGTTGGAATTCTTATGAATGGTTTTGATGATTTGCGGACAGGAGAGAAAACATATACAAATTATTAACGAAAATAAAAATTATAATAGAAACGATTCAAGAAAAATTTTGGAAGGTAACTGGAAATTTTAAGAACAGTTTAACGTTTGTATGAATATTTTTTTTTGAAAGAGTTGGTGCTGTTCAATGAGTTTAAGGAAATATTACGGTCACAGAGTGGAAATATTAGACCGAGTGGATCCCATTGTCGTTGACCAAAGATTTTTTTTTTATCAGAAAAGATGCTATGCGAGCTTTCAAGTAAAATAATTAAAAAGAAGAACCTAAACGTATTTAACCGTCTCAGCACATTACTCGTAAAGTAATACTTGACTTCCCTATTTTAATGCGCCTTTTGAGATGCCACTTGTGATATGCTGCCTCTAAACCCAGTCTCTTGAAGCCCGTTCCCTCCCCCACAGAATCAAGGAATCGAGCGTAAGGTTGCTCATTTGAAAGGTATAGGAGTGCTGGGATAGAATGAAATAAATTTCAGTGCCGAACAGAAACGCATAACTTCGGTGATAAGTTTCAGCCTCCAGGTCAGGCTTGACAAAAGAATATTAAGAATATAACTATTCGGAAGAATCAGGATAAAATTAAGCAGAATAGTAAACATCAGTAGATCAGGAGACTCAAAAATAAATCAGTAGGAGCCCTAAAAAAAACGTAGATCTCCTGATAAATCAGAGCCTCGTTTTTGTTGCAATAGCGCTGCCGCATCGCTGCTGCAGCACTTCTTTGCTTTTGCATAATATGCGTTTTTGGATTCACTTTCTTCGTGGTTGAAGCGGCAGCGCTGCAGCATCTTGCAGGGAAGCACGGACTTGGTCGGAGAGCAAGTCCGTGACTCTCGAGAAGCGCTGCCATCTTCCTCGGAAGCGCTGCAGTTCCCGTGCCCAGCAACAAGCCAGAAACGTCGTGACAACAAACGTTGCTGATTGGTTTACACATGATTGAAATCAATTTAGAGGGTTCGTTTCGATGACGTCGCTTGTTGTTCCCGAGGTTCACTGGCGTGTTTTGGACTTAGTCATATAGAGTATTCCGAACGGCAGAAACCCAGTAAAGCCTCGGACAGGGATTGATTTTCAGAACTAGCCGGTACCGAGTATTAGCTGAAACCCGAATGGGCCTTCAGGACCTTTTTTATGGGTCTACGGTCCAGGATGCCAGGAGTAATGTCTTCAGAAGAATAGATAATCGGCCTCAAAGCAGTTATGGTGGGGTTAAATGCCACAAGACACTTGCTAGGATCTCCAGTACAGTTACGCTCCCCCAAGTACTTATTCGTAGTTTGTTTTCCCCTTTTGACTTCTTTAAACCTTTCTTACCAATCTTGTAATATCTAACACAGGGATGTGCAATTTCAACAGATAACACTTTGGATGTTGTAAGTGTTACAGAATATTTCAGTTATGGATTTTTGCCGGACCAGATATTGACGTCCCTAATTGTTCCATCGGTTACTGTTTTTGAGTTTCAAACTTATTAGGTCAAATTTATCCACCCTAACGGCACTACGCTGGTTCTTGTATTTTAATCGAGGCGGATCAGGCTCCCGTTTATTACTTCCGACTCTTCGAGGACCTAATTGGTCTAAAATACCGGTTATGCAAGTTTGTCGGTGTTTCTCAAAGAAGACACGGGTTTTAATATTGGAATTGAAACTATATCTGTTTTGAATTGTGCTTAAGTAAAGTGGCATTTCTTCGTTAAAAACAACGTTGCAAATCATGTATAGTGTTAATTTTGCTAAAGAATTCGCATGTAACATTAACAGATAATTTGACAGAATTGGCATCCCAGTGTTAGATCATGTTATAAATCATTTGAATTAATCATTGAACACGCTCCGACGCTGTTTCGAATTTTGCGGGTTCATTTGTGTCAAAAAACGCGGCCGAATTCTTTGCGGGTTAACATGTCACGCTCGATTCTACGTAGTGAAATATCATATCTCGTATGTCGAAGCAAACAGTTTTAAGTTTCGCTTCGTTATTGTTCTTCTTATTTCTAGATTGGAGTCTTTGCATATACAAACTATCTGCAGGCTGCTCTGCGGGTGCTTGTACTTTCCCACTGTATTTGACGGTGCGGAACGGATAAGTCAGCACATATATACCGTAGCTGTATCAATCCGATCAATTAATCAATTAGCTTTATTTCAGCACAAGTGCCATAAATAACAAAAAAGAAAAACGTGAGTGAAGTGCAGTTTTCCAACTACGAAACAAAAATTAAGTGTCTTTTTGTGTATGTTTATGTGTTTTATTTACTTTCTTCATTTACTCCGCTTTCTGAAAACGGCGGGTTATAAATAAATTACTTACTTAATTACTTAGATAAATTTATTTGATTGGCCTAAGAGGATATGAGCCAGCTAAAATTTTATCCAGTGATTTTTTGCCCTTCTTGTCAAGGTATATCGTCAGGCTCAAGTTTAAGTAACGAACCTGTGATAGAAAAACAACTATGTTCCTCGGTAATCCCTCTGTAACTCAGTGTTAGAGCAGCGGCCGTGCAAGCCACCGATCGTACGTTCAAATCCCGCCTGAGGAACAGATTTTTCTTTCAGTTTAGGACTTACAGATTTTGATACCAAATAAGGATGCCAAGAAAGGCCGAGATGTCGCTAGATTAAACCTCAGCTGACTTAACCATTCAGCGCAGTCAAGTATGATTCGCAGTCACCATAGACTCGAGGAACACTTAAAGCATATCTCTTACTAGAACTGATCTTTTAACGATGAAATGGCTCAGAAATACTTATTTATTTATTTTCCTCTGAACTAATGAGTACAAAATATATTGTATAAAACAGAACTATGCCTTCTCCGATAATACCATTACTATCCACATGAAATCAGCGATTTCCTTATTGGCGCTTGTCAACTCTATCCAGCCTTCCTGCTGTCAGACGCTGCGGCTTTCGCTAAATATTTGAAAACAACGCGCCCTGGTCAATTTTTTTTTAGAAAACTAAGCAGAATAAAAGAAGTTCAAGACAGAATGTAGGCCTGATGTACCAAGTCTTCCAAAATGAAAAACAATAGCCTACTTTGAATTTTCGTTATGTGTAAAAGAGTTGTCGGCGAACCTTGAAGTTTGTTGCAAGTTTGCGTTGCGTGACTGACAGTAACATACTCGGCTCGTCCGAAAAAGCGCTAAAAAGGCGTAAGTAGAAACGAAAAAATAGGCGGAAGGTGGGGGTTTCATAAGCTTACAATTCTAGAAGGGAGCTAGGGATATTATGAAAGGCAAAATAAGCATGTTATACACTATTGTGTTATACATTATAAGCATGTTATACATTATAAGCATGTTATACATTATATACATTATTATCTCCGCCATGTTATAATATTTCCTGGGCTGGCCTTGAGCTGGGGCTTCCTCGTAAAGAAAAAAAATAATGTCTATTCAACGTTATTTTTATTTGCAAGCTAATTGTATCTTGGACACATTCCGCTCCAGAGAGTCATACCCAACGAATCATACCCATTCAAACAATTATATGTCCAACTGAGATTAAAACCCATTAAAAATATTTAAACAACCGCAGTTAAACATAATTGACTATATAAGAAGAAAACAAAAGTATACAAAGATGGCAACATGAGCAGAATAAAGATACAAAAAAAAAAAAAAAATAGGAGAAAATCCAAAAAGAGAAACACTCGTGCCCTGTCTGGTGTAAGTTATACTTTAATTTTTCTTGTAGGGACTATGTGGAGCTTCGGCGGAAGTATTTAGAGATGACTAAGTCGTACGCAACACTTGAGAGGAAGCCGAGCGTCTTCATTCGACCATCGCGTTTAGAGGAACTCGAGCCAGAGGCCGACGACGCCTTGTGTGAGACCGCATTTCTACTTGGTTTGACGTCGAAAAACTCAGAGCTCTCAGCGGAGGTGATCATAAAAGTACCTGAAAATGTGAGTGTATTCTTAGGAGTTTTATCGGTTTAAAAGCTAAAAAAAAAAAAAAGGGTGAAAACCACCGCTTATTTATTTATTTATTTGATCTAATAAAACGGCCAACTTGGGCCATACTAAACAACTAACAATAAATATTAACAACTAAAAACAATAATCTACCCAACATCAAATGCTGAATACAGCTCACGGTTCCATGCCATCCACAGAGGTAAGGATAGCCGCATGTTTGGGCCCGAGAGAACCACAAGGAGTGGATTACTGGACCGAAGGATCCGGGTCTGGAGAGAGAAGATAGACCGACGCCTGAGTTCCCCAAAAGAAGGAAGACCCTCACCGACAAACATCCCGGAAGCACTACAGTTCCAAGGTAGACCTTATATATGACTCTCTGGTCATTGGCACGGTACTGCAATTCATTCCATGTTAGCTTCTCCCCTCTCGGTGTGGCTATTATCGGATCACCTCGAGCTTTCCGGATAGAGATATAATCGTAATAGCCCCTCCCCCCCCCTAACAACGCCCCCCTCCCTCACGCACGCACAGTGTTAATAAAATGCAATATTGTTTTATGAAAAGTGTGTACAAATTATTCTACGTTTGGGATAATGTGAAGATTATTGTGTTGCGAGAGCAACACTTTGGTTTTGTCCTCGTTTTTTTTTTTTTTTTTTTTTTTTTTTCCTATGACTCCGATTTCATTTTATTCCTGGTAACTGAGAAGGGTCTAACCTGTGCGGTTTTTACGGAAAGTGTGGACCTTGGGCCGGATTGATGAATATGACATTACATTTTGGAAAGCTCCGTAGAACTCTTGCCTGGGGCCAATAAGGATGGTTTTTGCTTGTCATCGAGCCAGAGCCTACGGTTTGCGAAGTGAAGTGGAGTTGTATAGCCTATGTCAGAGAGGACTATCTGAAGTTGTGTAGCGAACCTTTCGTTTCATCAAAAGATGTTTCTGCTTTCGAGTGGAAAGCTCCGTTCTAGCACGCAAGCAGGCAGGCACCAGTTTCAAATTGAAGATGGACTAAAATCTATAAGTGTTAAATATATGCGGCAGTTACCCGGCCCCACAGCCAACATATCTTCTTTGAGTGATAAATAGAAAAATCTACAGAGACAAAAAAGTGGCTTTTTCCCACGGGTCCGAAAGTGCTGCCATCTATTGTTTCTGTCCATGTCTGCGACGATTTCAGCTGAGTTTATATTTTTTTTTTTTTGCACTTTGGTTTGTGGTAGAGTAACGGTATCAGATGTGCCTCTTAAACTTTAAAAGTTCTCTCATTGCTAAAGAAACTAGAGCTTATCCTTTGCTCCTTTCTAAGTCGTGACGTTAGAAAGTTGGCCTACGGCAAAAAAGTCAACTTTTGAACTAAGACGGGTAGAATTTTTTTTTCGACGGCAATCGATAGCCATTGATGAGCTGATCAAAGTATATGTCATCCATTTTTTGGTACAAAAATTCCTTCATGAGATACACCAGTTTGAAAATTTCAAAGGGGTTGACAACTTCATAGTAAGGTACATTGAAACCAAAAATAGGCGATACCAGTTATGATACATATAGGGGACTTTTAAGCAACAGTCGACTGTTAGCCCATAATCATCTTCGGTAATGAGGGGTTTGCAGCTTTTGCTAGTTGGTATACCTGTTATTTGTTTCCGGTATATTCGATGGTAAGAACAATTTGGTTCCCAATGGTAAGATATGCAAGGGACTTGTAAGTAATAATCGGCTGTTATGCTACAATCATCTTCTGCGATGATGGGTTTGCAGCTTTTGCTAGCTGGTGTACCCATTATTTGTTTCCGGTTAACTTAATGTATATCACGGGAGAGGGACTTGTAAGTAGGAATCGGTTCACGAGGGGCTAGGAATTTTTGCAAATGGGTGCACATTGTATTCGATTTCTATAAATCTGACGGTAAGAAAGTTTGTGTCGATGGTCTATCAATGTAATCGAGGATTAACTGTTTACACAACGGATACAAACGAAAATGTAAAGCAATGAGGTAGTTTCATAATAATACATAATAATTAATAGTGTCATCTATGGTATTTTAATCCTGAAAAGTTACGGATAGCTTTCTATTACCAACTAGATTATATAAGATATTGTTCCAAGTTTTCATCCGTCACGATGTCTACGATTGAAAAGGATAAAGTACAACTGACTGCAAAGTTAATTTAGTCCCTTCTTCCTATATTATTTTGTTGTTGTTTTTACAACGCTGAAGAATACCTTTTGATCATATGATTAATTTTTTTAGAACATCCCGTTTAAAAAGCTTATGCTATAATCATCTTTAGCGATGAGGGGCTTGCAACTTTTGATAGCTGGTATATCCATTATTTGTTTCCGGTGAATTTGATGTTAATCACGGGAGACGGACTTGTAAGTAAGAATTGGTTCACGAGGGGCTAGACATTTTTGAAAATTGGTGCACATTGTATTCGATTTCTGTAAATATGACAGTAAGAAAGTTTGTATCGATGGTCTATCGCTATAACCTAGGATTAACTGTTTACGCAACGGGTACAAACGATACGGTAATGTAAAACAATAAGGTAATTTTGTAATAATTAATAGTGTCATCTATGGTATTTTAATCCTGAAAAGTTATGGATAGCTTTATAATATCAACTAGATTATATAAGATATTGTTCCAAGTTTTCATCCGTCACGATATCTACGATTGAAAAGGATAAAGTTCAACTTCGACGGCAATCGATAGCCGCTGATGAGCTGATCAAAGTATATGACATCCATTTTTTGGTAAAAAAATTCCTTTATGAGATACACCAGTTTGAAAGTTTCAAGGGGTTGACAACTTCAGTAGTAAGGTACCCACTGAAACCAAAAATAGGCGATACCAGTTGTGAGACATTTAGGGGACTTGTACGCGACAGGCGACTGTTAGCATAATCATCTTCGGCAATGAGGGGTTTGCCGCTCTCGCTAGTTGGCGTACCTGTCATTTGATGAACAATTTGGTTCCCAAATGTAAAACATGCAAGGGACTTGTAAGTAATAATCGGCTGTTATGCTACACAAATCTTCAGCGATGAGGGGTTTGCAACTTTTGCTAGTCGGTGTACCCATTATTTTTATCCGGTGAACTTGATGTCTATCACGGGAAAGGGACTTGTCAGTAGAATCGGTTCACGAGGGGCTAGAAATTTGTGCAAATTGTTGCACATTGTATTCGATTTATATAAATCTGACGGTAAGAAAGTTTGTATCGTTGGTCTATCGCTGTAACCTAGGATTTACTGTTAACGCAACGGGTACAAACGATACTGTAATGTAAAACAAGGTAGTTTCGTAATAATTAAGAGTGTCATCTATGGTATTTTATTCCTAAAAAGTTACGGATAGCTTTATAATACCAACTAGATTATATAGGATATTATTCCAAGTTTTCATCCGTCACGATGTCTACGATTGAAAAGGATGCAGTTCAACTGACAGCAAAGTCAATTTAGTCCCTTTTTCCGATATGCTTTTGTTGTGGTTAGGGCAATCGATAGCCCTTGAAGAGCTGATCAAAATATATGCCATCCATTTTTTTAAACAAAAATCCTTCATGAGATAAACCAGTTTGAAAGTTTCAAGGGGTTGACAACTTCAGGAGTAAGGTACACACTGAAACCAAAAATAGGCGATACCAGTTGTGAGACATGTAAGGGACTTGTAAGCAACAGTCGACTGTAAGCAACAGTCGACTGTTAGCTCATAATCATCTTCGGCAACGAGGAGTTTGCAGCTTTTGCTAGTTGGTATACCTGTTATTTGTCTCAGGTGTATTCGATGGTAAGAACAATTTTGTTCCCAATTGTAAGATATGCATGGGACTTGTAAGTAATAATCGGCTTTTATACTATAATCATCTTCAGCGATGAGGGGTTTGCAACTTTTGATAGCTGGTGTATCCATTATTTGTTTCCGGTGAATTTGATGTCAATCACGGGAGACGGACTTGTAAGTAAGAATCGGTTCACGAGGGGGCTAGAAATTTTTGAAAATTGGTGCACATTGTATTCGATTTCTGTAAATATGACAGTACGAAAGTTTGTATCGATGGTCTATCGCTATAACCTAGGATTAACTGTTTACGCAACGGGTACAAACGATACGGTAATTTAAAACAATAAGGTAGTTTTGTAATAATTAATAGTGTCATCTATGGTATTTTAATCCTGAAACGTTACGGATAGCCTTCTTCCGATATTGTTTTGTTGTTGGTTTTACAACGCTAAAGAACAGCTTTTGATTATGTGATTATTCTTTTTAGATCATACCGTTTTAAAAGCTTCGATAAGTTGACAATTTCAGCATTTAACCGACAGCGAAGAAACAAAGCCAAAGTGTTGCTCTCGCAACACTTTAGCCGGCGAAGCCGGACAAAGGTTGCCGCAACACTTCACGTTGCCCGGGCAACGTAGGTCTAGTTTTCTTCTAAATCCCGAATGGAAGGAGCAGACGACCTTGCTAGTGGATTCCATGTTTGCAGAGTGAAAGTATACATGAGAATACAGCTGAGTAATGTATTTAAACTCTATATTTTTTATATATATATAGAGGCGAGCGGCCAGGGAGCCGCCGTCACCCGTTTACATTTAACTCGCATGTCTAGGTAAAATCCTTAAGTGCTCGCGGTCCAAACTGCAGGTTTTAAATAACAAGAGGTTTTGATTAATAGAGGAGAAAGCCTTTTTAGTGCAGTTATATTATTATTATATATTGTATTGTTTAATATTTTTTTCTAATTTCCAGTACATTTGCATTCGGGTGGTTTTTGGCCGGGTGGGGGCTTTTGGCACCGGGCGGTTTCGCCAAGACCCGTTGGATAACATCTTGGCGCTAGCTCGGTGCCTAAAATATAAATCTAGCTGGCTCCTCAATTACTATGCCGCTCATCCTGACCACGTAGGCCATACGTTACCTCTACTGTTTTGGCCAAACTTCTCAGCAACCGTAAAGCACAACTCTTACTAGAAATGATCTTGTCACAGTAAAATGGTTAAGAAGTATTGTTTTCGAGAATATCAGTACTTGCCCCGTGAAATTTGCGATTCTCCTTCTTCCCCCCGAAACGACAGACTGACTGGAAATTAGCAACTCTCATAGGAACTCCTACAGTCCAGACTATCAGACTAAATCTTCGGATCGCATAATCATCAGATCTCAGGCCAAACCTTCGGATCACATGCTCGAATGTTAGAAAACTATCGTGGGAATGCCTGGTCGTCATTGCGCTCTAACAATAGTCTTTTTTTTGTTTCACCTATCTTCCAAGGTCCTTACACCTTACACCAAGCGCCTGCTTATCAATTCTCTTTTGGCCTTTTATGGCCATTTTTGTCCGTCTGTTAGCACGATAACTCGCGAAGGGAATGAGATATTTTTATGAAACTTGGTGTGAGGATTCTTTGGGTCAAGGTTAAGGTCAAGTTCGTAGATGGGCCCTGTAGCCCTACATTTAGGGGTGGGGAGGGGGTTCAAATTAAGGGACAAAGAAAATATTTTTAAACAGCTAGTGTGATAGTCGATTATGGGTAAGACATGCTGAACGCGAATATGCAAAAGATTTTCTCGTCCGATAAGTTACGTTTTAGGATCTCTCCACTTACGTTTTTGGACCCCAAAAAGAAACAGTTTGAAGCTTTGACCGAAAAGTCGACTCAACCGAAAAAGCGCTGAAAAGGTGTAGGTACAAACCGAAACAATGGCGAAAGTCGATGATTTCAGAAGCTTTTATTGCTACTAAGGATCTAGGGATGATAGACAAGACATAATAAGCAAGAGTAGTATTTTCTGATTTCTTCCTTAAGTCTGGACCCCTGTTCTGATTTTCTTCTTCTTCCTTGAAACAAGACACATGTTATGGTGCAATTCTCCTTCGTCTTCCTTGACGCATTTCGATGTCCGTAGTCTTATTTTGCTCTGGACCTCATTGTCAAACAGGCGAGTTAGTGGTTTCGGTGGTCAGTAAGAAATGATAAAACAGTGTTTGTTGCCTTTTGATTATCAGAAATTGTGTTTGGTTGGGAAACTCCTGCGAACATTAGAATGGATTCGCAATGGGGGGGGGGGGGGATGGCTGGTTTATGACGTGACGGTCAATGAGTAAAAATTCATCGTATTTTACTTGTGACAGTCGTCGATTTCGGTCTCAAAATGTCATAGGTAGCTACATTTTTTATCAGATTTTCCGTATAAAAATTTGTTTTTCTTTTTCTGTTTTATTTTTATTTTCTTATTATTGTTGTTCGTAGCAAAGAACAGTAGCAAAGCCTCTAATTGACGATTTCCTAGTTAACGACATGTCTCGTCTTATTATAGCTGTGTCTCCGTTCTCAAATTTTGGAAATGTCTTCAGTTTCATCAGATTTCCGGGCAAATTTTTTAATATAATTGTTTTCTGGTCTTATTATTTTTATTAGTAACAAAGAACGTTAGCAAGCCTCTACACAAAATTTCGAACAAGTTTTGCGTTTCCAGTAGGCCTAAGCTAGTTATGTGTTTTTGTTTTATTTTGAGAAAAGATTCTAAGTTCGCAGTGGTTCACAGATCTCTTTTCCTTTTGCCCGGGGTGGTTCGAAGGGGGGAGGGTGCTCCCCCCCCCCATGCTCCAGAGGATCTACTCTCAGTCGTATGTTTGAGCTTGAGTATGACAGTCGAATGTGTTGAGCTTTTCAGAATGACATACAGGCAGTTACCGAATTTGAATTTCACCCACAAATCACATCTTTTAGTCGTATCGCTACGAAGAAATTTCTAGTCGTATGTTTTCAGATTTACAGTTGTGTGTTCTGAGTTTTCCAGAATGACAGTCGTATGTTTGAGCTTGCCAGAATGACATCAACCGCGAATTTTGCCAGAAAAGACGCAATTCAGCTGACGTATCCGATTTGTACCATCAAATACCTTAAAGTAGGCCTACTAATCTTAACCGCAAAGTAAAAAAAAAATTAAGCCAAATAAACATTTTCATGATCCCCATGATTGCTTAAAAAATAAGTTCTATACTTCTTTAAAGTGTGCATCTTAACCGAAAAGTAAAAAAGTAATTTTTACCAGACGATATATATTCATGATCCCCAAGGGCCTATGGTAATTTTTGCCTTAATGGTTTAGCTTACAAGTGAATTCCTTAAAGTACAGACAATATTTTCAGCCAATATACATTTTCGTGATCTCGATGAGCATATGATCGTTTTTGCTTCAAGTCTTTTGATTACAGATCAATATCTAGCGCCCTTTAAGTCTGCGTCGTCACAGCAAACTGCAAAAATAAAATGCTTTTTACCAAACGGTACATTCTCGTGATTTCCAAAGACCAATGATCATTTTTGTCTGAAAGATTTTGCTTGCAAATAATCAGAACAAACCTAGGAATTGGTTTAATACCTACTTTCGTCCTCCGATCCAGCCTTGCAAGTGCCATATGAGCTTCTAGCTCTTGTTTGAAGAAAACAGTATTATAATGTTTATATCCACAGTGACCCACATATAGCTAATTAGATTAGTAGTAGTAGCCGACTCCCTCTCAGTCAATTGGCCCTCTTGGTCAGTTAATCTACTTGGAAATAATTTTGGTGTTGCTATTAATTCACTATATTTGAATAACTGTCTCTTTTTAAGGCAAACATTGACGAAGGGATTCGAAAAATGTGCTTCCCGGATTTTCAAAATTGGACGCTCACGGACAATCTCCAGGGATATTATACCATCATCCTAACTAGAGAAAACGGGGACAGACGATATGCACACTGCCATAGAGTGAGAATCGAAGGGTTCGATACTCCAATTCCGTTTTCATACTGCGTCATCAGTAAGCACCGATGTACGGCTTTCTTTCAAGAGGTACGAAATATTCTCGTTTGTCCTGTCATCAAATACCCCCTTCATAAAATTCCTTCCAGATTAGTTAGTTTTGATGCGCTAGCATAAAGTAAACAACAACACGTTACTTCTTGGTTTACGTATATCCAGGTTTGTTTGGCTATTTATTGTGTTGCGAGAGCAACACTTTGGTTTTGTTCTCGTTTTTTTTTTTTTTTTCTATGCCGCCGATTTCATTTTCTTCCTGGTAACTGGGAAGGGTCTAACCTGTGCGGTTTTTACGGAAAGTGTGGACCTTAGGCCGGATTGATGAATATGACATTACATTTTGGAAAGCTCCGTAGAACTCTTGCCTGGGGCCAATAAGGATGGTTTTTGCTTGTCCTCGAGCCAGAGCCTACGGTTTGCGAAGTGAAGTGGAGTTGTATAGCCTATGTCAGAGAGGACCTTCTGAAGTTGTGTAGCGAACCTTTCGTTTCATCAAACCATGTTTCTGCTTTCGAGTGGAAAGCTCCGTTCTAGCACGCAAACAGGCAGGCACCAGTTTCAAATTGAAGATGGACTAAAATCTATAAGTGTTAAATATATGCGGCAGTTACCCGGCTCCACAGCCAACATATCTTCTTTGAGTGATAAGTAGAAAAATCTTCAGAGACAAAAAAGTGGCTTTTTCCCACGGGTCCGGAAGTGCTGGCATCTATTGTTTCTATCCATTTCTGTGCGCGATTTCAGCTGAGTTTATCGTTCATTTTTTGCACTTGAGTTTGCGATAGAGAAATGGTATCACATATGCCTCTTAAACTTTAAAAGTTCTCTCATTGCTAAAGAAATTAGAGCTTATCCTTTGCTCCTTTCTAAGCGGTGACGTTAGAAAGTTGGCCTACGGCAAAAAAGTCAACTTTTGAACTAAGACAGGTAGAGTTCTTTTTTCGACGGCAATCGATAGCAGTTGATGAGCTGATCAAAGTATATGTCATCCATATTTTAGTACTAAAAATCCTTCATGAGATACAACAGTTCTTAAATTTCAAGGGGTTGACAACTTCAGTAGTAAGATGCACACTGAAACCAAAAATATGCGATACCTGTTTGTTGTTAGTGATCCTGAAAAGTTACGGATAGCGTTATAATACCAACTAGATTATATAAGATATTTTTCCAAGTTTTCATTGGTCACAATGTCTACGATTGAAAAGGATAAAGTTCAATTTAGTCCCTTCTTCCGATATTCTTTTGCTGTTGTTTTTTCAACGCTGAAGACTAGCTTTTGATCATTTGATTATTCTTTTTAGAACATACAGTTTTAAAAGCTTCAATAAGTTGACAACTTCAGCATTTAACCGACAGCGAGGGAAAAAAACCAAAGTGTTGCTCTCGCAACACTTTAGTCGGTGAAGCCGGACAAAGGTTGCCGCAACACTTCACGTTGCCCAGGCAACGTAGGTCTAGTTTCAGTTTCACTTAGGCCTGGGCACGTTTAAAACTTTCGCCTCTAGTTGTGCTGTACCCATATGTTCTTTCAGACTTCATCAAGTTTTACAATTCTGGCTTCCAACTTCAGTGCGGATTGCTCTTGAGTTTTCCACGGCGCTAATGTGCGACTCAGTATGAAGCGAAAGCCTAATCGCTCATTGAACCTTCAGATAACTTACACCAAGATCTCACGTGTGATTGTAATTGTTTCTCTAGCCCATCGGGTGGCAATTCGTCATTGGATTTTATGAGGGGCATATTACGCCATCATATTCGGGTGTTTGCGGGTTGTAATTCCTGATGGGATCTTCGGCACCATTTTTATTTATTTTTCTATTTGTTTCTATCGGCCAAAATTGGCGAGTACATTACAGAGAAAAAACAAAAACAAAAAGTAGACAATTACAACAATAGGTTGCCTATGGATGTTCGTATTCATCAACAAAAAAACAAATAGAAATCCTAAACATTTCATAAAATGACAATTATTTCTATGTAACGGGGCAAGTTATTGCTTAAGGTAACGGAACCGGCTTTTAAGTTTATTTTCTTTCTTATTTATAACAGTTGTTAGATCTTTCATATTGTAGTCATTAATCATTACTGTGTTGTATTCGTAACGGTTAAACTGGCAGAGAAACTGTCAAAAAATAAAATAAAATGTAAGGATGCTTGTTCTTTAACCAATCCCTAATATCTGTATCCGTAATAAACCAATCCTAAATTGTCAATACTGTATATGATCAAGTCCGAAACACGCCAATGAACTTCGGGAACAACACACCCACTAAATTGGTTCACGCCATGTTAAACCAATCATCACCGTTTGTTGTTCTGACGGTTCTGGCTCTTCTTTTGGGCACACGGCGATTCTTCACCGTCATCAAGAGCATCCAGGGTTGCCACACGTCGAATGATAGAGTGAATTGTCACTATATTTCTTTTTGTCACCCATGTCCTACGTACAACCAAAAAAACAAATAAGTGGAGAATTGAGAAGATTTAAATCAAGCTGACAACTTCTTTTTACGCAAATCTTTTACCTGGGGTGGAGCCTGCTCAGTGGCGAAACTAGGGGTCATCGGGAGTAGTCCCCCCCCCCCACAAAAACTCTCGTCGGTAAATCGAGAACGTTCGCCGGTGCGAAGCCTTCACGAACGCTTTCCTATTTCCGTTTTTGGCACCGTTAGAGCTCCGTTGATAAATCAGGAAACTTATTTTCGGTAATTTGGCAGTGTTCGGTCTACGATCACTAAACGCTTTCTCGAGAAACGGCAGTGTTTGTTGGCCCTTATTATGTTTTATTCTAGTGTGCTATCAGGAAACGTTTTGTCAGGAAATCGGCAGTGTTTGTCGTTACGGATTCCGTTTCTGGGACCGACAAGAGCCCTGTCTTTAAAATCAGGAAACTTCCTGTGAGGAAATCGGCTCCGACCAAACTAACTTGGAGATAATCGGTTTCCCAACCCGACCATCTGGGGTAGGGCGGGAGTGGAGGGAGGGGGAATCAGGAAAGTTGAGTCATGACATCGAGGTTATGCGAGTTCTCACTCTCCCCTTATTTTTCTTGGCACAACCTACGTATGACTTAAAATTCACTCTGTTTCAGAAGATGTCCAGAGGTGTCATTTTTTCAGCGGTGATTCCGACCAAAAGTAACCATTTCACGGTTTTTCATGTAAATAAAATTCAGATGCGTCATTTGGAAGCATTGATTCCGATCAAAAGCGACCATTTCACTTTTTTTCATAAAAATAAATTTCACTCCCAATTCACTGTCAGTTTTGGGCAACCCAGAGGGTTTTGTACGGTAAAGTCTAGATTTGAGAAACGACAAGAGAATCATGCATGGGCCCCACTTAGCGCCGTTGGAAAGATCGTTTTACGGTCGAAATTCGGAAGAAAAGACGCTGAAAACGTAAAATATTCGAGATATAAAAATCCATTTCCGACATTTTGAAACGTATCTTTGGACCAATCACAGACCACAGGCACTGACTTTGGCTAGTTTTGTTTACCTATGAGTGATGATGGTGGTAATATATCTTGAATTCCTTTGTTCCAGCTGTGACCAGGTTGAAACGTAAAGAGTGGGTAATAACCAAATTATCCAACCATTACGTACAGATGTGACTGAATATGGCCCGGGCATCACGCTACCGGATGAAACGTAAAACACATTGAGTTCAACGGCATAGGTGAGATGTTCGCCGCGAAACCGCAAATACTGTGGTTTCTTCACTAATGAGTCCTACTTGGATTCGGACGTTTCTGAGAAGTACTATGGAATTCAAGATATCGAAGCACTGGAAATTCTGTCGTAGTTGCGGTAGCGGAAGTGTTTGAAAAAATAATAAATTTATCCCCAAAACACGTAAAAAAGAGAGCGGAACCACCGATGATCACAATGATTACAAGAAATTGCAGCGTAAAAATAAGCAAGGTATTCCCGGTATTCCCTAGCAGCGCACTGTTAGAAGTTTGATAACATAATTCATGTTTGCACATCCTTGTGTTAAACGTAATGATAGTATATTTGTTATGACCCTTTTAAATGTTATGTTTTGGAAAAACATAACGGTCATAACAATAGTTCATAAGCGACATATGTTCATATCGTTTAGTACACACGCACGTCTTTGATGCACGAACTAGGGATCCAACCTCAGAAAGGCCCATGGCAGGGCAGTGGCGTCACTAGCATTTTACCTTTGGGGGGGGGGTCCAACTTGTGCCTACAGACTAACAAATGTGCCGACATTTCCCGCCAGCACAGAATGCATTACCAACTGCAATGCATCATTTGAGATTATTCCTTTAATAGTTGCGTTTTTGCAGATACCATGGTATCTGTTACCACGGTAATTGGATCTGCAATTAGTCGTTTTTGCAGTTACCGTGGTATCTGAAATACGGTTGCTCTGCAAAAACAACAATTGCCGAAACTGCACTTTTCGAAGTCATCCCGAAAGAAAAACAGATATTCAGTCACATCACTAAGTGCCAAACTTCTTTCCCACCAATTTGACAAAAATTGATGAAAGTGAGATTACTTTTTCAGAATCCACGACCAGTTACCACGGTCGGACCGTGGTATCTGGATGTCTGTTACCACGATCACTTGCCAGACACCACGATAACTGCAAAAAGGCCGTTTGACCGTGGTATCAGATACCATGGTATCTGCAAAAACGCAACTACCGTAATGTAAATTCGTATATTGAAATTCACATATTCGGCATTTAATTTCAACTTTTGCTAAAAAGCGAAGCTTCTAACGACTGTATCCAGAACAATTTAAAGTAAGCGCCGTATGCGAAATTTTGTAATCTGCTTTTTTTTTCGAAAATATTTAGCTATACCTATAAACCTTAAGTGAATAATTGATTCTTATTTGAAGGTTTCGTATTTCAGCCCTATTCGAAGAACCTCAGACTGTATTTTTGTAGGTCTTACGAGAAGTTGCCAAATGCCATGGTCTTCCTTTAGACGAGCGGAAAGCCCTACTCAACAAGCTATGCGCATCCACCATCCCCAAGCCAGGGGACACTTTTAAGCTGCCATCTAGGAACCGGGAGTTTAAGAGGACACAAGATTGGAGGCTGTCGGAAGTAGGCTTGGACTATCTCTTCGACAAGCTAGGCTGGAACGTTAAGCTTATTCTGGATTTATTCAGCACGGTTTTGCACGAGAGGAAGGTCGTCCTGGTCGGAAGAAGTATCAGGTTAGGATCAGTCCTCTTAGATTGTCATCTGATTCTCAACATAAAATGTTCTGTACGAGAAGATGTCACTCGATGCCATCTTCGCGAATATCGGCTGAGCTCGACAAGAATTCCATGCCAGAGGCATTTTTGTTCAACGTTGCCACCCGAGCGTCGTTGAACATACGTCATGTCTTGAGCTGAACTATGACATCACCCATTCAGCTATTTAAGCGAAAATAGTTGCGTTTTTGGTCAAAGTTTGCAGTTACCTTCAAACTCGAAAGTCTCTTTTTAAATACCGTTTTTGGCCGCCTGTCACAGTATCTTTGTCCTTCAAACTCTGACCGTCGAACTTTCGTGAGCTAGCAAGCTCGAATTTTGCTTGAAACGTTGAAGAAACGGCGAGGGCAAGAATCGCCAGAGTCGTAAACACACTAATGAAGCAGACGGTGAACTTCGACGGCGTTTGAAAAAAGGAATTAAAGCATTGTCCTAATAGGTGTAATAAGGTGAATAGCGCTATACGCGATGTTTACGTCTTAATACACATGCCTGTTCAAATACAACCCAAGAGGTTCTTATCAATGTGGCTTCCGGTATTGCCCAGGTAATACAACTTTTCGAGCTCTAAAAATATCCGAAAATGTTCTTGGTACTACTTGAAGTACACGAGTACAATATAACGCAAACTATACTGTAAAAAAGCTATTAAAATAACGGATGGACAGCATTGATCCTCGAAATGACGAAAAACCGTCGTAATAGAACAAAAACGTGTTTTTGTTAAGAAAAGTTGTTTCTTTAGCTTCCAACAAAGTAGAACTGTTGTGCTTTCTTGGGCAACCCTGACGACGCTGCGCCTCTCCTCGGCCCGCTGGCAGAACCAACCAAGCGATCTGATTGGCCCTGCGTAAGCCAGAATAGAACGCTAGTCTATTCTCCTTATTCACCTTATTACAGCGCGCTCCGAGGAAAAGAGGAATCTGTAATAAGTCTTATACGCGGTAATACACCTTATTACACCTATTAGGACAATGCTTAAGCAACCGGCTAAGCAAATGCTGAACAAAACTTCGATCAAAAACGCAACTATTGAATTTTGTGAAGATGGCAAAGCGGATGGCTTTTCCTCTTGAGCAACACCATTCACGCGATAGACCTACTTTGCAGTTAATTATGTTCTGACTTGACTTGTATCAGGACGCACGCTGTGCAGTTTTCCGCAGACTGTCAGAAGTATTGTGTCTGCCGTCTTATCGCGTATAGGTTTTTTAGAGAAGAGACTTGACTAATAATCAGGGATTTTGAGCCAATCAGTCAACCATTTATTATCCGAAGATCACTTATCGTAAAATACTTTAAATACGACCATGTTCACACATCGTCAAACTTTTCGAAATTTGGAGTCACGTTACTTTAAGATTCATTTTAGCAAACTGGGATCCTTCCTATTTGGTAAAACGCCTAGAAACGATAAGTAACCCGGGACGTAAAACTCAGCTAGGACATTCTTAATTTGCTCATTCTTGCAAGGTATCGACAGCCTGAAGAGGACCCTTGCCAAGAAAGGACGAGATGTCGCTGAAGCTGACTTTTCCTTTTTTAGTAATTTTTATGTAGCCTACAAAGTAAAATCATAAAGCTCAACTTAAAATCCGTGTATTATCTTTAAATGATGACTTTTGTGTTTTTTTTGCAATCACTTTTTTTTCATCAGTGAACTTCGTCGACAAAACCGCGCGAGATCTGTTCCGGGAATCGATTCACATCTGTCCTTTTTTATCTACCTCGAAAACACATTGAAAGCCAAGGTTCTGGCGTAAAATGATTCATAGGGTTACATTATAATCTATTTGAGAGACTGCAGCGTACACTGAAGGGCACTGGAACCTCCAGTCTTCGCATCCGCGTCAAGTTAAAAATGTGACAGAAAAAAATGCATTACTATGTGGTATGTGCGGCCTATAAGGGGAGGGCTCATTTGGTTGGTCGTTGTGTCGAGCTACGAGATTCGAGAAAGGAAGCATTCGAGCAGAAAACGACGTAAGAGTAGGATTTGGTTAGAAATATTGAAAAGAAAAATTTCAGTCATTTATTAATGAATCTACCTTAGTTTCAAGAAAGAAAAAGGACAGAGTATACTGAAGGAAAAAACAAAACATAAAGAATACATTAAATTTTCACCCGTTAAAAAATAACAGTTTTGCATTTGCTTATCGTTGAACAGTTTTGTAAGAACAAAACGAAGGGAAAACTTCCTACGTTAAAGCAAAACGCTTACTAGAAATGATCTTTTAACTACGAAAAGGATCAGAAAAGACCTTTCCGAAATACTATTGCATTCCACCTTGAACTAGCGACATTCTGGTTAGCGTTGACTCTATCCAGCCTTCCTGCTCTCCGACGCAGCGAGTGGGCGCAAATCGTTTGAAAACTGACGCACCGTGGTTAAAAAGTGGAAAAACCAAGCGAATGAAAGAAGTAAAAAGCAAAAGATTCTCATATCCGTGTGTGTGCAGGAGCTGTCAGCGCTTCCTTGCAGACCTTAAGTATTAATTACATATCTTATGCAAAGGACATTCTAATACTAAGTCGAACTGAAAGTGGGTTTGAATCTAACATAAAAACGATTTGTCAGAGTCTTTCTCAAATTGGCCTTTCTGTTAACATTTCTAAATGTCAGCATCTCAAGTTCAACAGTCCAAAAGATTCCGGTATTTCTTTTCAAAATGAAAAACTCCCCAATTCCCCTGCCGTAAAATGGCTTGGTATGATCATAGCACAGTCTCTAAGAAAAATCTGCGATAACGCTGTTTCGGCTGTTCACGATTCCGTTCGTGTCGGATATGAAAAAATAGTTCCAAATAGAGGAAGGTATAACAGAAAAGCCCTTGGTATTTTATATAATAGTTTTTGTTCTCCCTCTGTCTGCAACCTTTCCGGAATTTTTGGTATTTTGAGACAAAAAGATTTAAAATGTGTCAAGACTTATTATTTCAAGGTAAATTTCTCTTGTACCTTCCTCGATGTTATAGGAATTCCCTTATAGCTACGACTTTTTCCCCCTCTGACCCTTGTGCAAAGTTATCTGCAATTCTCCAGGACTTTCGCATTTCTGCCTTTGGCCATTTCTCCGCATTCCATCTAGGAAGAAGATTTTTTAGACCCGATTAATCCTTTTTCTTTCTTTTTTTTAATGTTTATTTTTTATCTACCGTAGTTACTACGCATGACGTCACGAATTCTGGCTTTTTCCGTCAAGGCTGGAACGACTTTTCTATTTTCCCGCAGAATATCATACCACGGGCGAATCCGACCAATCACGATTCAGAGATCCGTAGTTACTACGCTTACTACGCTCCCGAGCGTGGTAAGCAAATAGTTACTATTAGTTACTATTTGGAGAAGGTTGGAACGGTCAGCGTAGTAACTTTTGGTGAGGTTGGAACGGAAATAGTTACTATTGGTACGAGGGTGGAACACGCTCCTTGATTCTCTGGGCTTCAGAAGTCTGGGTTAGAGGCGGCATCTCAAAATTAAAATGGGAAAGTCAAGTATTACTTCACGAGTAATGTGCTGAGATGGTTAACTACGTTAGGTTCTTCCTTTTTCATTATTTACTATTTCTGGGATCCCAAAACGTAAGTGGAGGGATACCTATGACATCGCAAAAGTTGTCCGTCCGTCCGTCTGTGAGCACGATAACTCTCGAAGGGAATGAGATATTTTGATGAAACTTGGTTTGACGATTCTTTGGGTCAAGAGTAAGGTCGAGTTCGTAGATGGGCCTTGTAGCTCTACATTTTGGGGTGGGGGAGGGGGTTCAAAATTAAGGGACAAACAAAATATTTTTAAACAGCTAATGTGATAGTCGATTATGGGGTAAGAAGGCATGCTGAGCACGATAGGGAAAACCATTTTCTCGCCGGACAAGTCGTTCGTCAGGAGTCCGACAAAAAACGGAAAGTTGGTTAAAAGTAAAAGTTTTATTTGAAATTGATTAAATGGTGGATTTAGGGGTAAAAGGACATGCTGAACACGATAATGAAAACCATTTTCTCGCCGAACAGCTAGTTCGACCGGAATCCGTCCAAAACCGGAAAATTTGTTAAAAGCAGAAGTTCGATTAGATGACAGGTTAAGGGGTAAGAAGAGAGGCTGACATATAATTAGTCCAGAATCCGGTTGTAACCGGATTTAAATTTTATTCAAAGTTGATTAGATGTTCTTTATAGGGATAACGAGATACGCTGGATTTGTTTCTGAATTTCCTTTTTTTGCTGGACTATTAGTTCGTTCGGAATTCGGGCGAAACCGGAAAATTGGCAGAAGTAAAGCAGGAAGTCTCGGTCAGTATCTTCAAAATAGATATGGCTTATAGAGGTATATCTAAACTTGGTTTTCTCCGATGATTAGCCAGGCGAAGACTGGATCTGGCGAAGACAAAACCCGATTGCCTGAATCAAATATTAGATTTTTGGGATCCCAATCGACACCTTGGTCTTCCAATTACCTTCCAAAAAATCTCTCTAATCGTTTCTACCTGTAATTCTTATTTTCGTTAATAATTTGTATATATTTTCTCCCCTGTCCGCGATTCGCAAATTGTGAAAACCCCAAATCATTCCAACCCCAACCAAATCACTAGGGTACATATGGAAAGTAACTCCACCAGACACAAAACCATGAAAACTAGAAAAATATTTGCTAATCAAATATTTCAGTCAGACTAATATGTTGTAATCTATGCTATAAATTATAATTAAATCGTAGAAGAATCGAATTTTGTTTACTATAATTTTCACAAGGATCGTTCCCAGGTTACTTGTACTTTAATACTTATTTAAAGCACAACTCCTACTAAAAAGGATATTTTCACTATCAGAAAAAAACTTTCCCCAAAATACCATTACTTTCCCTCTGAATTTAGCAATTTTCTTGTTAGCTCTTGACGACTCTGCACAGGCTTCCTGCTGTCCGACTCGGCGGCGGGGCGCAAAACATTTGAAAACTGAACGTGCCGTGGATAAAAAGTACGAAAACTAAGCAAATAAAATTAGTAAAAAACAGAAGATTCTCATATCCTTGTGTTTGAAAGAGTTGTCAGCGAACGTTGTAGATTCTAGCAAACTTTACGTTGTGTAATGGGCAAAACTCGGCACGGCCGAAAAGGCACTAAAAATTCTTAAGAATCATAGTTGATATAGTGACAAACGGATACGTCAGCTGAACTTTGTTCGAGGTCCCCTTGAGGCTCTAACCGCTAGAGCTGGGAATTGAACTCAATCTGGGTATTGAACTTCACTTCCCAGCTTGAGTGGCTTGAGCCTGAAGAGGACCCTTGCCAAGAAGGGCCAAAATATCGCTCTAATAAGGTTCATGTGATGTATCCGTTTGTCACACTACACTGTAAAAAGTCTCTCCGACTAAGGATTAAAGTTAACTACAGTAGTTGCTGCTGGGATTAATCTTTTCTCTACTGGGATAAGATTAATCCGAATAAGAGATAATCTTATCTCAGTACAGACAAGTTTAATCCCAGTAGCAAATACTGCAAGTTTTTTTTTGTTTCACAGTGTCACTCTGCGGCTAAACTTTAAATATTCCTATTTGACGGTGCAAAACGGATAGGTCAGCTACATTTTATTAGAGCTATATTTCGGCCCTTCTTGGCAAGGGTCCTGTTCATGCTCAAGCCGCTCAAGCTGGAAAATCATTTTGAACAAAAATGAAAAAATAAAACAACTAAAGATTCTTCCTTAAGTATTTGATTTTATCAAGTTCTTCACTGAAAATTGGTTGGAGTTAAACTCCAACTTTTTTAACTCCAACCAATTTTCAGAGAAGAAGTTCATAAAATCGGATATTTAAGGAAGAATCTTTAATTGTTTTTCCACAAGTTCATTTTTTAGATTGAGCGGCTTGAGCCTGAAGAGGACCCTTGCCAAGAAGGGCCGAAATATAGCTGTATAAAATGTAGCTGACCTATCCGTTTTTCACCGTCAAATATGATTCGCAGTCAGCTTGGGCTGAAGGACTATCTTTAAATATTCCCCTCTTTGACAAATAAACTATAAATACAAATCCCTTCCTAATAAAAATTTGAACTATGTTTATGTTTTTTCAAAATTCTGGAGTGGAAGCATTGTAACATACCATTGTTTATTGTTTTTTTTACATTACAAGTGCCTCAGTTGGAATCGGCGTATTTTTGGTTTCAGTGTGTACCCTACTACTGGAGTTGTCAACCCTTCGATACTTTGAAAATGGCGTATCTCATGAAGGAATTTCTGTACCAAAAAAAAACATTACATATACCATCAGCTCATCAAGAGCTATCGATCGCCGTTGAAAAAAAAAATCTATCTGTATTAGTTCGAAAGTTGACTATATTTCTATTATCTAATATCAAACTTTCGAATCACTACTTAGAAAGGAGCAAAGGGTAAGCTGTAATTTCTTTAGCAGTGAGATAGCTTAAAGCTTAAGAGGCATATCTCATACCATTTCTCTACCGCAATCTTAATCGCAAAAAATGGAATGATGAACTTAGCTAAAACCACGAACTGGGTAGAAACAGTAGAAGGCAGCACTTTCGGACCCATGGGGACACTGTTTTGTTTCTGTAAATTTTTTTATTTACCACTCAAAGAAGATATATTGGCTGTGGGTCCGGGCAACTGCCTCACATATTTGGCACTTGTAGATTTTAGTCTATCTTCAATTTAAAACTGGTGCCTGCCGGCTAACCTGCTAGAACGGAGCTTGAAACATGAGCGGAGCTTGAAAAACAATGAAACATGATTTGATAAAAACGAAAGCTTGGCTGCACAGCTTCAGATATTCCTCTCTGACATAGGCTATACTACTCCACTGCACGTCACACACCGTAGGCTCTGGCTCGAGGACAAGCAAAAACCATCCTTTTTGGTCCCAGGCAAAATTCTATGGAGTTTTCTAAAATGAAAAGTCACATTCATCAATCTGGCCTAAGATCCACACTTTCCGTAAAAACCGCATAGGTTAGACCCTTATCACTTGCAAATAATAAGCTGAAATTGGGGTAGAAGGAAAAAAAAGGGACAAAACCAAAGTGTTGCATTCGCAACGCAGTTATCCGAACTGTAAATATGAGATTATCGACTGACGAATCGTTAGTGCGTTAGATTTTTTTTGATTTTTCTAGCGAAGTGTCATACGTCGTCCAGGGCCTGGTCAACACAATCTATCCACTCGTTTGGCAGTACAACCTAGTCTCTATCCTTCCAGCAAGTATGACTGCCATGACAGAATCACCCATTCCTTATATCATGGGACTCCTTGTGTCTGACGAAAGCATCCAGACGCCTGATGAGGTTAGTGCTGTAAAGATTACGTACAAGTCCACCCCCCCCCCTCCATGGCCCCATCAAGAGGAGAAGCAGACAGTTGTGAAGTTAAACTGTTGTGTTCTGCTTCTTCTGATGGGTGTGTAAGAGCTAATTTTTTTTTTTTTTTAATCTTTAATCTCTTTCCTATTTACTTACAAAACCTTTTCTTAATACACCATTACTATGTAATTCAAGTTAAAAAAACGAAATCTATGTAAATCATTCAAAATATGATTGTAAGATGAAAATTGAGTCACTATTTTTTTTGTTAGGCTATGTTTTTCATATCAGCCATCAGACCTGGTTGTACCTGTAGTGCTGATGCAAGCTATTTTCATGATCGATCCATACATTCTTAAACCCGGAGACCCAAAATTAAATATAGTATAATGTAACGCTTTCAACGAAAACTCAATTATTTTTGGAATCCCAAAACTTAATGACGGGAATGCTATGACTTCTTAAAGTTTGTCTTCTCGTCCGTCCGTTTGTCCGATGGCTGTTCTGTCCATCTGAGCTTTATTAGATGGTTTACATAAGGGTAAAGAGATATTCCAAATCCATTTCTAAAACATATTTTCTCGTTGGACAACTAGTTCGTCCGGAATCCGGTCAAAACCGGAAAGTTAGTAAGCAACCAAATTTTATTGGACATTTGATCCAGGGGCAAACAGAGATTCTGAATTTGCATCTAGAACTTTTTTTTCTCACTGAAAAGTATAGTTCGCCTGGAATCCGGCCAAAACCGGAAGTTTGTTCTCGAGTCGATTAGACGTTCACGCAGATCTATTTCTGAACTTCATATTTTTGTTATAAGAGATGTAGAGACCCGTACGGAAAAAACGTCATAAAAAAATCAAAAAAAAATCATGATTAGCAATTATGACATATCATGATTAAAATCATGACAAAAATCATGATTTTTGTCATGATTTTTGTCATGATTTCTTAGTGACTAAATGTCATGATTTATGGACGGCTAAATCATGATTTAGAAAGTCATGACTAAGCGAAATGACAACTAGAAAAATCATGAACAACACGTACATGATTTTTGAACAACATAGTCATGACTTTTTCATGACTTTAATGACAAAAATCATGATTTTGTCATGATATTTATCATGACTCTTTATATAGAAAATCATGACTTTTTTCGTGATTTGCTTTATCATTTCTAAAATCATGACATTTAGAAAATCGACAAAATATCACACATGAGATTATGAAACTTGAATCATGACTTCATTTTGACATGTCATGATTTTTGTCATGATTCTTAATCAACGAAAGTCATGGTTTCTTGGTGATGATTTTTGTCATTTTTAAATCATGACATTTCGAAAATCAGTATAAAAATCACAAAAATTGAATCATGACTCTATTTTGATATTTCATGACAAAAGTCATGATTCCTGTCTTGATTTTTGTCATGATTCTTCGTAAACGAAAGTCATGATTTCTTGGTGATTTGACTTGTCTTTGTTAAATCTTAAAAAAAAAAACTTAAAACTTGAATCATGACATGTCATGATTCGTAACAAATGAAAGTGACTTTCTTGGTAACCTGTTTTGTCCTTTCTAAAATCATGACATTTCGAAAATCAGCAAATAGACCTTAAAATCACGAATAATAAATCGTGACTTTTGTCTGATTCTTAATAATGATAGTCAGGACTTAAAATCTCGACTTCATAATCGATACAATAACGATTTGTCATGACAAAAATCACGAACGTCACAGTCTGGTCAAATTAGTATAACCGCACGTATTCAGTTGCTTTTGTGCAAAATGATATTGATTTTGAATAACATTCTTTTATTCTTTTGTAGGCAGGAAAGCAACACGTATAACAATTTTTGCTGGGCCTGGCTGCGAACATTTTGCTGCGTTTGGATGACCTCGATGGCTTTATCGCCATCGCATGCTTTATTTTTGTTATGCTGTGGTGACAAAGTCTGCTTTGCTATTATTTCTTCATATTAAAACACAGTAACGGTCTTTTCAGTTCTCGCATGCTTCTTGTGGTCGGGTGCTGTATGTGGGCCTGCACGTGGTGAAGGAAAGCGGATGCAGGGTCCTATCATAGATGGACAAAAACATGCATGAAGTTGTGCCCTGTTGGTCTTGCGAGCGGTCGAGCGATGTGTCTGCGAGCTCGACAACGTACTAGCTAGTGAACTAAAACTTAAAGGAGCATCGTTTATGGGTGGACACGTCTCAGCTATTAAGTATACATGCATCCAGAAACATGCTCGTCATTAGACCTCTCTGTTCTGATATCCTGCAATTCACTTTCAGATCATCATCAATAAAACTTCTTATTGAAAAACTGGCTTATATAGTCCAAAATTAACGATATGGACTTTCAGATACGCACAAACATCAAATAAACCAGGAACAAATGTTTCAGATAACAGATCACACAGTTTTGTATGATTTCTTTGACTATTAATCCAGACAATCGGGCCTTTGTAGATCTGTTCTTTGTCAGTGTTTGTCAGATGGACGGACGGTCAGTCGGAGTACTTTTAAGACGTCATAGGTGATCGGAAAAATAGTTAACTGGGAAACTAAAAGCAAGTGGGAAACTAAAAGCAAGTTACGATCAGAGATGGGCGAAACCGATCATGAAATGATTAGAATCCGAATCCAGGGGTAGACATCACTGAGGAGGGTTGGTGGTCGAAATCAAATCTTGGATTGCCTAAGCCGACTGTGTAGAATTGGGAAACGGATGTTAGAAGGATCTAGACTAGAAATTTGGTGGGATTCGTACGAGTGAGGGTTATACAGAATCGGATTCGCCCATCTCTGATGACCGATGCATATTTATGAGTCACGAATACATCTTCGTCGGACACAGAGATCATCATCAATGAAACTTCTTATTGATTTAAAAACGGCTAGTACCAAAATTAACGACATGGACTAGAGCTTCCAGATATATCAACATCAAATAAACCACAAACAAATGTTTCAAAATGCAGTACTATTCATGCAGTAATTATTCAAAGTAATAGATACAGGCGAGTATTCCATAATAGAAACGTAGAACGAGGCTATTAATGAAATAATATTTAAGTTTTCAGCCCCTTATTAATAACAAAACCGAAGTTGATGAAAATGCAGAAAAAAACCTTTCCTGTCATCGCCCCAATCGTGCAGCAAAAACAGCGTCCGTGTAAAAAATTAAATCTCAGGACTAGTTTTTTCACTATAGTGGTATTTGAAGGTAATTTACTTTAATAAGATATTTATAGTCGGTAGAAGCTTCAGTTATTTGTTACAGGTTTTTTTTATTTCCCCGACGTTGACCCAGAGGATTGACAGCCTGTCGAGCACCCTTGCCAAGAAGGGCCGAAATATCGCTGATGAAGAATCGTAGCTGACGTATCCGTTGTAAACATTGTTTTGAATAAATGTTTCAAATAATGTGTACAACGGATACGTCAGCTACGATGCTCGTAGGGGAAAGCCACAAACCTGTAATCATACATCATTACAGGTTTGTTTCCTTCCCCGACGTTGACCCTGAAGATTGACAGCCTGACGAGGACCCTTGCCAAGAAGGGCCGAAATATCGCTGACGAAACATCTTAGCTGATGTATCCGTCGTATACATTATTTGAATACATGCTTTTATTCTTCTCGAATTATCATGGGAAGAACCAAGTGTGTCGAAATCGTCAATATATCCGGTACGAACCCGGGCCTACAATGCATCTGCTAGATTATAACGTTCATTTTAGAGTGAACTGAGGAGCTACAACATAATTTACCCCGACTTCACTTTTGATTCTATGTGCAAATTAACATTTCCGCATAGAATTTTGCCAGATTGATCCGGCCTCTAGTGATAGGATCTCCTGCCGGAACTGGATTTGAAGAATCCGGATTTTGAAAAAAGACCGAATTTCGAAAAATATTTCCGGAAATACGAAGAGTCTGGTCATTGAAGATCTTTCAGGGTATTTTCTGATGAAGTCTTGATTATTGGGATCTCAAAATGTAATTGGAGGGATACCTATGACATCGCAAAAGTTGTCCGTCCGTCAAATGAGATGTTTTGATGAAACTTGGTGTGAAAATTGTCTGGTTCAAGGGTAAGGTCAAGTTCGTAGATGGGCTCTGTAGCCCTAAATTTTTTACAAATTACGGCCGAACTACTCAACTTCAGACAAAACTGTTGCTTTCAACAAATTTTCTGATTTTGGCCGGATTCCGGGCGAACTATTTGTCCGGCGAGAAAATAGTTTTCATACAATGATCCAGGACGTCTCTTCACGCCTACATCCGACCTCTAATCAACTTTCAGTGGAACTTTTACTTTCAACCATTTTTTGGACGGATTCCGGGTGAACTGCTCGTCCGGAGAGAAAATAATTTGAATATAAGGATTCAGCAAGTCTGCTTACCTCTGTTTCAATACCTCTAATCAACTTCGAGTAAAACCTTAACTTTAACAAATTTTCCAGAAATTCTGCCGGATTCAGGGCGAACTATTATTCTGGTGAGAAAATAACTATCATCTTCGGATTCAGCATGGTTTCTTACCCCTAAATTGACTATCTCATTAGCTTTTAAAAATATTTTGCTAGCCCCAACACTTGAACCCCCTCCCCCACCCCAAATATGGATTTACGGAGCCCATCTATGAACTTGTCCTGTTCTTTTACCCATAGTTTCCCCACACCAAGTGTGAACAAAATCTTGTTTTAACACAACCCAACAATCGTGTGTCAAAATACTCAAATTCTGTGCATTTTCTTTGTTTTGAATTTGCTTGCGGATTACAACAAGGAATACGAGCTCAGGTAACTATGAGGAGGAATTATTGAGAAACAAAGATAGGTTTAACTTGATATACCGAAGCAAAATTTATTTCTTCAGTGTGTAAACCATTCTATAAGGTTCAATCTAGTATGTTTATCATATTTGTGGGTCCCTTTTTAAGCCAGATAGATTTTTCTCACGGAAGATTTCTCTGGATATTTGAAATCTTGTGTGAGGTTGGGTACCTCTCCTGTATCACTACACTTATGTTTTGGAAAAAAAAAAAAAAATAGTTCTTAGGTATGCTACTGAACTTCCTATATAAATTGCTGGGTATAACCAACAATAGGCATGGACCAGCGATATCATAGGCTAGGTAACTTGATCTCCTTATAAGCAGGACACACATCAACAGTAGGGAACAGAGAATCGAAAAATAAAATATCAAAGCCTGTGTTCGTTCATATCAACGGAACAGTACGAAACATTAAATAACAATAAAATAATTAAGAATCATACCCATAATAAAATTAGCGCCAACGCCTTTCATCAGCAAATTTGAATCAAATCTAAACCGCGCGCTAAAAGCAAAAGAGTCATGGCGCGGATTGAACTTAATCCCTCTGTAGTTTTCGAAATCCCTCTCACGGTTTGAACCAAGCTACAAGGAATTATCAGTCCTGCGTTCCTGACCCAAAGGCAATGATTTAGGTCCGCTGACAACTGACCGACAAGGTAATGCTTTAGCATGTACGGGGCAGTTTTATGGCACCTGAGAATTGCGGGTTCAACGAAAATAGTTTTAATTTGTACTAATTCCGGCCAAATTTCCGATTTTCCGGAAAATTTTCCAAATTTCCAAATTTCCGACCGATTCAAAACTTTCATGATGCGTTATTAGGATTTTAGAGATCACAAAATTTCTACCGCTATGATCTTTCATGATTTCTGAGATCACGGCGGCTTCATTCCTCATTGAAATGATCTGTTATTGGTAAATCAAAATCATAATTCTTGTCAAAATGACTAGTTTATGATTTTTTGAATCATAAAGACTGAATCATATTTTTCATAATTCGTGGTTACGATTTTTTATGATTTCCAAGGTCACAAAACTTATATCACTAAGATCTTCCATGGTTTTTAAGATCACGACGGCTTAAATCATCATAGAAGTGATTTTTTAATGATTTTTTATAATCATTTAAGTTCCAATTATGATCTTTTCAAGATCTTTTGAAGTCACGAAGACCAAATCATAAATGCCTAACTCCTGTTCATGATTTATTATGATTTAGAGAAAACATGAATGCAAATTATCGTGATTTTCCGATAAATAATTATGACTATTGTCTGATCATGACTTTTTTTTGACATCAATGTCATATAAAAGAAAAATCATGATTTTTCTATGATTTATTTAATGATAAAATGGGAAATCATGATTTTCTTATGATATGACATTGTGTGACATTTTAATGAGTTTTTCCGTACATCATGCTTTATTTTTGTTATGCTGTGGTGACAAGTCTGCTTTGCTATTAATTGTTTACATTCTATTTATATCTATATTATATACCATTCTAATTATCATCTTCGGATTCATCATGTTTTCTTACCCTAAATAGACTATCTCATTAGAAAAGTCATGTGTCCCAAAACACTCAAATTCTATGCCTTTTCTTGGTTTTGAAGCTGCTTGTGGATAACAGCAATGAATACGAGCTCAGGTAACAATGAGGAGGAACTGTTGGGAAACAAAGATAGGTTTAACTAGAAATACTGAAGCAATGTTTATTTCTTCAGTGTGTAAACCATTCTATTTATATCTATATTATATACCATTATAATTATCATCTTCGGATTCATCACGTTTGCTTACCCCTAAATAGACTATATCATTAGAACAATCATGTGTCCCAAAATACTCAAATTCTATGCCTTTTCTTGGTTTTGAAGCTGCTTGTGGATAACAGCAAGGTATACGAGCTCAGGTAACAATGAGGAGGAATGGTTGGGAAACAAACATAGGTTTAACTAGAAATATTGAAGCAATGTTTATTTCTTCAGTGTGTAAACCATTCTATAAGCTTCAATCTAGTATGTTTGTCATATTTGTGGGCTCCTTGATAAGCGAGATAGATTTAACTGGAAATTTGAAATCTTGTTTGAGGTAGGGTACCTCTTCTGTATCAATCCACTTATGTTTGGGAAACAAGTAAATAATAGTTCTTATGTATACGACTGATCTGTTCTATAAAATGCTGGATATAACCAACAATAGGCATGGACAAGCAAAGCAATATCATAGGATAGGCTAACTTGATCTCCTTATAAGCAGGACACACATCAACAAAAGAGAACAGAGCATCAAACACTCAAATATCAAAGCCTGTATTTGTTCATATCAACGGAATAGTACGAAAAACTAAACAACAATCAAATACATAAGAAACATACCCATAACAAAATTAGCGCCAACGCCTTTCATCGGTAAATTTGAATCGAATCTGAACCGCGCGCTAAAAGCAAAAGAGTCATAGCGCGGATTGAACTTAATCCCTATATAGTTTTCGAAATTCCTCTCACGGTTTGGACCAAACTACGAAGAATTACCAGTCCTGTATTCCTGACCCAAAGGCAATGATTTAGGTTTGCTGACAACTGACCGACAAGGTAATGCTTTAGCCATGAAATCCAACTACTTGGCACGTATGCAGCAGGTGTTATGGCACCTGAGAATTGCGGGTTCAACGGAATTTGTACTAAGTCCCGCCAATTTTCTAGACAAGACCAGCAAATGCAGTCTTGGTGATCTTCACTTTTCCGATTTTATGGCATTGAAATTCGAAAAAAAAAGAAATTCACATGAATATTATAGCGTTTCCTTTGGACAAAAGAAAGAATACAATTTTAAAGATGAGCAAAAAAAGCTCGCCGTCGAACGCTCAGCTGTGACAGGATACTAAGTAAAATTCGAACATCTTTCTTGGTCAGTTCACGTCACCACAACATTAGATCGAGGGCTCCCCCCCCACCCCCAGAATCAAAGTTCCGTGCACATATTTGAAGCACAACGTTTTAGATGGGTTGTAGCACCAGTTTCTAAAAACTTCCCGGTATGATCTGGCTGTGATTCTGAAAATGATAAAGACTGAGCCACAACTGTCAGAATTGATGGTCATGATTCATTTTGATGTCCCGTATCACAAGACTTCTCAATATGACCTGTTTACGATGCGAGATTACGATTTCTTATGATTTCCCAGGTAACAAAACTCACATCGCTACGATCTTTCATAATTTGTAAGATCACGACGGCTTGAATTATCACAGAAGGGATCTCTTAATGATTTTTCAGAATCATTAAAATTCCAATTCTGATCTTTTCAAGATTTTTGGAGTCACGAAGACTAAATCATACATGCGTACCTGGTGTTCAGGATTTGTTAATGATTTGGAGAAATCATGAATATGAAATATCGTGATTTTTCTGATAAGTGATTATGACTATTGTCTGATCATGACTTTTTCGGGACACCAATGTCATACACAAGGTAAATCATGATTTCTCCATGATATTTTTAATGATAAACTTGGAAACCATGATTTCTTATGACAGTGTGCGACACAGTACTCGACCACGCGCAAGACCAGCATGCAACGACAGATTGAGTTGACACGAAGTCCACTGCATACAGTGTTTTCGCCCGTCAATGGGAATTGTGCGTCCATCTTCCTCCACCACGTGCAGGCCCCGACTACGAGAAGCATGCGAGAACTGCAACAGATCTAGTTGTCGGATTTTAATATGTATAAATCGCAGTTAGTCATTCACCAGGGGCAACAAGAGTATAGATGAAGATAGGCAATAAGTTGAGGGATATGCTGCTATCTGCTATGCTTACCTACAAATGAATAAAAAAATATCGGACATCAACAAGTCATTATTCTTAAAACCTGGCTTTCAATATCAATATGACCTTTGTCAACGGTATGACAAAAATCATGATGCAAGGTGAATTTATGATTTCTGAAACATCAAGACTGGATCACAACGTTCATAGTTCATGGTTATTAGTTCCTGTGTCAAACAATTTACGGTGCTAAGACATTTCGTGATCTATAAGATTGCCACGCCTAGAGTCAAAATCGAGATGATATTTTAATGATTTATCAAAGTCATAAAACTTCCGAATATGATCTTTAATGATACCAAGATCACAAAATTTCAGGAGATGTGATACTTTTCTGATTTTCAAGATCATGACGGCTTATGTTAGCTTAGAAATGATCTCTTGGTGATTTAAAAAAAATGCAAGATCATAAAGACCGATTCAAAACTTTCATGATTCGTTATTATGATCTTTGAGATCAAAAAATTTCTAGCGCTATGATCTTTCATGATTTCAGAGATCACGACGGCTTCATTCCTCATTGAAATGATCTGTTAATGATTAATCAAAATCATAATCCTTCTCAAAATGTTTAGTTTATGATTTTTTGAATCATAAACACGGAATCATAACTTTCTTAATTCGTCGTTACGATTTGTTATGATTTCCCAGGTCATAAAACTTATATCACTACGATCTTCCACGATTTGTAAGATCACGACGGCTTAAATCATCACAGAAGTGATTTTTTAATGATTTTCAAAATCATTTTAAGTTCCAATTATGATCTTTTCAAGATTCTTTGAAGTCATGAAGACTAAATCATAAATGCCTAACTCCTGTTCATGATTTATTATGATTTAGAGAAATCATAAATATAAAATATCGTGATTTTTCTGATAAATAATTATGACTATTGTCTGATCATGATTTTTTCGTGACATCAATTTCATATAAGAGGAAAATCATGATTTCTCCATGATTTATTTAATGATAAAATGGGAAATCATGATTTTCTTATGACATTATGTGACATTTTAATGAGTTTTTCCGTACGGGGAGGGGTAAACATATATGTTGAATCCATATCGGGTGAGCCGTCTGGCCGTAATTTGTCAAAAACCATCATTCGGCATCTTTTTTTTGTACATTTTTGAGCTGTTATTGGCATAGAGTAATATGCTTACAGGGCCTGGCGACGACTGGAAATCAGCAGGACCCGATTGTCTGGATCAGCAAGTTCAAAAGGTTCCATTTTTAGGACCCATCGAAACGTTTTGTCTTGTTAGACTTGCATTGATCGTGGGGAACGTACTCCCGGTGACTGTGCAAGAGAATCTCGCTCGTGAGAAAACTGGTGATGCAAATGTCCCTGTTTTTTGGGATCCCAAAACGTAAGTGGAAGGATACCTATGACATCGCAAAAGTTGTCCGTCTGTCCGCACGATAACTCTCGGAGGGATTGAGATATTTTGATGAAACTTGGTGGGAGGATCCTTTGGGTCAAAGTACAGGTCAAGTTCGAAGATGGGCTATGTAGCCCGACATCTGAGGGTGGGGGAGGGGTTTCAAATTAAGGAGCAAAAAAAGCTTTTTTAAAAAGCTACTAAGATAGTTGATTTAGGGGTAAGGAGACATGCTGAATTTGAATATGAAGTTTTATTTTCTCCCCTGGACAAATGTTCACCCGGAATCCGGCGAAAACCGGAAAATTTGTGAAAAGTAAAAGTTTAATATGAAGTTGATTAGAGGTCCGATTTAGGGGCAAGAAGACGTGCTGAGTCCGAATATGAAATTTATATTCTCGCCGGACATCTAGTTCGGCCGGAATCCGGCCAAAACCGGAAATTTTGTTAAAAATAAAAGTTATTTAAATTTTATAAGATGTTCAATTTGCGGGTAAGAAGACATGCTGAATTTGCATATGACAATCATTTTCTCACCGGATGTATAGATCGCTCGGAATCCGGCTAAAACCGGAAAATTTGTTAAAAGTAAAAGTTTAATCTGAAGTTGATTAGAGGTTGGATGTAAGGGTAAAAAGCATGCTGAATTCGTTTTTGAGCTTTAGTTTTTTGCCAGACAAGTAGTTTGTCCATAATCCGGCCAGAACCGGAAGTTGGGCAGAAGTAAGGAAGGAAGGAGATACGACGTAGGCTATAAGGTAAACCATATGCTGAATCCACATTTGAATATTTGTCAGCGCAAAACGGATATCTGAATATATCTGAACTTGTTGAAATGCAGCTGGCGTATCCGAATTGCACTGTCAAATACGAACTTGGTCTTCTCCGATTGCTACCATTGGCCTTAACATGTTTATAAATGTTAAAAGTAAAAATGTTTAAGAACTCTGTTGAAGACCGAATATCTACAAGACCGAATTGTCGGGAGCAAATATTACAATTTCGGGATCCCATCGAAACTTTTGGTCTTGTTACTAAACGTCAATTGGCCAAGAGAAAAGCTTAAAATATTAAAACCCGTGAATAAAAGCAGAGCTCTGCTTGAAAGTACTCAACTGTTTTAGAATGGTGGAATGAAAACCGTAAGTTTGCGAGGTGGTCAAAGTCAGCTATCTCAAAAAGTGTGTTCCACCCTTCTAACAATAGTAACTATTAAGTTACTGTTTCCATTCCAACCTCACCAGAAGTTACTACGCTGACCGTTCCAACCTTCTCAAAATAGTAACTAACTATTTGCTTACCATGCTCGGGAGCGTAGTAAGCGTGGTAACTACGGATCTCTGTAACGTGACTGGCTGGATTACCACGTGGAGTGATATTTTGCGGAAAAATGAAAAATGTGTTCCAGCCTTGACGCCAAGAAGCCAGGATTCGTGACGTCATGTGTAGTAATTACGGTAAGTAGCATGGAACACGATCAAAATGTCTGAAATTTCAGGGAATGATCATCAACATAGACGCCGGAACCGTGCTGCACGCTTGTGGTGATGAGCGTGCCATCTTGCCCAGATCCGTCCGAAAAATGCTACATTCCAGATTGAAATACATCAAACATACTATGAAGTCCGGGGACCCTGCAGTCAAGATGGCGCTACTAGCGGAAGCCTTTCTCGGTTGCATGTTTGTCCTTTTGGGGGACTACAGGTGTAATCTAGTCCCATCTGAGGATGGAATGATCGATTTCAATGTAAGTGTTACTTGCGTGGCGGTCGTAGAATTCGCAGTAGCAAGGATTTTGTATGTAGAAAGACAAAAAATCTCCTCGGCTTGGATTTGAACCCAGGACCCTTCGCATACCAGGCGACCGCACTGCCAATTGAGCTACCGAGGGACTTGTCGGCACAGTTTACAAACACTACAATAGTCGGATCAAAGCCAGACATATTAACAGTGCTGAAGGCGAATTCAAGATCTAATCAGTTATATCCCCATGTTACGGAAGATAATATTACGTAGGTTATACAAGGGACTTGTATACGATTACAAATGAACCAGAAGCAAATTTTTTAACTGAATTTAGAAGTCTAGGACTTTCTTAGCCTTATAAGCAAACCCGGACCCAAATGGTGGGGCGTCGTGTTGGTCTTGGTTTGCCTATAAAGCGCCATCTACGTAATTTCAGATAGCAAGGGCTGCCTTAAAGTTTCTGCTTCTAAAAAAGAAAATCCAAAACTTAAAAAAGCACATTGCTGTAAGAGATAGAGAGTCTCAGGAAACGTGTCCGAGATTTTCTTTCACTACTCATTTACTCACTCACTAGTTTGATTTTTATTTGACCTGGCTGTTTTCTATTCAGTACTCATAGCCAATTTTTGTCTTTTTCTTTTAAATTCTGGTTTACTTTCAAGAATTCCTTCAGTCCACGCTGACTTCTTTGACTTCGCTAAAGGATAAGCCAGCTGATGTTTATTCTTGCAATATTTTGGCCGAATCATCATCATCCTCAGTCATTTATAACCCGTCACTGAACAAAATTGGGCGAGGCCCAGAAAAGACGGAGGAAAAAACAAGAAAAACGAAAGGGAAACAACGGAAAGGAGAAACATGCTTCGATAACTACGAACGCGGAACAAATAGAAATGACCAAAGATGGAATGACTCCTGACATTCAGTAGAACAAGACCAAAGGTGTCGATGGGATCCCAAAAATCTAATATTTGATTCAAAAAATAGGGTCTTTTCTTCGCCAGACCCAGTCTTCACCAGGCTAATCATCAGAGAAAACCAAGTTCAGATATTTTATTTTTTTATTTTATTTTAAATAAGGCCAACATGGGCCACAATATAACAAAAACACACTATATACCTCTATAAGCCATAGCCCATCTGTTTTGACGATATTGACCGAGACTTCCTGCTCTACTTCTGCCAAGTCTCCGGTTTCACCCGAAGTCCGAGCAAACTAGTAGTCCGACAAAAAAAGAAAATTCAGAAACAGATCCAGTGTCAAATCCCTATAAAGAACATCTAATCAACTTTGAAGAAAAGTTTGACTTAAAAAAAAAATCCCATTAAAACCGGATTCGAGATTAATTATATGTCCGGGTAAAAAATGATTGTCATATACAGACTCAGCCTCTCTTCTTCCCCCTATTAATGTTCACCATAATGTTCAGTATGTATTTTTACCCCTAAATCGAACATTTAATCAACTTCAAATGCAACTTTTACTTTTAACCAACTTTCCGGTTTTTGCCGGATTCCAGACGAACTACTTGTTCGGCAAGAAAATGGTTTTCACCATCGTCTTCAGCATGTCTTCTTACCCTAAAATCGACCATTTAATCAACTTCAAATAAAACTTTTACTTTTAACCAACTTTCCGGTTCTTGCCGGATTCCGGACTAACTACTTGTCCGGCGAGAAAATGGTTTTCACTATCGTGCTCAGCATGTCTTCTTAGACGATAATCGGCTATCTCATTAGCTGTTTAAAAATGTTGTGTTTGTCCCTTAATTTGAACCCCCACCCCCTAAATGTACGGCTACAGAGCTCATCTACGAAAATGACCTTACCCTTGACCCAAGTTTCATCAAAATATCTCATTCCCTTCGAGAGTTATAGCGCGCACAGACGGACAACTTTTGCGATGCCATAGGTATCCCTCCACTTACGTTTTGGGATCCCAAAAATCACTAATACGCTTCTCAATAACTCCCGCTGGGTTTACCAATCGATACTTTCTCTGCAGAAAAGAACTTGTCCACGCTGGTAGTCCCATCAGATCAGAATATCAGTGGCCAAAACGGGATGTCAGCTACAATGTTTGACAGGGATAATTCGGTCAAAAATATTGTTGTCAAACATCATAGCTGACTTTCCGTTTTTAGCCGTTGTTTTAATGTATGTTTCCCAGTCAGCTTCGGCCCAACGAGTATCTATTTCGGCCCTTCTTGGCAAGGGTCCCCTTCAGTCTCAAGTAAGAAACATGAACCTGTGATCAGATAAATGAAGATTCTGGCAACTATAACTACCATTGATATCTGATTTTGTAAATTAAATCGTTTCAAATTTCTGGGAGTTAAAGCTGGGGCTGAGATGAAATGGCCCAAGATGAAATATTAGTACCGGCTATTCCTACGAAGTAACTCAGAAAAATCAGATATCTAACTACCTAAACCCCTCCTCCCCCCTGGCAGAATCCCCCCTCAAAAAATGACGCCCCCCCCCCCCTATAATATTAATAAAATGCAATATATGCTTTTTGATAAATTTTTGGATAGTTATAACTAGACGACGATGCGTAAATTAAAAGGTTGTATTAACAATGTATTCCGTCATCTACTTTCATCTAATCGACGTTACTCTGCTTATGGACAAATGGTTTGAAGAAAATATGGTATTGAATCTTTTGGTGTGCTGAGAAGGAAAGAGATAATAGTTTTGTTGCAAGAATAGAAATCTCGGAAAATCCGCTTTTATAGGTCATTCACGAGAACCCGATGAAAAATTTAGCTCAAAATAATAGTATGAAGTTGTACAAAAAGTAGCATGCAGTACTAACTGATGCTACTACATGCTTCTACTCCAAGGCTACCGTGTTACTGCATTCTACTGCATGCAACTGTTAGCAAGACCGGATGCTACTATGTCAAGACAGGATGGTACTGGAAACTACTGCTTAAGATGGCGCAGTCTGATGCACATTAAATGATAATATTCTTTACTATTCCATAGTATGATAGTATTACATGCAACTTTTTCGTACAACTATCGTACAACTACTCAGGCTACAAATTTTTCATCGGGACTACAGATTGCGTTCCAGCCATTTCTACCGTCTTTTCTGTCGACTGTGCTATTGTCCCGGAGCCACCGAGATTAAATAATTGTATATATTCATTAAAGAATAGGTTTTAGTGTAATTTTAATATGTGATGTGTAATATCACGAAGTAAATAAATAATCCTTGAGCCCAAGCTGACTTTGAAACATATATTTAAACAATGCATAAAACGGATACGTCAGCTACGATGCTCTAGCAGCGATATTTCGTCTCTTCTTGGCAAGGATCCTTGTCAGGCCTCCTTTAGCCTCGCTGCTAAAGCATCGTAGCTGACATATCCGTTGTATGTATTATTTGAAAATAGAAGTAAATATATTTATTGATAAAAATTTGTTTTAAAAATTATTGATTGATAGATAATCTATTGGTATAAATAGACTAGCGGCCAGTCACGCCTTTAATTTAATTCGCGTATCTAGGGTGCTCGTGCTCGCAGACTATGCGATTGTCTAATTTCCCATATATTTGCATTCGTGTGATTTTGATACCCGGGACGTTTTTGCTGTTGGGGGGGGGGGGGTCGCGGTGAGTTTTGTTCCACTAGACCCATGAACTGCTTAGAAAAGTTTGCCTAGAGCGAGATAACTGTTTAACTGTTATACAAAGCTTTCCTTGCAATCCGTGGTATAAGAACCACTTTGACTGGAACCAGGATTGCCACGGGTGTGCTACTGCTTTTGAGTAGTTGTAGTAGCACTTAAAGAAAACTTAGCACTATTAGATAGGGTTGCCGGGGGTAGTACGAAAGTACTACTTTTGACACTTTTTTCGAGCAGTAGCATTATTAGAGTTATTTTCAGTAGAACTAAAACAGTTGTTCTTGTTTCCGGTGTGGCAACACTGACTGGAACTAGTACTCACGTTTTATTTTCTTTTATTTAGCAACAAGCTTTCATTGAGTCTCATGCCCAAGCCGATTGTCATGGATTTCTCACCTGGTTTGTGGATACAACTATGTTTCAAACCTTTAGGCAAGAACAGTCCAGGCTCCTCTTTAGCGGCCAACAGTCTGAAGGTAGGTCACTGTAATACATATAACACTGTACAAAAAATCTTGCAGTATTTGCTACTGTGATTAATCTTGTCTCGACTGAGATAAGATTATCTTTAATTCGGAGTAATCTTATCCCATTAGAGATAAGATTAATCCTAGTAGCAAATACTGCAGTTAACTATAATGCTTACTCGGAGAAACTTTTTACAGTGTAGCAAAGCAAAGAAATTAGCAGTGGAGAAACAGGAAACCCCCCTTAAGCCCTATGAGTCGCGATGCTCAGTGCCTTCTAGCGGTTATGCCGCGTTTGATTAACCTAAAGTCATCCATTAATATTATCCTAAAATCGTCTTTAGTCGTTTTCTTACACCGGATAATGACGTCATTCTCAACAAAAATTTTCTTTTTCGTCGAGCGAATCGAACGAAAACAGACGAATGATTTTCATCATCGGTATAATTTTGACAGAAATCCTAAATTGCGTTTTTTGGATTCACTTCTATTTCGTCAGAGTTTGTAGTTTGGCTCTTCTTTTGTCTTACTTGCGTTTTATTGACTTCTTGTTTCCGAAAAGTCGAACTACGCCAAAGTGCGTCTGCGAGGTAGTTTGTAGTTTGAGCTCCGTAGTTTCAGGTTCGAAACTACAGCAAATTGAATGGACAAATAAATCGGCTTTTAAGCAAACTACGCCGAAACTACATAAAAAAAACAAGTGCGCAAGCGCTCAGACGTGGAGTGTAAAAGTATAGTGTTTATCTCACTTTATATACAAATAGCTTTAGAACCAAGACATTTCTCATCCCCAATAACCAAACAAGTATTGAAATAACCTAATTTGTTATCATCCCACTTTAAAGGCTTTAAAAGTAAACAAACCGCCAGTAAATCCATAGAAATTTTGAAGATCTTGCACGAATAGCTTGACTTCGAACACTGAGAATGGTCTATCAGCCAGTCCCACCCTTTGAACCTCTTTCATCAGCAAGGTAATGACAAGCGCAATAAACCAAATCGTAGCAGCCTAATGCCCCCTTTGTCACAATTCATTAAGAACGGCATATCATCGATCATATGAAAAAACAGTCCAGTTTCCAACTGGTAATTAAAGATTAAAGTACGTTGCATCGTCTTATTTGTTGCTGGTACACCAAATCCTCATCCATAGATATTTCTCATCAAATATACAAGAGTTGGACTTGAGACCTGTCAAAGACGAACTTAACTCAAGGGAAATCTGGGCCCAGGCGGCGGGGGGTCTTGACCCATCAGATGCGTATTTACGCCTCTTTTGCCTCACCAGCTTAGAGTTTGATACCAGTCACGGGTCAAAAACTTTTTTCATGGGCAGTTTGGGCCCACTTGCCCATGAACGGGGAGGGTGGGGGTGGCTCAACTGTCTGCAACCCCTATGATGCAAAAGCACAAAGGAATTTCATTGCCTTATTTCCAGTTATTGTCAAGTTAAAAACATTATAAAATGGGCCACCTGGGCCCAATTGCCCCTAAACCAAGTGGGGGTTGGGTTTGGGATCCTCAAAAAGTAAAAAGAGACCCCAATGCTCACAATGCTCGGCAGCCCACCAGAGGGAAGACTGGCGCCTATTCGTGGATGCCCTGGGTGCCTCTGGTGGCACAGGAGGATCTAAGGTCTAAGGTAAGGTAATCCTCACAATCCGGGCAAGTTTCAACTTGATACCTGTTGATTCCTGTCACGGGTAACGAACTTTACTCCTGGGCAATCTGGGCCCAGTTGCCCATGAACGAGTTGGGTGGGAGAAGTGCAACTTTCAAGGCAATTTTCCAGCCCTAGGATTTACATGTACAAAGAATTTCATCTACCTATGTCCAGTTCTGGTCAAGCTATGAACGTTCTTCACTGGGCAATCTGGGCCCATTTGCCCCTGAACCGGGCTTAGGTGGGGGGTGGGACCCCAAAAGGCACAACCAGACCCCAATACCGCACTAGTATACCAAGTGGGAACTTGATACCAGTTGATTCCTGTCACGGGTAACGAACTTTACTCCTGGGCAATCTGGGCCCAGTTGCCCATGAACGAGTTGGGTGGGAGAAGTGCAACTTTCAAGGCAATTTTCCAGCCCTAGGATTTACATGTACAAAGAATTTCATCTACCTATGTCCAGTTCTGGTCAAGCTATGAACGTTCTTCACTGGGCAATCTGGGCCCATTTGCCCCTGAACCGGGCTTAGGTGGGGGGTGGGACCCCAAAAGGCACAACCAGACCCCAATACCGCACTAGTATACCAAGTGGGAACTTGATACCAGTTGATTCCTGTCACGGGTAACGAACTTTACTCCTGGGCAGTCTTGGCCCAGTTGCCCATAAACGTGTTTGGTGGGGAAGGTGCAACTTTCAAAGCAATTTCCCAACCCTAAGATCTACATTTACAACGAATTTCATCGTCCTGTGTCCAGTTCTGGTCAAGTTATGAACATTATTCACTGGGCAATCTGGGCCCATTTGCCCCTGAACCGGGTGGGGGTTGGGACCCCCAAAAGGCGAAACGAGACGCCAATACCAACTAGTATACCAAGTTTGAACTTGATACTTGCACTAGTTCACGAGTTATGAGCTCCACAAAATACGGTGGAAACCGAAAACCGAAAGCTGCTACAGCGCTCGAAATAGTGGATTGTTCCAAGGAACACTCCACTAAAAACGCAACTCTAAAATTAACAAGATCAAAGGTTTCGATGGGATCCCAAAAATTCAATATCTGATCCAGACAACTGGGTCTTGTCTTAGCCAGATCCAGTCTTCGCCAGACTCCTTGAACATTTTTACAATTAAAATTCAGAAACAGATTAAGGCCGAATAGCTAATCACCTGAGAAAACCAAGTTCAGATTTGGATTCAGCATGTGTGTTTACCCCTATAAGTCATATCTGTTTTGACGAAAACTTCCTGCCACTTCTGCCAATTTCCCGGTTCCGGCCGAACTCCAGAACTACTTGTCCGGCGAAAAAAGAAAGCTCAAAGACGAAATCAGGGTATCTTCTTTCCCCAGTAATGAACATCTAATCAACTTCAAATAGAAATTTAGCTTATAACAAATTTTCCGATTCCAGCCGGATTCCGGTCGAACTATATGTCCGGGTAAAATATGATTGTCATAATACTCGAAATACTCTTCTTACCCCTAAATCTTCTTACCCCAGCATCTCTTCTTACCCCTAAATCGCTTATCTAATCAACTAGAAATAAAACTTTGACTTCCAACAGATTTCCGGTTTTGGCCGGATTCCTGACGAACTACAGGTCCGGGTAGAAAATTGTTTTCACATAAGTGTTCAGCGTGTCTTCTTGCCCTAAATCGAACATAATCAGCTTCAATTAAAACTTTTAATTTTGACAAACTTTCCGGTTTGGGCCGGATTCCGGTCGAAATACTTGTCCGTCGAGAAAATAGTTTTCACCATCGTCTTCAGCATGTCTTCCTACTTCTAAATCGAACATCTAATCAACTTCAAATAAAACTTTTACTTTCAACAAACTTTCCGGTTTGGGCCGGATTCCGGGCGAAATACTTGTCCGTCGAGAAAATAGTTTTCACCATCGTCTTCAGCATCTCTTCCTACCCCTAAATCGAACATCTAATCAGTTTCAAATAAAACTTTTACTTTCAACAAACTTTCCGGTTTGGGCCGGATTCCGGGCGAAATACTTGTTTGTCGAGAAAATAATTTTCACCATCGTCTTCAGCATGTCTTCCTACCCCTAAATCGAACATCTAATCAACTTCAAATAAAACTTTTACTTTCAACAAACTTTCCGGTTTTGGCCGGATTCCGGGCGAACTACTTGTCCGATGACAAAATAGTTTTCACCATCGTATTCAGCATGTCTTCTTACCACATAATCGACTATCACATTAGCTGTTTCAAAATATTTTGTTTGTCCCTTAATTTGAATTCCGTCCCCCACCCCTAAATGTAGAGCTACAAAGCCCATCTACGAACTTGACTGGTCCGACGACCCAACGAACCCTCACACCAAGTTTCATCAAAATTTCTCATTCCCTTCGAGAGTTATCGTGCTTACAGACGGACGTACAGACGGACGGACAGACGGACAACTTTTGCGATATCATAGGTATCCCTCCACTTACGTTTTGGGATCCCAAAAAGAAATTTCCGTCGGGAATTTCGGATATTATTTGACGGTTTCGTCGAACTATGACTGCAGTTGACTGCATGTTCAAGCAGAATATCACGCCACGGGTGAATCCGTCCAATCACGTTGCAGAGATGCGTAGTTACCCGCTTACTATGCTCCCGAGCATGGTAAGCAAATAGTTACTATTTCGAGAAGGTTGGAACGGTAAGCTTAGTAAAAAAAAAAAATAAGAACAAAGCTTGTGGCAGTAATTTTATCTTTCTCCACTAACGAGCAAAAATGAATCAGAAAATCATTTTTTATGGCACTTGCCCTTCGGCCAAGTGCCATATAGCGATCGCAATTTCTGTCCGTCCGTCGGTCGTTCGGTCTGTCCAGGTTTTGCTAGTTCGGGCACTTCCACATAAGCTAGGACGATGAAACTTGGCAGGCGTATCAGGGACCCCAAATCATTAAGTTGGAAATAGTCACTTCTCCGATCCGAGCATCGTGGGGGGAGGGGGTGGAAGGAGGAGTCCGCAATCTTGATAACATTTGAACGGGTGATCGGACCTTCTTAATGAAACTTGATATTTGGAAAGATCTCGTGCCTCAGACGACCAACTTAAAATCCGGACCGGATCCGGTGACTTTTGGTGGGAGCTGGAGGAAGCAACCTGAAATCTTGGGAAACGCTATGAGTGGAGTGATCGAGATGAAACTTGGTGGGAAGACACCAAGCAAACACTAGATACATCATTGAAATAACCGGACCGGATTCGGGCACTGCGGGGGGAGTTGGGGGGGGGCGGAATTCTGGTGATCCCGCGAGTGTGGTACTTCCTGTCTCCCTAAGACGATGAAACTGGGCTGGCGGATCAAGGACTCGAACAAACTGACTGGAGAATAGTCGTTTACATGATCAGACCATATGGAGGGTAGTGGAGGGATGGAGAATCCGGAATCTAGTGGCAATCATAACTTAACGGGCGATCCGATTTGAATGAAACTTCACAAGTGGAAAGAAGTGTCGTCTCCGATGTTCCATGTCATGTTCGGGCCGGATCCGATACTTGTGGGGGGAGTCAAAGGGGACACCGGAATTTTCGTGAAACGCTTAGCGTCGAGGGTCGGGGCTCTTTGGGGAGAGTTGGAAGGGCTTTCCTAGAATTCCGGTTATCGCGAGTACGGATACTTCCAGTTGTGGTAAGGACGATTAAACTTGGCAGGCATATTAGTGACCCAGCCAAATAGACTTAAGGACCTGACACAGTGCCCTAGGAAAACTTCCGTTTCTTGATGCGATCATTTTCGGTGCAGTTAAGGGGAGGGGAATCCGGAAATTACAGATTTATGTAGGTTGTGAGCGGGTGGTCCGATTCGAGTAAACCGTTTCTGGTGATGAGAACTAATGACCGAGACAGGCAAGACAAGTCTCCGAACCACATGCGGCAATGGTTGGAAGAGTTGGAGGGGGGGGGGGGGTCTGGAAACTTCGTGACATGCACAAAATTCAAACGAATGTACCGAATGGGATGCAGCTTTGACAGTACCGACTTTATGCGACCTAGTTTGTTTTTTACGGTTCAGACCAGATACAGCCAGGGTAGGAGGAAGATGACCCGGAAACCGGAAACTTGTAGATATGCTTCGATTGGACTCAAACTTGAATGACGAGAAGAGGAGATGTCAGAGATACGAGGTCTATGTTTCCTAGTCGTATTTGGCCACAGTGTGGGGAGTTGGAGGGGGAGTCCCGGAAATTTTGTGGCTCGCATAGGGGTCAAACGAATGAAGGGATTTGAATGAAACTTGAAGAGCAGATATACGATGTTCCCTAGATGACATAGTTTAGGGTCTGGACCGGATCTGAGCACAGGGGGGGGGGGGATACCGTAGTTTCGCGAAAAATGCTCAGACTCAAGCGAAACTTGTAAGCTGATAAGAGAAGATGCTTTTGTTATTATTATTATTTATTTAGATGATCAGTTTGTGTGTATGGACCAGATTCGGCCGTGATAGGGGGAGTTTGACGGGGACGAGTACGGGAAATATTGTGCCCTGACATTTGCTCTAGATGTTCCGAGACGATGCCGGGAATGCTCATCCTCGAGTGTAACTAGATATCCTATTTCTAAGTCCGATCCTAGGAGGATGAAGGGGGTATTCTGTAACGTTCTCATCTACTTCCTTCCAACACCTACTCGTAACAAGTGCCATATGAGCTCGTAGCTCTTGTTCTCTTGTTTGGATCTTGCGGTTCAGTTCTGAAGCCGGTTTTGTCGTGAGACAGTCCATCAGAACAAAATAACACTAGGGAGTAGCGCCAAGACTTGACAAATTGACACAAACTCTAATAGCAGCGATACTAGCACCACTAGCGATAGAGAACGTTCCTACTTAAACTCATTTGAGCCATTCACCAGCGCTGGCTCTGATAACTTCATATTCCGACATAGCAAAAGAAATGACACAGTCTCCATTGTTTCCTTGGTGTGTGCAGACCGCACCTTTGCTTTACTAGAAATTTCTAAACCCGCAAGTTTGTCTCGCTTTAAATGCCGCGAGCGTAGCTTTCGCGAAGTACCATTCGCGAAGTACGCGCCCATTCGCGAAGTACGGAAAGCATAGGTCTTGGCGCTACTCGTTAGTGTTATTTTGCTCTTTTCGTGAGACAGTCTATATTCTCAACGTCCCAGCTAGAACCTGCTGTGAAAATTTTTCAAGGCTGTCAAAATAATGCAGTGTGTTCAAAAAGAATGTACAAAAATGGTTTTCAGTTCAACTTTAAAATTTTGTCGTGGAAAATTCAGCAGTACTCGTACTCGCGTACTCGTTACCACTTGAATGTGAACAAACGAAAGTAATTAACAGACAAACAGATTCTTAGAAATGAAAAATTGCCTTACAGCTTTTTGGGATCCCAAAACGTGAGTGGAGGAATATCTTTAAACAGCTAATATGTTAGTCGATCATGGGGTAAGAAAACATGCTGAACACGATGATGAAAAGCATTTTCTCGCCGGACAAGTAGTCCGGCAAAAACCGGAAAGTTGGTTAAAATTAAAAGTTTTACTTGAAGTTTATTAGATGTTCAATTATGAGGTAAGAAGACTTACTGAACACGATGATGAAAACCATTTTCTCGCCGAACAACTGTTAGCCCGGAATCTGCCGAAACCAGAAAATTTGTTAAAAGCGAAAGTTTCATTTGAAGTTGATTAGATGACAGACTTAGGGCTAAGAAAAGACGCTGAGTCTGTATACGACAATCATTTTTTACCCGGTCATATAATTCGTCTGGAATCCGGTTGAAACCGGAAGTTCTTATAAGTTAAAGTTTTATTTGAAGTTGATTAGATGTTCGTTATTAGGATAAGGAGATAGGCTGAGTTCGTTTCTGAGTTGTTCTTTTTTTTGCTGGACAAGTAGTTCGCTCGAAATTTGGCCGAAACGGAAATTTGGCAGAAGTAAAGCAGGAAGTTTCGGTCAGTATCGTCAAAATAGATATGGCTTATAGAGGCATATCTGAACTTGGTTTTCTGAGTATGATTAGCGTGGCGAAGACTGGATCGGGCGAAGACAAGACCCAATTGTCGGGATCAAATATTAGATTTTCGGGATCCCATCGAAACCTTAGGTCATGTTCGAATTGGTGAATGAATGAATGTATTCCCAAAAGTCTGAGTATACACCTACACATTGTTATCTACAATGTCAGAAGTTTCGTAAGGGATAATACGAAGATGCGCGGTTTCCGACAGATAACACTTAGGATGTTAGCTGTTATGTTTTTCAAACATTATGCAGAACAAGCATTGCCAGGAAGAGTCGGTAAACCGCCGAAACATTGAGGGTGTTCCACCCTTCTACAAATAGTAACTATTAGTTACTATTTCCGTTCCAACCTCACCAAAAGCTACTACGCTGACCGTTCCAACCTTCTCGAAATAGTAGCTAATAGTAACTATTTGATTACCACGCTCGGGAGCGTAGTAAGCGTAGTAACTACGGATCTCTGTAACTTGATTGGTCAGATTCGCCCGTGTCATGATATTCTGCTGGAAATAGAAAAATCGTTCCAGCCTTGACGGCAAAAATCCAGAAGTCGTGACGTCATGCGTAGTAACTACGGTAAGTAGGATGGAACACGTTCATTATCTGCTGACTTTTCCGATCCCATGATGACAAACAAAAAAGCCAGCAGATATTTTTTTCTGCGGTGTTTCTGCTCGTTTTGTATGCATAACGTGTTAATGTGTAACGTTTGAAAACGTAACAGCTAACATCATAAGTGTTATTTGTTGAAATTGGAACCGCTCATTCCTGTGTAATCTGTTGCTGTTGAGAAAAAGGTCAAACAACGTGCAGTTTGATAAGGATTTTGTAGAATGAGCGTTCAAAGTGTTAACAGAGCGGTCATTTAAGTCCAAGCACTAAACGGCGCTGATTGTTACGACTCATGGAACTTTTGGGAGTTTCTTGCCTTTCCTATTTTGCATGCGAAATTGGCGTCACTATGCCAATTTTTCTATTTTTGTCTTGATAGTATTTTGCTGTATTCCAGCCCAGCCCTTCCAAATGGACTAGGTTTTGTTAATCCCTGTATGTCTGACCATCAGCCCTTCACATAGACATAGTAAAATAGATCCACAGGTTGATGAGTAGGAAATCTGCAATCCTGCTTGTTTTGCGTATTTCTCATTAGTAGACAGGCAAAGTTACCCACGACCTTATGGGTCCGACTATTTACTATGTGAATGAATGAATGAATTAATGAATTTATGACGCACTGTCCAAGGGCGTAAGTGCAGTAAAAAAGATAAAGAAATATAAAATAATCGCAAAAAACTCAACAAATATTTTCCATAAAGGTTCACTAATTTAGAATCACGTTGATGGGATCATGGACAGGTAATTTTCCAATCGGAGAACACAAATTAGAGGACAGGGCTTCAAGCGTCAACAACGGGTCGGAAATTAACAAACGGCGGATCAGGTAGCGGTTCCGTGTGCGCCGGGGTAGGTAGAGAAGAAATCTCAGATATCTGAAGTATGTCGAGCGTATGCGTCGAAGGTCCTTTCTTCTGAGTATAGTACGTAATCCAGCAAGGAAGTTAACATACGGTGCGCAAAAGGCAGTATATAACTTTCCAAGCCCAGGTCTACTATACATCGAACGGTTCGGCACAATTTTGCAGTAGCCATATCTAATTCCTTTAGCGGCTGATTTAACTGCTTCCTCACAAATCTTTCGCATCGTTTGTTTAATATGAGACAATGGGGGCTTAAAGGAGTTATGTCATAAGCATTCTAGCACTTGCATCGTCTAGACCCCCCCCCCCCCCCACCCACCCAACACCCAAGATGAAGCCGCGACTCGATCCGACCACTGGGTCATCTAGCGGCGCGGGTCGGAAGCGCCCGACATGGGGAGGCTGGGATCATAGTTTGACTATGGATCTAACAAAATGTTTTTATTGTAGCAATCATATGAAAAATGTGTAGAAAAATCAAACTAATTATTTGCAGTATTCTGTTTTCTGTTGTTTCTTGTTAATTCTCGTAAGTCCAAAGAATTAAGGATGTAAACTAGATCACAGTAAACAAACGCCGTAGATTATACTAAATTCATATAGTGATTTCTTGAAGATTATGAAATTGAGCTAAATAATATTCAGCTTCCGAGACCAAAAAATGTCAAACTGGCCGATGATTTCTTCTTCCAACATATCTAAACATCCACATGGTGATATACTTAGTTGTTTTAATCCCCTTACACACCACTTGATCTTCTCTAAGGTTCAGTAATCTTTTGACTACCGCCGGGAGATCAATAAATAGTTAATTAGCAATGGCAGACCCGCTTTCAGGAGTGTTCAAGTAATGTGTGGATAACGTTGGCTACCTTGAGGATTGGGGGGAAATAAAGGTAATAGTGTATTCGTAAAAATCCGACCCATCGAAAAATTATGGTGCCCCCCACCTTCTCGACCCACATGAACCAAAGAGTCCTCTTGGAAGACAATCCCGTCCGCGTGTAAGATTCGCTCCGATAAAAGTAGAATATTTTGTACTTCCATCAGGCCGAAAATTTGGGTGCGTCCTATTTCGGAGCGAAGAAGGAAATTCGACTGCAAAAATCAGCCCGTTCTGTATACGTAGCTTTTCCGGCATTGTTGGTAATGTTTGCGAGCAACTTACTGATACGCTGATAGAAGTTCCCTAAAAGATAATACAAGGATACGCGGTTTGAGTAGGTAACACTTAGGATGTTAGCTGTCAGGTTTTTGGTGTTTCAAACGTTACGCATAAAGACGTTATGGACACAGTAAGAGCCTAAGCATCGCAGAAAAAACATCTGCTTACTTTTTTGTATGTCATCATGACATCGGAAAAGTCCGCCGATGCTTTTTTGGCATTTTTTCCGCTCTTTCTGTAGATTCATGTTTTGCATAACTAATGCGTATCGTTTGCAAAAATTATAATACATAATATCACTGCGCATCCTTGTATCATCTGCTGTGAAACTAATAACAGTGCAGCCTACTTTCGGGGCTTGAGTCTTCATTGGAAGTACTGCGAATCAGTTACAAAAAAAACAAAAAACGCATGTAGTATGCACTTTACTTGCAGGGCTAACTATAACGTAAATGTTTGATATCGTTGTCCTATTGCTGCAGCTGTGCAGGATCTGTTATTGCTCTTCGCATTCTTCTGTTTGCGTTATTATTCTTATATTTTTCTTGCCAGGGCCGCTTGAACGGAAGCGTCTCCTAAAAGCAGTCGAAGTCAAGAACCACCAAGTGCCGAAGAATCCCGTGAGAAAAAAGTTTGACAAAATTGGTAAGTTTTTATGCCTTTAATAGAAATGGCTTTTTCACGATAAAACGGTCCAAGAATTTTTTTTTTCAAAAATACTCATATTCGCCTCGTTAAATTAGGGATGTTCGGCGTTGTCGCGAGTTCAACTTGTGGATGAGTGTGCAGTCAGCCATGGCTGACACCCCTCTTATCTTATTATACGTTTTGCACCACCAAATATGATTCGCAGTCAGCTTTGGCTGAAGAAATATCTATCATCAAAGTACGGAACTTCAAATCGCCCGTACGTGCCGCCGAGAGGTATCCATCTTAGCTGGAAAGGAAGAAAAGACTCGTGACTCCAAAACCAAAATGCAGAAGAATATCTACCCTTTCGACGACCCAATCGGACAGCAAAAACAGCAGCCGTGTCCAGAATGAAATCACAGCTCGAGCTTTAACTCCGACCAGTTTTCAGAGAAGAAGTTCACAAAATCAGATATTTAAGGAAGAATCTTTGATTGTTTTTCCACAAGTTCATTTTCCAGCTTGAGCGGCTTGAGCCTAAAGAGGACCCTTGCCCAGAAGGGCCGAAATATAGCTCTAACAAAATGTAGCTGAGGTATCCGTTTTGCACCATCAAATATGATTCGCAGTCCGCTTGGGCTGACGGAATGTCTACCCATCTTATTTCCGCGACTAATTTGTGGCACACAAATATGGCGCGTAAAAACGCCTATAAGTAGGCCTATAGTGATTTTAAAAAGTATTCACTATTTTCCCAGAATATTAGCACCCTTTATTTATTTGTATATTCAGCCTCTTAGAATAGGTTGTAAAAACTGGCACTATTAGGGACCAAAGGAGAAGGTTACAATATTTAAAATAACTGTTGAGTGTCGACAATTACGAATAATTTCTTCTTTTATTTTTCAGCCGGGAGACTGAAGATGAAGTTTCCTGGAAAATAGGTAGCTTGCTCGTGGGAACACCTGTACATTGAACTGGACTGAGTGAAATTTCTAGTGCTTTCAGCTTTAGTCGGATTTGGGCCTTTAGTCGAATCGAAAGTTTTTGAGAGGTTTCAGTTGTAGTATTCGTATCGAAAATTACTTTGTGATTTTGTTCTTCAGATTTTTCAGGAGGATTATGTGTTTTAAGTAAACGACCAGTTATTCCATTTGCTTGAGCAAGAAATCCATAATCGCCAGGTAAAGAGAAATATGCACGAAAGAAGATGATCCGTTAAAGCTAACCTCGCACTACTTACTGTTTATGTTCCAATATTCAAAACAGTTTGAATACTCTAAAACTAGGCCCTTCTTTTGACGAATTATCAACGGCTTTGCTGTTTGAAGCTTTTTCCCAAGCACATTGACTTCTGCAAAAACTCGGCAAATTCAGACAACCGGTTTTACGCATAATAGCATGATAAGCAAACACTCGTCGGAAGCATAATACGCATGGAAAATAGTGGATCGTGACAAGAGCTAAAATTGGTGAGGTATCTTTAGCGGGCTTAGAATATAAAATATGAAATTTGGGCTTCCAGGTTAAGAATAAATGGACACAATTACGGAATTAGGTTGCATCTGCATAATAGTCACGACAGTTTAAAGTGAATGCTTGAATGCTCGTGACAACATTTTGTTTTCCGGTTGGCTGATTTATACCCGCCCTTCAGGAACTCAGCACGTGAAAGCTGCAGTTCATAGAACAACGCATTTTTCAGCTAATCACATAGAGGGCTCATGGTCGCTCATTAAACTGTGGCGTTCTTTGGCCTCGGATTTTTCAAAATGTTCAATCAATGTAGCGACTCTTGCGATGCGCGACTAGCAGCTCATCGAAGAGTATTTTTTAGTCGAAGACGGCGCATGTTCTTGGCGTGGCGACGCGAATGGTCAGAATTATTATGTAATTGTTTCCGTTTTTGGGATCCCAAAACGTAAGTGACGGGATACCCATGATTTCGTAAAAGTTGTCCGTCTGTGTCTGTTAGCACGATAACTCTCGAAGTGGTTGAGATATTTTATTCAAACTTGGCATGAAGACTCTTTGGGTCAAAGTACAGTTCAAGTTCGTAGATGAGCCCTGTAGCCCCATATTTAGGGGTGGGGAAGGTGTTTCAAAGTAAGGGACCACAAAAAAATGTTTTAAAAAGTCAATGTAGTAGACGATCTTAGGGTAAGAAGCCATGCTGAATCCGTATCTGAAACTTATTTTCTCGCCGGACAATTAGTTCGTCTGGAATCCGGTGAAAACCGGAAAATTTGCTAAAAGTAAAAATTTTATTTGAACTTGATGAAATATCGGGGTAAGAAAACATGCTGAATCTGTATATGGCAATCGTTTTCTACCCGGACAAATAGTTCGCCCGGAATCCGGCCAAAACCGGAATATTTGTTAAAGTAAAAGTTTTTTTTTTCAAGTTGATTTAATGTTTGATTTAGGAGTAAGAAAACATGCTGAATCCATATATGACGATCATTTCCTACTCGGACATATAGTCCGTTCGGAATCCGGCAGAAACCGGAAAATCTTGAAATGTTTTATCTGAAGGTGATCAGAGATTCGATGTAGGCACGCTGAATCCGTATGTGAAAATTATTTTCTCGCCGGACCTTAACTTGGTTTTCTCAGGTTACTAGCCATTGGTATTAATCTGTTTCTAAATTTTAATAGAAAGCTATGAGTGTTAATAGGTAAAAGTTAAACAATTAAATTTCCCGGATAGGCCTATCTACAAGACGCAACTGTCTGGATCAAATAGTACATTTTTGGGATCCCATCGAAGCCTTTGGTCTTTTTCGTGTTCGTAATCACATAAAAGGGAACTGAGAAAGTAAAACAAAAATGTCCTCAAGAAGTTCTTTGGCTTCACTTGTTTCCGTATTCTCAGGTTTGATCTTGCATCGTCAGGCCCGAATAGGTCGCTTGCCCATTGTGAAAAAAAGCTGATTGCGCTTCCGGGTAGACCGTGGCCATTTCCAAAGATCACACCGCCCTTATTTTTATGGCACTTGAGCTTACTCAAGTGCCATATTGCGATTGTAATTTCTGTCCGTCAGTCGGTCTGTCGGTCCCGGTTTTGCTAGTTCGGGTACTTCCAGATAAGTTAGGACGATGAAACTTGGCAGGCATATCAGGAATTGGACCGGATTAAATTAGAAATGGTCGATTCCCCGGTCCGACCATCTGGAGGGGAGTGGAGGGAGGGGGAATCCGGAAAAAATAGGAAAAATGAGATATTTTTAGCTTACAAACGGGTGATCGGATCTTAATGAAACTTGATACGTGGAAGGACTTCGTGTCTCAGACCCTCCATTTTAAATCCAGGCCGGATCCGGTGACATTGGGGGGAGTTGGAGGGGGAAACCGGAAATCTTGGAAAACACTTAGAGTGGAGGGATCCGGATGAAACTTGGTGAAAAGTACAAGCAAAAGTCCTAGATACGTGACTGATATAACCGGAACGGATCCGCTCACTTTGGGGTAGTTGGGGGGGGGGGAGAAGTCCGAATTTGTAGTGATCCCCCGAGTTCCGCGCTTCCTGATGTGCTGGGATGATGGAAATTGACAGGCATGTCTGGGACCCGACCAGATTAAATAGGAAATCGTCAATTCCCCGATTCGACCATCTGGGGGGGGAGTGGAGGGAGGGTGAAGCCAAAATTTGAGGTATTTTTAGCTTGCGAACGGGTGATCGGATCTTGATGAAAGTTGATATTTAGGATGACCTCGTGTCTCAGACATCTCACTTTAAATCCGGGCCGGATCCGATGACACTGGGGGGAGTTGGAGGAGGGAGCCGGAAATTTTGAGAAACGCTTAGAGTGGAGGGATCGGGATGAAACTTGGTGGGAAAAACAAGCACGAGTCCTAGACACATTGACATAACCGGACCGGATCAGGGCACTGTGGGGGAGTTGGGGTGGGGGTCCGGATTTCTAGCGATCCCCCGAGTTCGGCATACTTCCTGGTGTCCTAGGGCGATGAAACTTGGCAGGTATGTCAGGAATCCAAACAGATTGACTTGAGAACAGCCGTTTCTCCGACCCGACGATCTTGGGGGGAGTGGGTGGATGGGGAGTCCGGAATCTAGTGGCGTGCATAACTTTTGAATGTGTGATCGGATTTGAATGAAACTTGTCTGGTGAGCTATCACCTCGGACGTTCAGTGTCACGTCCGGGTCGGGTCCGATACCTGTGGGGATGGGGGGGGGGGAGTCAAGAAACTCTAAGAGCAGAGGGATTGGGACGAAACTGAATGGGTGGAACAAGCATTAGGCCTAGATGAAATTGACGGAGCCAGATGGTTTCGGGGCTCAGTGGGGGAGTTGGAGGGGGGTTCCTGGAATTCCGGTAGTCGTGAGTTAGAATAGTTCCAGATGTAAAACGACAACGAAACTTTGCAGGCATATTAGCGACCCGAATTTTCTTGACTTAAGAACCTGACACAACATACCCCTGGAAACTTCTGTTCCTAGATCCGAGCATTTTGTGGGGAGCAAGAGAAGAGAAATATGGAAATTGACTTCTGTAAATTGCAAACGAGTGGTCTGATTCGAGTGAAACTTCATGGGTGATACAAATCGATGGCCTCGACATGTAAAACATGCGTTTGAACCATATACGACCACGATTAGGGGAATTGGGGGTGGGGGGACTTTTGACATGCACAAAAACCAAACGGATGGACCGAATGAGATGCAAATTCGACAGTGCCGAGTTTATACGGCCTAGATTTGTTATTTGGCGTCCGGGCCGGATTCAGCCAAGGTAGGGGGGGTACTGGAAACTTGCAGATAGGCTATGCTCCAATTTCAGTAAAACTTGATGGACAGGAACAGGGAATTGGGCCCGAACCGGCTCCGACAACGTTGGTGGGAGGGGGGGGGGGGTACCGGAACTTTCCAAAAATGCTCAGATTCGAGTGAAACTTGATAGATGGTATAAAAGAATATGCTTTAGGTGGTCGATTTTTTATAGTCCGAACCAGATTTGGCCACGGTAGGTCGAGATAGAGTGGGTACCGGAAATCGTGTAGCACGTCTAGGGATCAAACAAATGGATTTATTGGGATGAAAGTTTGAACAGTCATGTGCATTTGCTACAGACAATCGAGACGATGCCGGAACTGCTCAGAAATGAGTGAAACTAAATATCCAGATCCAGATAACCGGTTTTACGCATCTGTAGCATGAGACGCGAAAACTCTTTCGGAGCATAACGAACATGGAAAATAGTGAAATATGGCAAATGCAAAGATTAGTGAGGTGTCGTTAGCCTACTCGTACAAGTGCCATATGAGCTCGTAGCTCTTGTTTTGCTATGTTTTTTTTTGTTGTTGCTTGTCACTCGAAAATGATAATGTAATGATTAGTACCGTCAGATATCGCAGATATTTGATTGAATCACCCTCACAAAATCAAACAAAGTCTGTAGATTGACTTGTTGACACTCCTGACCCAGGTCTTGTATCCCGTGGGTTACCACGTTTGCTAGAAAGTGAATCCTGAGAGGAGTGACGACTTTTCGTACTGCCAATGAACGTATATTTTCAGCCACTGGTTGGTCGTCAGAGCTTCACTCACACCCGCGAGGGCGAACTAGTTGCAATCTGTCCACGACGAAAAATGTTGATGAAAGCTATGTCGAAGCAATACACTATATGACTCAAGTCCGAAGCACGCCAGTGAACCTTTGGAAGAACAAGAAACGTCAACTAAACATACCCTCAAAAATGATTCAAATCCTATGTAAATCAATCAACAACGTTTGTTGTGGTGACGTTTCTGGCTCTTCGCTAGGCACCGGTGATTCTGCATTAGCACGAAGAGTGAGTCATCGGCGGCAGACTCGCAGGATCGTTACAGTTCCTTTATACCACACGGTCAAGGAAACCTTTCTTCTGGTTACGTCAAGATTTTCAGGACTATCATCGATTCTAGACGGAAAAGTTGAAATTTGAAATTCGCAATCTTCGTTATGAACGTCTAGGAATTCCAGCCGTTCCCCGACCCGAGGACTCCTCGGGGAATCGAAGGGAACGGCGAATAGTCACTCCCTACAGACTCCGTGTACGGAAAACAATGAGAACATGGGGAATGCTTCCAAAATGGTGTTTGTTCTAAAAATAAATATGCAGTTGACAAAATTAGTCTGGATCCACTTTATTTTTGGTTTTATTTATTCTGGTTGTTTTTAACAAATTTTACATCGCACCAACTCCAGCAAACATTGTTTCCCCTCTGAATCTGAAAGGGAGTCCTTTTGATGATGGTGACGATAATCGGAGCATTCCTCGTCCGTGGGGACTCGCGAGAATACGGGGAATGAGTTACCGGGACAAACAAAAATACGGCGACTCCCATCAGGAGGACACAGAGACAAAAAAGGGAGGCGTCATGCCTAAAAAAGGGACCATTTATAAATTGGACAGGACACCACCACCCACTAAAAGCTATTAAGCTAACTGTGAGTTAGGACCACCCAATTACAAAAGGGATTCGGCGAAATCTGGGATAGGACCACCCATTTTCAAAAGGCAGTGACTCAAATGGGACTTTGGACCACCCTTTTTATGGAATTTTTTCTATATATGTGACTACTTATTTTACTCGAAATCGCGAGCGCAATCTAGCTGCGCTCTTCCTGAGGCTTTTACATGTATGCTGCGGAGACAATCAGGATCCTCGCCATTCCTGCTAGGATTGTCGACACCATCGTCAGTTCCATAACGAAAAGTTGAGATTTCACGAAGGAGAAAAAAATCATGTTGGGAAAACGAAATCGTGCATCCGCAGCGTAACGCCGCATAGTGTCCGACTCTGGTCCTGACCTGTAACTGGACCAATTGAATATCAAGGACGCTTGACCTCGCCAGCTATCAAGTTCCACCAGAACTGGACCGCTTGTTTGAAAGTAATGCATGTCAAAAAATTTCCGCGCCCCCTCCCTCCCCGTAGGCTACTGGGCGGGTCCAGTAAGGAATAATGAACAGGGAATCTAGAGCCTGTTTCTCTCCAAAGTTCAAGCTTCTTCCGAATCAGGTTCAAGAATAATATTCACAAGATTTCCGCGATATCCTCCTTCGTCTCCCCCCACAGTTCCTGGCTCCGGTCCGGATTTGCAACAAGAGCAGAGCTGCTGAAGACCAATCCACCTAGGCCCCCACAGTGCACCCGAGGACGCTCAAAGAAGCTGTTCAAACGGTCTGTCAGCGCCAGGGCCCGAAAAAGCTTCTACACAAACAGAGTTGTCAACCCCTAGAATGAACTGTCCTAAGCAATAGTCTGCCCTCCTTCCCAAAGCGTTCAACAAGGCATTGGACATAGAGTGGGCAACTAAAGACTGGAAGTATGAGTTTTAGCAGCTCATACATACTACCTACTAATTCACACCTAAGCTCTCTCAGGAGCTTAATTAGCGTAGTTCAGCAGATCTTCGATGGAATTAAGGCAGAGACTAATTCTCCCGGTTTACAACCACAACTAATTACATTGCCCTCAGTCCCCAACAAATTATTTGCCACACTACTGTCGCAGCGAGCCTGCAGGATAGACGCATAGTCCATGCTCGAATTTATCCATGCCTAGTAAGTAAGTAATTTATTTTTGACCCTCCATTTGAAAAGCAGAGTATATAAAATAAAATAATTAAATATGACAAACAACAAACGTTCAACCACTGAACGGATCTTCCTAGTTTGACCGTTGTTGGAAAAACCTCGCGACTTCAGGCAAAACAATAATACGGCCTGCGTTGTCATCACATCTGCATTTGTGGCTGATCTCAAAAACTGCCTTCCTTCAGCGAAGCTATCCAGCCTATTCCGGCGGTGTACAAGAGCTTACTAATGGCCAACAGAAGAAATTCAATCCATTCAAGATTAATAGTAGTGTTAGACAAGGATACGCAACAGCTGTTGGCCAGCAGAATGCTTTCCAATATTTACTTCTCCGACGACATCGCAATCATTAGCGGAACCATGGAAGAGCTGAAAGTAGCCCTGGCCATCGTCGACTCTGAAGCAGCCAAAGTTGGCTTCAAAATCAAATCCGGTAGGACAAGATTGCGGTAATCAGTCGGGATAGCACTCCGCTATCACCATCGGTCGATGTAACAGACAAGAGGTCTAAAGCGGTCGGTCAATTCACACACTTGAGGTCATTATCTGCTCTATTGGACCTACTGATATCGAAATCACAACCATATCAGCGACGGCTAGTGCTGTCTTTGGCCCTCCGACGAAAGCGATATGATTCTGGTTATATACAATTTGTCACCGTCGCCAGTGTCATGATCCACTAACCGGAAAAACTTGGCTTTTAATTCATGCTTTAGCTCGTTTTGAAATAAAAATGTGGATTTTTCGGATTTTCTGGGTCCTTTAATAAAAAATTTAGGAATAATTCGGTATTTTTCAGTGAAAATAAACCTTTTTGGGTTCTTTTTGAAAAAAAAATGGATTTTCCGAGGTAGACCACCCAATTTCAATTGGTGCTTTGGTATTTTCCGCAGTAGACCACCCAATTGCAATTGGGCTCTGGCAATTTTGTGAGGTAGACCACCCTTTTCAAAGAGGTTCTGGGGCTCAAAAAGGACCACCCCCACGGGGGTTGACGTCTCCCTTTATTGTGTGTGTCCTCCTGACTCCCATCTTCGTTTAGTAAGTTCCCACTGCGACGGTTGGTGCATTTCATGGAGGAACGACATGTCTGGAGTTGTTACCGCTTGCTTCACCTTTTTTGGGCAAACTATTTGAAAACTAAAATGGGTGACCTAGTTTGGGGAATCAAGAATGGAGATATTGACCAGGTCAAGGACATTGTGAATCAGAAGGTATAATTTTGCTAATTTTCATGGGACTATACTGTTTTATTGCTTTACTGTCCTGTAAGTGTAAAAGGGTCTAACCTTTAAAGCTCAAATTAACCTGCCTTTCCTATAACTTTCATTAAAGCACAATTCTTGCCAAACTTATTTTTTCAAGATGAACTGTTTCATGAATACTGTTTTAAAAAATAACACTATTTTACACGCTAAGCTACAGAGTTTCTTGTTAGCGCTTCTCAGGTGCTTCTTGATTCTATTCTAGCTCGGTGGTAAAATATTGGAAAATTAATGTGCTGTGGTTTGAAAGTGGGAAAAAATCAAAACAAAAAGAGTTTTCTTATGTGTGAAAGAGATATCAGAGGACCTTGAAGTATTCTGAGAGGTGTGAGTTTTATGATGGGCAAAATTCGGCTAGGCCGAAAAAGCATTAAAAAACAGTGAGTAAAAAAATGAAAGAACAACCAAAAAGTGGAGATTTCAGAACCTTATAATTCCAAGATGGTGCTAGGGATAGTAAAGAAGACAGAATAAGCAAAAAGGGTCCTTTAACCAAAATCAGATTTCCAGAAAAGCCTTCACTTCAGAAATATCTGTCTTGCTTAGAAAAGACTAATAAATCATGACAAATTGCTGCTAAACAGTGGTTACACAGTGAAGCTAAAACAATGGTATAAATGTAAAACAAATTCTTTTTTGCTACATTTCTTCAAACATCTAAACCCATACAGTGTCACTGAACTTGAAGACTTCAGTGTCTCTAACGCTCTAACTAATTATTAAATAGAAAGAATTTTTAATTTCATACAAAGTCACCTGAATCTGATTGTCACCCAGGGGTATCACCACTGGGAGAGGGGGATGCCCCCCCCCCCAAATGCTGTCAGCCAGTCGGTAAAAAAATAACAGAGTCGGAGCGAAGCGCCGTGATTTTTCGCAAAACAGTTGATTTTTTTCATGAAAACATTCGGTTTTTCTAAAAATTGGTCGGTTTTTCCTCAAATAGTAGATTTTTCTGGAAATCAGTCGATAGATATTCATACAATGCATAAATACAAATGTCAGCTATGATGCTTTAGCAGCAATATTTCGGCCCTTCTTTTCAAGGGTCCTCGTCAGCCTGTTAAAGGTCAGGAACGACATTCGGGAAAAATCAACCTGCTATATATAACTCAAGCTTCTACCAATCATAAGTATCCAATTTGGGCAATGAATTGCCCCATATATGCATCCAAGTCAGCTCTGGCTCAAGGATTCTAGAGGAGGGGTCGCTGACCTGAGTTTACATCAGTTTACATATATGTAATTTGATAATAGCATAGAAATTGGCCTCAAAGATGTTAAAGGTAACTTTAGTGACGTTCTAACTCTTCTAACTAGGTCCTAGGTTAATAGGTTCTGCTTATTGACAAGTGGGAATCCAGAAGTACATCACAACATTTTACTATGAATTCATGACCTAATGATGTTATGGTGTATATATAATATCCATGTTCTGATGACAATTTTAGGTTTAATATCCTAACATAACCTTGTAAGAGGACATCATTCAATTGGATAGGAGATGATTCAGACTGTACAAAAGTCTGATTTCAACATTTTTTTCAGTTTCAAGGCTTCTTAGTTTGATGTTTGCAACCCTCCTCGTGTCTGTGTGCAGAAACTATAAGCTAGTATTAACCTAGGCCAAGCTGGTATTAAGTGCAGCAGTAGTTCAACTTATCTTAGGGTATTTTTGTTTTGTAAATGATAATTATTGTCGCCCTAAAAAATGCATCCCTTTGTATTATTTGTCTGCCATGTCATGTGATGCACAGTAGGTGTATCCAAATTTGTAACAAGATTCAAATCTTAGCTGACACATCTGTTTTATGCATTACTTGAATACATGTTTCAAAGTCAGCTTGGGCTCAAGGAATATTTATCAGAAAAGCCTCCACTTGAGGATGACCAAGCTGGCATAAAAACGAACTAAGGAAGATGAGAGTAATTCCAGATTTAAGCTAAAACAACAGATAAGCCTGCATATTGGGAGCAAATTGTTCTTCAGCAGGCTACTTCTAACAATGAAGAATTTTGAATTTATATAAAATCAACCAGGAATCACCTCATCGAGGATTTATCTTGTAGGGAGTGAATGTTAATGAGAAGATTGAAGGTCGGCCTCTGGTGGTCTATGCTGCCGATTATGGACATGCAGAAGTGTTAGACTTTTTACTGTCAAAAGGAGCAGCTGTGGATGTAAGTTTTTATTGCTTTTTGCATTGATTGTGGCTGTTGCTCTGCAACAGTTTGAGATAACCGCCAGACTAGCCTACTGATGGGTTGGGTGCTACTTAGAACAGATAAGAGAGAATGATCAGGTCTGGCCATCGCCCGGGCATATTAGAGGCTACTTCTCTAGCAAAACATGATCTGTTCTGTCTTATTTTATTGTTAGATCCGCCCCTCTTGTCGGTTTCAGTTGTTTATTCAGTTACCATTTATTATTACTTGTCAGTTATTTTTGTTTTGTTGTGAGTTTGAACGGGTGAGTTCATATTATTATTTGTATATTTTAAAGGAGGTAATTGGTTTTTGGGATCCCAAAACGTAAGTGGAGGGATACCTGTGACTTCACAAAAGTTGTCCGTCTTTCTGTATGTCTGTCAGCACGATAACTCTCGAAGGGAATGAGGTATTTTGACGAAACTTGGTGTGAGGATTCTTGGGGTCAAGGGACGGGTTCGTAGATGGTCCCCATAGCTGCATATTTAGGGGAGGGGTTTCAGATTAAGGGGTTAAATAAATGTTCTTTAAAAGCTAACGAGATAGTTGATTAATGGGTAAGAACACACGCTGAACATAAATATGAAATCCATTTTCCCGCCAGACAAGTACATCGCCCAGAATCCAGCCAAAACCGGAAAATTTGTTAAAAGTAAAAGTTTTAGATGAATTACATTGGGTGTTCGATTTGCGCTAAGAAAACGTGCTGAATCTATGTATTACACTCGTTTTCTACCTGGACACATAGTTCGCCACGAATCCGGCTGAAATCAGAAAATTTTGTTAGGAGTATAAGTTTTATCCGAAGTTGATTAGAGGTTCGACATAGGGGTAAGGAGATACGCCGAATCCATTTTTGAACTTTAGTTTTTTGAAGGACAAGTAGTTCGCCCGGAATCCGGCTGAAACCGGAAATTTGGCGGAAATAAGGAAGGCACTTTCGTCAAAGTAGATATTTCGCAGGCCATAGGGGTAAACGCACATGCTGAATTCGTATTCAGTTCAGTCTCAGATGATTCTGTTTGATTACCGTTTGCTTTAACCGTCTCTAAATTTTATTAGTAAAGTTCTCAAGGAGTCTGGCGAAGACTGGATCTCTATAAGACTCGATTGTCTGGACCAAATATTACATTTTTGGGATCCCGTCGAAAGCTTTCGTCTTGTTATTTATTACTCCCGTGTCCGTCCTTTGCTCTCCGCCGGGAATATACGATTATTTATGTGCGTGAGTAGAACCTGAACCTGACCCCAAATATTGCTCGTAACGCTGAATTTGCACTAAATAGATTAGATTAGATTACGTTTATTAAAAACAAATACATACCACGTAATCTGCATCACCTGCAGGGAAATTCCAGGGGGGACGAAAACAGGTGAAAAACAAAATTCACAATGAATACATTGAATACAATTGAAAACTAGCCTACTACTAGTGAAAACGAAATACTATACTACAACACTACATTTCTAATTACCAAAACAAGTACCTACAAAAGAAAAATTAAAAAAAGAAAAAATAAAGAAAAGAAAATGACTGACTCTTGCTTACTCTTTTGCGAGGAAGAAACTTTTCACTGTGGTCTTGAATGCAGCAAGGTGCGGCGCTTCAGGGACTTTACTTGGGATTATATTCCAAACACTCGTAGCCCTGATAATGAACGAAACACGAGTTGTTTATATTCCCACACCCCTTGTTTCATAATTGTGGTAGTCACTATTTGTTAAATAACAAACATTTAGTGCGAAAATATTTAAACGACGTTCTTCGTACTGATAACGACGAACGACGAAAATGAACGGGACTGGTGTTTGTTGGCAAAGCTAGTCAGCTTCGTAATTGGTGATGTGCTTTCACAGGGAAGTATTAATACGGCACGCGAGTTAATGCATAGGAGCTGAACTTTTTTCTTCTTCTGGGGAATTTGAACCGGAGTGCAGCAACTTTATGCTCGCGTTGAGAAATTGGAACGATAAGTTTTTCAGTGAACCTTTAAAAACAAGTGACACGAGAAATTAGCATTTGGATGTATAACAAAACCGCAACATCATCTCAAGGAAAGAGATTTTTGTGTTTTTTTGTAGATCAGCAAATTATCCCTCTAAGATGTTTCACAGAATTGGATATACACACATTTTAAACAAGCACGTTTTAGTACTGTATCTCTGTCGTAATCCGCGTCGTTATTGTGGTCGTCTTGTGCAGGGGCGTCACGTTTTTTTTTTTGGGGGGGGGGGGGGGGGCCCACCCCAAATTGGCAAGCGCCGCGATTTTTTTAAACAGCCATTTTTATTCAAAACATCGAATTTTTCGTAAAAATAGTAGGTTTTTTGGGATCCCAAAACGTAAGTGGAGGGATACCTATGACATCGCAAAAGTTGTCCGTCTGTCCGTCCGTCCGTCCGTCCGTCTGTAAGCACGATAACTCTCGAAGGGAATGAGATATTTTGATGAAACTTGGTGAGAAGGTTCGTTGGGTCGTCGGACCAGTCAAGTTCGTAGATGGGCTTTGTAGCTCTACATTTAGGGGTGGGGGAGGGGATTGAAATTAAGGGACAAACAAAATATTTTGAAACAGCTAATGTGATAGTCGATTATGGGGTAAGAAGACATGCTGAACACGATGGTGAAAACCATTTTGTCATCGAACAAATAGTTCGCCCGGAATCCGGCCAAAGCCGGAAAGTTTGTTGAAAGTAAAAGTTTTATTTGAAGTTGATTAGATGTTCGATTTAGGGGTAGGAAGACATGCTGAAGACGATGGTGAAAATTATTTTCTCGACGGACAAGTATTTCGCCCGGAATCCGGCCCAAACCGGAAAGTTTGTTGAAAGTAAAAGTTTTATTTGAAATTGATTTGATGTTCGATTTAGGGGTAGGAAGACATGCTGAAGACGATGGTGAAAACTATTTTCTCGGTGGACAAGTATTTCGCCCGGAATCCGGCCCAAACCGGAAAGTTTGTTGAAAGTAAAAGTTTTATTTGAAGTTGATTAAATGTTCGATTTAGAGGTAGGGAGACATGCTGAAGACGATGGTGAAAACTATTTTCTCGACGGACAAGTATTTCGACCGGAATCCGGCCCAAACCGGAAAGTTTGTCAAAATTAAAAGTTTAATTTGGAGTTGATTGGATGTTCGATTTAGGGCAAGAAGACATGCTGAACACTTATGTGAAAACAAGTTTCTACCCGGACATGTAGTTCGTCCGGAATCCGGCCAAAACCGGAAAACTGTTGGAAGTCAAAGTTTTATTTCTAGTTGATTAGATAAGCGATTTAGGGGTAAGAAGAGATGCTGAGTCCCTGTGTGACAGTCGTATTTTACCCGGACATATAGTTCGACCGAAATCCGGCTGGAATCGGAAAATTTGTTATAAGCTAAATTTCTATTTGAAGTTGATTAGATGTTCATTACTGGGGAAAGAAGATACCCTGATTTCGTGTTTGAGCTTTCTTTTTTCGCCGGACAAGTAGTTCTGGAGTTCGGCCGGAACCGGGAAATTGGCAGAAGTGGCAGGAAGTTTTTGTCAAAACAGATATGACTTATAGGGGTAAACACACATGCTGAATCCAAATCTGAACTTGGTTTTCTCAGGTGATTAGCTATTTGGCCTTAATCTGTTTCTGAATTTTAATTGTAAAAATGTTCAAGGAGTCTGGCGAAGACTGGATCTGGCTAAGACAAGACCCAGTTGTCTGGATCAGATATTGAATTTTTGGGATCCCATCGAAACCTTTGGTCTTGTTTCTTATTAAACAGTAGATTTTTCGTCCAAGCAGTCGTTTTTTTATTAAAAACACTCGGGTTTAAATTACTAGCCAGTTGGTACCCCCCCCCCCCCCCCCTCCCAAACATCTTAGCTAGTAACGCCTCTGGTCCTATGGTTTGCCGCGTCCGCGTCGTTTCCTCTGTTTTTGTTGTTTTGGAGTATGTAATTTAGTTTGTTCTTAGCTGAAGATGGTTGTCGGAAGGGCAGCCGAAATATTCGAACTTGTCTTTATCCCTGGCATGACATCTTAGAGGGTAATTGGCTGAAAACCTCCCCGAAAATCTGGTTTTTGGGATCCGAAAACGTAAGTGGAGGGATACCTATGACACCGCAAAAGTTGTCCGTCTGTCTGTCCGTCTGTCAGCACGATAGCTCTCGAAGGGAATGAGATATTTTAATGTAACTTGGTGTGAGGACTCTTTGTGTCAATGGAGAGGTCGAGTTCTTAGGTGGGCTCTATAGCTCAACATTTAGGGGTGGGGGAGAGGGTTCAAATTAAGGGGCGAACAGTTTTTTTTCTTTCAAACAGACAATTAGATAGTCGATTTAGGGGTAAGAAGACGTACTGAACAAGAACATGAAAACCATTTTCTCGTCGGACAATTAGTTCGCTCAGGATCCGGCTAAAACTGGAAGGTTTGTTAACAGTCAAAGTTTTATTTAAAATTGATTAGATGATCGGTTTAGGGGTAAGAAGGCATGATGAACATTTGTATGAAAATTATTTTTTCGTCGGACAAGCAGTTCGCGCGGAACCCGGCTGAAACCAGAGAATTTGTTAAAAGTAAAAGTTTTATCTGAAGTTGATTATATGTCCGGTTTAGGGGTAAGGAGGATACGCTTAGTTTTTTTTTCAGCTTTAGTTTTTGCAAGGCAAGTAGTTCGCCCAGAATCTAGTCGAAACCGGAAAATTTGTTAAAAGTAAAAGTTTTATCTGAAGTTGATTATACGTCCCGCGGATTAGGGGTAAGAAGACATGTTGAATCCGATTTTGACAATCATTTCCTCGCCGGACAATTAGTTCTACTGGAATCTGATGAAACCGGAAAATTTGTTAAAAATTAAAGTTTTATGTGCAGTTGGTTAGATATTCGATATATGTAATAGGGGTAAGGAGGACACGCTGAATTCGGTTTTGACCTTTGCAAGACAAGTAGTTCGCGCGGAATACAGTCGAAACCGGAGATTTGGCAGAAGTAAGGCAGGAAGATTTGATCAATTTCGTCAAAGTAGATATGACGTATGGCCTAGGGGTAAATAAACACATGCTGAACCCATATCTTAACTGGTTTTCTCAGATGACTAGCCATTGGCCTTCTTCTGTTTCTAAATCTTAATAGTAAAAAGTTTCAAGGACTCTGGCGAAGACTGGATATCTACAACACCCATTTGTTTGGATCAAATATCAAATTTGTGGGATCTCATCCAAACCTTTGGTCTTGTTGTTTCTTGTATTATGAATGATCAGCTTGTCTTCAAACCTTATATTCGACATCCTCTCCTCTTCTTAGCCCCGCTAAAGAAAGCCCGATTAAGATGACAGCTTCTTCTACACTAGTACTGCAGCTAACTCGCGTTCTTCATGAATAGTACGAAGAGGTAGTACCGAATTGTCGTTGAATAATCAAATTGCGGTTGACGTTTACGATTAACCAAATTATGCCTGGCAGTTTAGGGTGACATTGATCTGCAGACAGGCTACTTCGGCAGACCAGACCTTAGACGTTGGTTTCTCCTGCGCCTCCAGAGGCACTTAGGGCATCCAAGAACAGTAGCCAGTCATCGCGCGTATCAACCGCTGTTCAGGGATCTTCCCGTCCGGACTAGATGAACGCGTTGACATTCAGGAGTTCCAACTGCTAGGTGCGGCGATGAGTGCTCTTCGGTCGCCGTTTTCGTCTTGACCTCCGGTTTCCGGTCGATGATAGAATTTGGTAGAGGAAAACTTGTTCCCTACTGGAACTCAATCAGTCGTGCACCAGCGCTAGCCCCGATAACTCCATGTTCCGAACAGAACGATACAACCTCCCATCTTTCCTCAAAATGTTTAGACCCAGGAACAAATAAGCACAGGAACCTCCGTCTCCCGATCTCTGTAATACGACGATGCGGGGTCGAATAGATTCCCGATGCAAACGAACGGAGGATAGGAGCTACGCGGAACATCACAATGTGTTACCTCTATAAACAACAGTTACATCGCAGTAGAGCCCTGAAGAAGAAATGTCGAGAATAACAGACTATTGGTTGTCTACCAGCGCGACGCGTGTGAGTGACGCGATGGAGAGGCGGGTCATGCACGCCTGCTACGGCATTTTCATGTGATACTCGCAGCGGCGAAGAAGAAAGTAGACGGGTGTCAACTCAAAGCTCAGCAATAGCTGTAGCTCAGTTTTGTCGGGGTATACATAGTCGGTGCATGGGGACCAAAGACGGAGGTTCTGTTGGCTTATTTGTTCTTGGTAGACCGCATCTTAGCTGTACTAGAAATTTTCTAAACCTTCCAGTTTGCCTCGCTTTGGATATCCCTAGCGTAATGGGCGGCGATACGAGTAAGTTCCGTCTCTATTGCATGGAAAGCATGATTCTTGGCTCTACTCTCTAGTGTTATTTTGATCTGAGGAACACATTATCCGGAGTAGAATAGGTAATTTGAGCATAGCCTAGACAACTAGAAGGGAATGGTATTAGGATGGTGGGAACCTTAAGGAAATCTGACCAGTTTTATTTCTGCGGTCTGTAAAACTTTAATCGTTTCATCTCCTCTAGGCCAAGGATAAACACGGAATCACTGCTTTACTTGCTGCCATTTGGGAAGGCCATACTCAGTGCGTTAGTTTGCTGCTGAAAAAGGTATTTATTGGTTTGATTGTTTTACCCGTGAAAGAAAAGGTAAAGAAAGGGTGGAAAGTGTAGCCTGGACTTTTGTTTAAATGATCCCTCTTTATTTTTTAGAGGAAAAATTTCAATAAGAATATAATAATAATAAAAGGTATGTATGTATCAGTTTTGTTGTTTCTGTTAAGAGGACAGCCCCCCCCCCCCCGCCAGGACAGGCAAGTGCTTTCTGGAATGGCCCCCCGATGAAAAATTTGTAGCCTGCGTAGTAGTATGGTAGTAGTACGAAAACGTTGCATGTTATACTATGTAATCACAAAGAATACTATTATTTAGTGTGCCTCAGGCTAGTCCAATCTGATGTAGTAGTATCCAGTAGCATCCTGTCTTGCCATAGTAGCATCCGGCCTTGCTAATAGTAGCATATAGTAGTATGCAGTAACACGGTAGCCTTGAAGTAGAAGCAGGTAGTAGCATCTTTAGTACTGCATGCAACTTTTTCGTACTACTTCATAGTACTATTTTGAGAGGAATTTTTCATCGGAATATGTAGTCAGCCAGTAGCCAGTAGTCAGCCAGTAGCGCTCGCCAAGTGAACTTGTTTGCTTTATCAGTGTTTGGATGCTTGGCGCCTGGGCGATTCCATTCAAACTGGATTTATTAAGCTAGGTCCCGGGCAAAAGCGGGACAACACGAATCAAACTCTCACTCCCGGAGCATATTGTGGGGAGCAAGCCAGGTAAAAGCTGTTTTTTTTTTAAATTTGCTTCAAATATGGACCAGCCGACTGCTGAAAAAATTTTGGCGGAAATACTCCAGATGAAGGAAAGTTTGTCAGGCATAGACGTCCTCAAGAAAGATGTAGCAGCTTTGTCTTTGAAGATCAACGACAGCGTGTCAAGTGCAGAGGGAAAAACAAAGGCTTTGCAAGAAGAAATCATTCAGTTACGTCGGGAGGCTGTAGAGTCTAGGTCCCGAGTAGAACGTTTAGAGTCTGAAGCAAAGCGGTATAACATTGTTTTATACAATTTTAAGCCGATGAGCCAGGGAAGGTCATTGCGTGATGACATCGTTTCATGTTTAAACGAAGTTGTACCTTATTCCAATCTTACGGTTTGGGACATCAAGGACGTATTCCGGCTAAGATCAGCGCAAAGTGTTCGCCCTGTCTTGATCAAGTTTTCCACCATGGAACCAAGAAATGTTCTGCTAAAAGCGAATCCTCTACTACGACGATTTTCTCTCATGGCATCGCCGGACTATACTGATCAAGAAAAATTCGCACGAAATAAACTGAAGCCAGTGCTTGAGCGCGCAAGAGCAAGTGGTCGCAATGACGTCACGTTAAGGGGGGTGCAGCTCCGTATTGGTAACCAAGTGATCGTTTATGACAAAAATCTAGACAAGGTAGTGAGGATTGAAAATGTGAATTCAAGTGAGAATGGAAGGCCGATTGGTAACTCGTCTCGGGATATGCCAAGCGCGGCGACGGCGACGGTGCCGACTTCATATAGCGAGATGGAGATAGTTGTTCAAACGGTGGTAAATGAAACCCCCGTCCCCCAAGGCCGGCAGAACAGGGTGGAACAGGAGCCCTCGGCTAGGCCGCCAAAGCGGAATAGCGATGAAATAATAAGTCCAAATGATGTTTATGCCCAGCCGAGTTTGAATTTTTCCCGCCGTAGTGGCGGCCGGGTATCAGGACATGGAAGGGGTTACCGTTCAGGAAGAGGCACTAGGGGTGGATTTCCCCGGAGATTAGAAATGACTGATTATGCTGAAAATGGAAATTTTGAAACTGGAAATCCTGGAGACATCGTCCCGAGAGGTGTAAATCAAGGTGAAAGTGAAATGAGTAGAGAGGAGTTTTTCGATTTAGGTATAGATGGATAGGATCACGAGGGCCAGTCGCGTAATATCCTGAAGGCGGTACACTGGAACGTCCAAGGGTTGAAACAAGAAAAAATAGAGTGTTTGTGCAATTCAGATCAGTGGGATATTATTAGTCTTGTTGAAACATGGTGCGAGCGATCGAGGACTCTAACGCATGAGAATTACGAGGTGTTTGCAGTGGAACGAAATAAGTCTAAAAACGGAAGAGTATATGGGGGAGTATGTTTATTAATACGAAAAATGGTGTTTGATGAGTGCTATAGGATTGACAGTAAGTCAGAAAACATTGTTTGGGTTAGAGTTTTGAAAGGGAAATTATGTATTGTAGTTTGTAGTGTGTATATTCCGCCACAAACAAGTTGTTATTCGAAAGAAGATGTTTGGGAGATTCTTACAGATGAAAAGATTAATTTGAGCCGGAAGTATCCTAATGTTTCTTTTATTTTTCTAGGAGACTTCAATGCTTATATTAGTAATCTGGAGGAGTTTGTGGTAGGAGAGAATCCAGAAAACCTTCCAAGGATAGCCAGCATGGATGTCGGGGTGCTGGATGTTGGTATGAATGTTGGAGGTAGGAGAAGTAAAGACCACGAGCGTAAGAAAAATAAGTGGGGTTTGAATCTTTTAGAGTTTTGTGGGTATGAAAATTTGGTTATTTTGAACGGGAGGTTAGGGGAGAAGTCGGGAGATTTCACTTGTTTTTCAGGGGTTAGGCCGAGCGTAATTGATTATGTAATAGTTGATAAGCATCTTTGGCCTCGGTGTAAAGATTTCAGAATTTTGGATGTGGTTGGTTCTGACCACGTGCCCATTGGAGTTTGGTTTGTTGGACAAGGAGGGTCGGACGAGTTGAAAGATAATGGAAATGGTATTAGGCATCTTTCTAGTACAGGAGAAGATGTAAAGAAACCTTTAATATTAGGGTTGGCTGAAAATTTGGAAATGAGATTGAGAGAGTGCTTAGGAACCCCAGAAGTAGAGCAGGAATTAGAAAATTGTGTTAGATCAGCAGAAGCGGGGGATGTAGAGCAAGCGATTAGGGTGCTAGCTGAACTTGTTTATAATAAGGTAATCCCTATTGGTAAAGAATCTGCATGTGGTAACCAAGGTAAGAGAGACGCTAAAGATTTTTTTGATAGTGATTGCGACAAGATGAGGAAGGAGGTGAGTCTGTGTTTACAATCAGTAAGGACAAGTAGTGAGGTAAAACTTAAGGATCATTTAATCCAGTATCGTAAGGCTAGGAAGGAATATAAACAATTAATTAAAAGGAAGAAAGAAGAGTCGATTATTCGGAAAAATGGAAGAATTATGGAATCATATATTGAAAAAAGGGGTGCGGCTTTCTGGAATGAGATAAAAAGTTCACTTTCAGTTTTTAAAAATGATTCAGTCCCGGAAGCTAGTACATGGCCGGATTATTATATGAGGAAAGAGGGGTCAGACCGTATTGATGTAATTTTTCCGGATGAGTTGGAGGTTAGTCTAGAAAATAATGTTTGTTACCCTTTACAAGAGGTAGATATCCGGTTGATAGCCCCAGTTACGGAACCGGAAGTTTGGATGGCTATGAAGAATATGAAAGGACGGTCAGCGCCAGGGGTGGATGGAATACCTACGATGGTTTGGAAGTGGGGTAGAGTGTATTTAATAAGTGTTCTAGCTGCTGTTTTTTCATGCGTTGTTGAAAAAAGGAAGTGGCCTGATTTGTGGAATAAATCATTAGTTATCCCGATATTTAAGAAAGGTGATAAATCTATTCATAGTAATTATAGGGCTATTCATTTAGGGAACGCTGTTAGTAAAGTATTTTGTAAAGTTTTAGATTTTCGTCTAAGAGATTGGATAGAAAAAAAGGAAGTTTTAGATCCCCTCCAGGCCGGTTTTAGGAAGGGTTATAGCACGATTGACCAAATTTTTATTTTAAGTGTTCTTGCTCGTAAGTATACAAGTCGGAGAGGAGGGAAGTTATTCGTTGCTTTTTTGGATGTTAAGGGAGCTTTCGATAATGTCGACAGAGAATTGTTGATGGTGTGTTTATTGGATATGGGCCTCCCCTCCCCATTTGTATTTGTGTTGGTTCAAATGTATAGAAGCGTGAAGTTGGTAGTGCGGGTGGCAGGGAAATTGTCGAAAAGTTTTGTGTCTAAAATGGGTTTGAAGCAGGGATGCACGCTTTCCCCTAAGCTTTTTTCTTTATATATTAATGATTTGTCAGTATTTTTAAGAAATAAAATGGCACCCATGGTTTCTGTTGATGTGGTAGAGCTTTGCATGTTACTTTTCGCCGACGATATAGTTTTGGTGGCGGAATCAAAGGAAAATCTCCAGTCTTTGTTGGAATTTGTGAATGAATATTTAAGCAAGAAAAAGTTAACTTTAAATGCTGATAAAACAGTAATGATGGTTTTCCGTAAGGGGGGGAAAATTATTAATAAGGACAGGGTAAGTTTGGATGGTAAAGATATTGAGATAAAGGAATCATTTGTTTATTTGGGGGTTAAATTAACATCGAATGGTAAGTTTGGTAAGCACGTAGCCAGTGTTTTGGTAAAGGGAAACAGATGTGTAAACGGTATTCTGCGTAGTAATTTGAAAGATATTAAGGACATGAAGTTTCATAAAGAAATTTTTAATACGAAAGTCACATCGTGCATGCATTATGGGGCCGAGTTGTGGGGTTTTAACGCAGGTGCTAGGTTAGAAGTGGTACAAAATAGATATTTTAAACGAGTTATAGGGTTATCAGAGAAGAGTTGCAATTTAGTTTTAAAAGGTGATCTAGGATTATTTTCGTTACGTAGCAGTAGGCTTGTCCGGATGGTAAGATTTTGGGAAAAAATAATTAGTTTACCTAGAATTAGACCTTTAAAAGCTGCGTATTTAGAGGCTCTTAGAGACCCTTCAGGTGATTCATGGCCACTCCAGATAAAAAGTATCCTTGACCAATGCGGGATATCTGATAAGTGGTGTGAAGGCCAGGGTCCAGGGGCCACCGAAGGCGAGGTAAGTAAGGTGGTTCAACGGGTCCTACAAGACCAAGAAATCCAAAAATGGCACCATGAGAAGGATTCTAAATCATCGATGTACCTTTACGCCAAGGCCAAAGAGTGTTGGGGTTTAGAAATGTTTTTTAAGGGAGGGTTATCTTCGGAGGAATTAAAATTGATTGTTAGCGCTCGTAGTGATAGCCTCCCCCTGGGGATTCGGAGAAAATATATGGGAAGTGTAAAGGGGAGGTCTAGTGGTCTTTACTTCTGCCCAATGTGTGGTTGTGTGGACGAGAATTTGTTTCATTTTATGTGTGAATGTGTGGAATTGAAGGATTTGAGAGTTGAAATATTTGGGGAGCAAAATTTCGGGGAAGGTTGGTTGGTGGAAAAGTTAAAGGATAAAAGTTTGTTTGGGGTTAGGCAGCTTGGAAGGTTTTTGCGGATAGGCTGGAAGCATAGAGAAGAGTTTTTGTAGTTAAGATTTACCAGAAGAGTTGATGTTTGTTTTTTATTTGGTTTGTATTTTGTTTTGTATGCGATGGCCCTCGGGCTCTAAGCAAATATATCATATCATATCATATGCATTAATACTCGTTGACTAAACTCTCTCTCGAAAAAAAATAATTATAACGCAAAAATAAGTCATTGTCCTCTACAGTTTCGTTTTTATGGCACTTGAGCTTACTCAAGTGCCATATAGCGATTGTAATTTCTGTCCGTCAGTCGGTCTGTCGGTCCCGGTTTTGCTAGTTCGGGCACTTCCGGATAAGCTAGGACGATGAAACTTGGCAGGCATATCAGGAACTGAACCAGATTAAATTAGAAATGGTCGATTCCCCGATCCGACCATCTGGAGGGGAGTGGAGGGAGAGGGAATCCGGAAAAAATAGGAAAAATGAGATATTTTTAGCTTACGAACGGGTGATCGGATCTTAATGAAACTTGAAATGTGGAAGGACTTCGTGTTTCAGACCCTCCATTTTAAATCCAGACCGGATCCGGTGACATTGGGGGAAGTTGGAGGGGGAAACCGGAAATCTTGGAAAACACTTAGAGTGGAGGGATCCGGATGAAACTTGGTGGAAAGTACAAGCAAAAGTCCTAGATACGTGACTGATATAACCGGAACGGATCCGCTCACTTTGGGGGAGTTGGGGGGGGGAGAAGTCCGAATTTGTAGTGATCCCGCGAGTTCCGTGCTTCCTGGTGTGCTGGGATGATGGAAATTGACAGGCATGTCTGGGACCCGACCAGATTAAATAGGAACTCGTCAATTCCCCGATTCGACCATCTGGGGGGGGGGGAGTGGAGGGAGGGTGAAGCCAAAATTTGAGGTATTTTTAGCTTGCGAACGGGTGATCGGATCTTGATGAAAGTTGATATTTAGGATGACCTCGTGTCTCAGACATCTCACTTTAAATCCGGACCGGATCCGATGACACTGGGGGGAGTTGGAGGAGGGAGCCGGAAATTTTGAGAAACGCTTAGAGTGGAGGGATCGGGATGAAACTTGGTGGGAAAAACAAGCACAAGTCCTAGACACGTCATTGACGTAACCGGACCGGATCAGGGCACTGTGGGGGATTTGGGGTGGGGGTCCGGATTTCTAGCGATCCCGCGAGTTCGGCATACTTCCTGATGTCCTAGGGCGATGAAACTTGGCAGGTATGTCAGGGATCCAAACAGATTGACTTGAGAACAGCCGTTTCCCCGACCCGACGATCGTGGAGGGAGTGGGTGGATGGGGAGTCTGGAATCTAGTGGCGTGCATAACTTTTGAACGGGTGATCGGATTTGAATGAAACTTGTCTGGTGAGCTATCACCTCGGACGTTCAGTGTCACGTCCGGGTCGGTTCCGATACCTGTGGGGATGGGGAGGGGGGGGTGTGGAAAACTCAAGAAACTCTAAAAGCAGAGGGATTGGGACGAAACTTAATGGATGGAACAAGCATTAGGCCTAGGTGAAATTGACGGAGCCAGATGGTTTCGGGGCTCTGTGGGGGGAGTTGGAGGGGGTTTCCTGGAATTCCGGTAGTCGTGAGTTAGAATAGTTCCAGATGTAAAACGACAACGAAACTTTGCAGGCATATTAGCGACCCGAATTATCTTGACTTAAGAACCTGACACAACATACCCCTGGAAACTTCCATTCCTAGATCCGAGCATTTTTTGGGGAGCAAGAGAAGAGAAATATGGAAATTGACTTTTATAAATTGCAAACGAGTGGTCTGATTCGAGTGAAACTTCCTGGGTGATACGAATCGATGGCCTCGACATGTAAAACATGTGTTCGAACCATATGCGACCACGATTAGGGGGATTGGGGGTGGAGGGACTTTTGACATGCACAAAAACCAAACGGATGGACCGAATGAGATGCAAATTCGACAGTGCCGAGTTTATGCGGCCTAGATTTGTTATTTGGCGTCCGGGCCGGATTCGGCCAAGGTAGGGGGGGGGGGGGGGGGTACTGGAAACTTGCAGATAGGCTATGCTCCAATTTCAGTAAAACTTGATGGACAGGAACAGGGCATTTAGAGATTGGGCCCGAACCGGCTCCGACAACGTTGGTGGGAGGGGGGGGGGGGGGGGTACCGGAACTTTCCAAAAATACTCAGATTCGAATGAAACTTGATAGATGGTATAAAAGAAGATGCTTTAGGTGGTCGATTTTTTTATTCCAAACCAGACTCGGCCACGGTAGGTGGAGATAGAGTGAGTACCGGAAATCGTGTAGCACGTCTAGGGATCAATCAAATGGATTTATTGGGATGAAAGTTTGAACAGTCATGTGCATTTGCTACAGAGAATCGAGACGATGCCGGAACTGCTCAGAAATGAGTGAAACTAAATATCTAGATCCAGATAACCGGTTTTACGCATCTGTAGCATGAGACGCGAAAACTCTTTCGGAGCATAACCAACACAGAAAATAGTGAAATATGGCAAATGCAAAGATTAATGAGGTGTCGTTCTTGTACAGCCTACTCGTACAAGTGCCATATGAGCTCGTAGCTCTTGTTTATTATGATATTTGCAAAATATATCGTGTTCGAGTTTCGAGTACCATAGGTTAGAGACTCATTAACAACACGTTATGGTGATTGTTATCCAGATGTACTTCAGCATTCAGTCCAGATGGTAACGACTAGGAGGAATAACTCACCAGTGGCCATAGGCGTCACTAGCCAACACAAAAATTTCGGGGGCAGGGCAAGGTATTTTCAAGGTCATTTTCACCGACTTTTTTCAAGAAGTGAGAGTTTTGACACCGACTGATTTTCCGAAAAACCGACTGTTTTTAAGAAAAAAAGAAAAATCAACAGTTTCTAAGAAAAACGGTGGCGCGATTCAGTTATTTTTTACGGACTGGCCGGCAACAGTACCCCCCCCCCCCCCCCCATACGTGAACCTCCTGCCAGAGACAATGAGCCATATCCGGTTTCTCGCCTGTACCTCAGCCGGCTGAGCCTTCAAAGGGCGCTAGCCTTAACCAAGTTAAAGGTATCATATTAGTTACGTTTTTCATCTGAATTCTCAATTCATTTCTCAATGCTCAATCCTCGATTCTCGTCCAAATTACCGTTTTTGCTCTTCTCAATTCTCCATTCTCGCTTTTGCCACCCGTTAACCACCTGTTTTATACGGGTTGAACATTCGCCTTTCGTTTACCCATCAGGAAGGAGAACCGAGAAGGAGAATTGACTGTCAAAGCAACTTCTCAGTTCTGCAGAATCGCGAAGCTTTCCTCGCCACAAGATAATTCGCCACTGCGACAACTGGGAACTGACTATTCGCCACACCGATATCTCGCAATAGTGGCATCTTGCCACAGTGACATCTTGCCACAGTGACATCTTGCCACAGTGACATCTTGCCACAGTGACATCTTGCCACAGTGACATCTTGCCACAGTGACATCTTGCCACAGTGACAGCGTGTCACACCGATAGCTTGCCACACCGACAGCTCGCCACGCCGTCAAGTTGCCACAGCGACAAGCTGATACATATACATCTTGCCACAGAGCGATATCTCGCCACATTTATAGCATAAAGTACTTTATTCAATTACTGTTGAATAAAGTTTGTTTGTTCGAACAAAGTTTTTAGTGAAGCAGATGATCATGGGATTATATTTATCCGTAAAATTGTACTCTACTTTAGATAATTATGGGCAATGCCTCTCAGTAAATCAAGTGCGCTGCTATCGTTATACCTACTGACACTTCTTTCGATTCTCCGGTTAGTCTTCAAGTATTGTTTCTTCGGCCGAGGCGGAGGACAACCTGCCTTGATTTGATCAACGTCAGCCTTTCGCAAATTTTCTTCGGTCTTGAAACATTTCAAGCAATGCCAAAGCTGGGGTGACCAAAGACAATAATAGTGGGAAAGACCGGAAACTCCCGTAAGCCCCATGAGTCACAACAATCAGCGCCGTTTAGCGGATGTTCTTTCGTTAAAAATCGCTCTGTTGACAATTTCTTCCATCGCTTTCCGCAGAATCATCATCAAAGCCCGTTTCGTTTATGATGAGCATTCTTTCTTCGTTCAGATTTCCTCTTTAACTGGAATAAAAGACAAGTAGGAAAGAATAAATCGCTTTTTTATGGAAAAAATGTTGAATTCACGATTTCGAATCAGGTAATGTTCACAGACATTGCCTATTCACGCCCTCTTGCTTTGATTATATTAATCATCTACCGCTGGAATTGGACTAAGTCCAAACGCTAGGCAGCGTTCCAATCGATTTTCAGAGACCCGATTTTAGCGAAGTCACCGGTCTTTCCCACTATTATTGTCTTTGGGGGTGACTTGATCCTATCAGCTGTTTAAAGCTGAGATGCCAACCTTATATGTTGTTGTTGGCTCGTGGAAGATGCCCAGCTACTGGATCGGTCATGTCCCAAAGTTAAGGTGGGAATCCCTGTGGCGAAATGACATTGTGGGCATTGTGGCAAGTTGTCGGTGTGGCGACTTGTCGGTTCACAGTTGTCGACTGTGGCGAGTTGTCTTGGAATCGTCAAACACGCAATAAAAGGAGAACTGGCTTCATAAAACGCGAAATAGGGGAATTGAGAGGAGAATCGCGAGAAGAATTGAAATCAAAAACGCAACTATTGTTTAGACGTGAAGGGTTTTTATCTTCCAGGCTACCAAGCGTAGCCATAAGTGTTAGGATTGGCTTTTCTGGTTGAAAGGAATAAAGAAATGCGATACCCCTTACTCGTCTTGTGTAATTTCTCCCAGGGTGTTTGACAGAACTTTAATTTAAATGACATCGGCAACTTAATGGCATACTCCTCTAACGACCCGGCATTACCTTGTTTCAAAATTCTCACAAATTTTGCATAACTTATGCTATCAGGTTAATTGGATCAAAAGATCTGAAACATACCAAAGGTGTTTTTTCGCGGGATATATGTGTCCCGCACATATCTTGAATGTTCGTCATTTCATATAGAAGCATGTGCCACACACTCGACCGACAAGTTTAAACTCGCAGAAATGCCGTTTTGTTTGTGTTTTTGCGGTAATTTCAAACGCATGAAAATAAAAATCAAAGCCAGATAAAAATTGCAATAAGCAGAAAATCAGGCTTACGCCCTTACCATTCTGCCCAAGGCGGGTCCTCAGTTTTATGTCTATCTGCTTGACAAAGCAGCTAATTTGATTATTTAGACCCTAATTTGCTTATAAAATTGAATTCCCCGCCGAATTTGAGCCACAAAACCGAAAAGAGATTTATTTGAGCTTTGTCTGTCAAACTTGAGCCAAAGCTCGAGCCACGAAATCATATTGGTTGAAAAAAATCGCCTAAAGACTATTTCAAATAACACTGTAGTCTTATAGTATTAATCTTCGCGTAGTTTCAACTTGAAACTAAGCCAACATTAATACTTTCAAGATACTGTGACCACTGCTCTCCGGAGTTACCAAGTGGGGTTCTTGGCAGAATCATCCGGTAGGCTTGACGTCGCATTCCTTAAAAGAGCTGTCGATACATAAAGGGTCGTAAAATATACCCAAATCTGCGTAGGACTGCCACAGATTTTTATTTTTATTTCTACTGAAATGTCGTTGTGAAAGTGCGAAATAAAAATACACCTATTTAAAAAAAAAGGTGTAAAAAAGGGTAGCCATTGCTCAAATTTAATATTAAGAAGTCATTTTGAGGGATATTACGAATATTGAAATTCATAAGGAGATATTTAGAAGTAAAGCGGTTGCAGCAATATATTATGGTTTTCAATTGTGGGAGTGTAAGAAAGGAGGGGAAAATAGAGACGGATTACTGATCAGCTAGTTTGTTTTAGGAAATGGTTTGAGTTACGTAGCCTAGGTATACAAATAGTTTTGTAGCTAGGTGAGAATTAAGATTATTTTCATGAACAAGTTTAAGACTATAGCAAACGTGGAAAAGATTTAGGGAGAGAACGATATAACTGCCATTAGTAGGCTAAGACTTCTAAAATCAAGATGGTAAAAGTGCAACTAGTAAGACTTAGCTTATTTGGAAGCCGTGAAGGATGAATCCCCACATTCGTGCAGGCGTGCCTTAAGCATTGTTCAGATAGGTGTAACAAACTGCATAGCCCTATAACGTGATGTTTACGTCTTAATAGGCTACACACCTTTGTTCAAATCAAAAGTAAAAGGTTCTTATCAATGCAGTGTTTGGCGTCACACTGATACAATTTTCGAGCTTCTAAAGATCAGAAAAAGTGTTCTTGGTAGTACTTGGAGGTACACGAGTACAATTTGAAGCCTATCATATTGTAAAAAACTACCAAATTAACCGATGGACAGCATTGATCCTCGAACTAACAATAAGCAGTCGTACCAGAACTAAATGTGTTATTTTGAAGATAAGTTGTTACTTTAACTTCCAACAATGTAGAACTTTAGTCCCTGGCGACGCCGCTCTTTTTTCGGCCCGCTGGCCCTACCAACCAAGCGATCTGATTGGCTCTGCGTAAGCCAGAATAGAACCCGGGTCTATTCTCCTTACACTATTTTACAGCACGCCCCGAGGACAAGAGAATTACACCTGTTTGAACAATGCATTATTATACACCATGGTTCTTGGATTAAAGTACAACTCTTACTAGAAATGATTTTTCGTCATAAAAAGGTTCAGAAACATCGATTTCGAAAATACCAGTAGTTATTATTATTATTATTTATTTGAATCCTTCAAAACTGAAGAGTAATGTATAAAAAAGGAACAACAACATGTCAGTCAAACTCACACACACTTACATGCTAATAAACAGCTGACCGTTAAAGACAAATTAGCCTACTAAATATACAATGAAGTACATGAAAAAAAAAAAAAAAAAGAAGCTCAAATAAACAAACTAAAGCAGGGGACTTTTTTGTGAAAAAAGGAAAAAGGTTGTGATGAAGAAGAATGTTGTCAGCTTTTTTATGAAAGTTCTGAATTTTACCATTTAAAGTTTCCAAAGGATTCTTCACTTTAAAATTCGAAGTTAGGAAAGAGTTACTCGCAGAAATCGGGAAGCCAAGAAGGAATTTAGAGAATTTATAATAAGTAACTTTTAGCGCAGAAAGTTCAGAAGGACGGAAAGAAGAAAAGAAAGCGGACGGAAAAAGAATGTGAGGAAGTGCAACAGCCGTATAAATAGAACCAAGAACATCTCTGCGATACATCCCTCGTAAACGAATAACAGCACCGAATGCTCTTCTTATTTTATCTTGCACATGTTGAATAAGGATAAGTTTCCAATCCCTGGTATTAGATGAGTAAGGGATTCCAAGATACATAACTTTCTCAACAGGGCTGAAAACAATCCCCCCACCACAATCCAGAGGGGAATTCTGTGTCGGCAAACTACTAATCACAAAATAATTACACTTTTCAGAACTAATTATTAGACCCTTCTGCCCCAATTTAGACACCAGAATGTTAAAGTTTTCATTTAATTTTTCCTTTGACCGACTTAATATAATAATATCATCAGCATATGCTAAAAACGTTACATCACGTGCAAAATGTATTAAAGAAGTCTTAAGCGACCGAAGACAATCTGCCAAACAAGCATTCAAAATATATGGTGATAAAATTCCACCTTGTCTAACGCCTTTTCCCACTGAAATTAAATTAGACAGAATTTTTGGGGAACGAATTTGTACCTTGAAATTACCGATTTTCTTGTTTGCACTTGTCTACTCGATCCAGATCCCCGCTCTCTGAAGCGGAGGCTGGACGCAAAATATTTGAAAACCGTGGTTGAAAGTGGGAAAGCCAAGCCAAAGAAAAATAGTCTAAAACGTAAGATAAGCCTGTTGGCCGACCATCTCTTGTAAAATTAGAAATATAAGTTTGAAGTTTCATGACCTTATTTTTAAAAGAGTAATGTGCGGACCTTGAAGCTTTTTGGCGAAATTTACACTGCATGAAATGCAATCTTGGTGCGATCGAAAAAGCGCAAAAAAGGCGTAGGTTCAAAACGAAACAATGGCAAAGGGGGGGGGGGGTCCTCAGTCTTATAACTCCATGTTCTGAGCTAGGGATAATGGAACAGGCAGAATAAATAAGAGGGTCCCCTTAAGGGAGATTAAGGATTAATTATTAGTGAGTGTTTTTTTTTTTTTTTTAGCATAACATTCATTCGCTCTGTTCAGTACTGCATTATTTTGTAGGGAGCTTCAAAGAACGGCGTGGCGCCGGATGGAACTAGCTACGTCGACTGTGCAGAAAAAGATGAAATCAAGGCTCTTTTGAAATAACATTGCCCAACTTTAGGAATTTTCCTTGCTGCTTCCCGTACTATTTTGTCGGTAGGCTACTATTACTAATATTGCTGGAGTATTATTCGTGGTTTGAAATTGAAATATTCTGCCTAAAAGGCGTGGACGATTAGTATTAATAATGGTACGAACAGACGATCAAGTTTTCCGGCCGGAATTTTTATCCTTTTCTCTGGAAAGTTAAAACTAGAGCAAATGCACCCTTGTTGTGAGTCTGGAGTGGACTCCCTGCAAGTGTTTGCTGCACCGTCACCGATTCCGGACGGAAGAATTTAGATTTTTCTAACTTAATGGCGATACAGATTTTCCCGGGTGGATTTTCTGTACTGTCATCGGAAATTTTACGGACAGGGTCTTGACCGGAATTCCTACAAGGATTTTTGGAACCACAACCAGTTCCGTACGGAAAAGTTGAAATTTTTTCGATTTTATGATGAAAATACAGAAAATTCGGCCTCGAAAACCTGATGGACTGTCCGCGCTAAAAGTGGCATCGGTTCCGACAGGCGTCCAGGCTTTTCCGGTCGGATTTCCTGCACTTACATCATAAAGTTGAATAAATCTTAACTTCTGATGATGCCGAAAATCCTGGCTCGACTTCCAGTTCACAACTACCCAACCTTGGTCGTCTGACTAAACCGTCAGTAGATTAGTATATGATTTGCCTAATTTGATGACGGTTTTAAGAGAAGGACCGGTATAATCTGGAGAGTAAACCCTCTTGACATAGAGAGTGTTCCACTCTTCTTACTATAGTAACTATTTGTTACTATTGTCGGTATGGCCTTGTGAAAAGTTACTACTGTGACCGTTCCAACCTTCTCAAAATAGTAACTGTCTGTTTATCACGCTCGGGAGCGTGGTAAATACGAATTTGGTGGCGCGATATTCTTTCTCGAAAGTAGAAAAATGCCTTCCAGTCTTGACTCCAAGAAGCCAGAAAACGCTACGTCATGCGTAGTTACTACGGTAAGTAGGGTGGAACACGACCAGAACGAGTGTAGCGAAGCGGTGTCTATAACGATAGATAATCTTTCATCTTTTCTTTTCTGTCCGGTTGCGAGTTTTAATAAAAGGTTATCCCAGTTAGTAACTTTCCATTACCGTGTAGGCTACTGTTCGAAGTACATAAACTTGCCAAACAGCGTATTAGCCACATCGGAAACGTTGATATCCGTACGTATGTGAGCGTTCTACTTATTTGTTTGATTACCTTCCAATTCTCTGCTACCTATATGGAATTCCGACTAGATAAGCCGGGAATTGGAAGGCAATCGTACAGATACGTAGAACTCCCCCAGTCGTGATAGGTTGTATTCCACCGAGTTAGTACAAGCTATGATGATAAGAGGAAGGGTCAGCTTTTAATTATGGTAGTTACAAAACTCGTGAACGGTAATAATAACAACGCGGAACGACGTCACCATTCCGATGGGAATACCTGCCATATAAGACGTTTTTTTAGCGGTTTTTGGGATCCCAAAACGTAAGTGGAGGGATACCTATGACATCGCAAAAGTTGTCCGTCTGTCCGTCCGTCCGTCCGTCCGTCCGTCCGTCTGTCCGTCCGTCTGTAAGCACGATAACTCTCGAAGGGAATGAGATATTTTGATGAAACTTGGTGTGAGGGTTCGTTGGGTCGTCGGACCAGTCAAGTTCGTAGATGGGCTTTGTAGCTCTACATTTAGGGGTGGGGGAGGGGATTCAAATTAAGGGACAAACAAAATAATTTGAAACAGCTAATGTGATAGTCGATTATGGGGTAAGAAGACATGCTGAACACGATGGTGAAAACCATTTTGTCATCGGACAAGTAGTTCGCCCGGAATCCGGCCAAAACCGGAAAGTTTGTTGAAAGTAAAAGTTTTATTTGAAGTAGATTAGATGTTCGATTTAGGGGTAGGAAGACACGCTGAAGACGATGGTGAAAATTATTTTCTCGACAGACAAGTATTTCGCCCGGAATCCGGCCCAAACCGGAAAGTTTGTTGAAAGTAAAAGTTTTATTTGAAATTGATTAGATGTTCGATTTAGGGGTAGGAAGACATGCTGAAGATGATGGTGAAAACTATTTTCTCGACGGACAAGTATTTCGACCGGAATCCGGCCCAAACCGGAAAGTTTGTCAAAATTAAAAGTTTTATTTGGAGTTGATTAGATGTTCGATTTAGGGCAAGAAGACATGCTGAACACTTATGTGAAAACAAGTTTCTACCCGGACATGTAGTTCGTCCGGAATCCGGCCAAAACCGGAAAACTGTTGGAAGTCAAAGTTTTATTTCTAGTTGATTAGATAAGCGATTTAGGGGTAAGAAGAGATGCTGAGTCCCTGTGTGACAATCGTATTTTACCCGGACATATAGTTCGACCGGAATCCGGCTGGAATCGGAAAATTTGTTCTAAGCTAAATTTCTATTTGAAGTTGATTAGATGTTCATTACTGGGGAAAGAAGATACCCTGATTTCGTCTTTGAGCTTTCTTTTTTCGCCGGACAAGTAGTTCTGGAGTTCGGCCGGAACCGGGAAATTGGCAGAAGTGGCAGGAAGTTTTCGTCAAAACAGATATGACTTATATGGGTAAACACACATGCTGAATCCAAATCTGAACTTGGTTTTCTCAGGTGATTAGCTATTTGGCCTTAATCTGTTTCTGAATTTTAATTATAAAAATGTTAAAGGAGTCTGGCGGAGATTGGATCTGGCTAAGACAAGACCCAGTTGTCTGGATCAGATATTGAATTTTTGGGATCCCATCGAAACGTTTGGTCTTGTTCTGTTTATCAACACATTTTCCTGACTTAATGGCGATACAAATTTTCCGGTGTCCGACAGAAAGTTTTGAAATGAGATGTAGCCTACTTTCTTCCCGAGGACTAAAGGTCATAAGCAAATCCTGTTATTTTCCTGCCAAGTTCAAAACTGCGAACTTTTCCTTAATGACCTCTGTAAGATTGCGATCAGTTTGACACAGTAAGTGACCTGTTTTATTTTATTAGCCCCCAGAGACCAAACGAAACCGGTCACTGAGGCCGGGTGATGGTAATGCATAGGCCCGATGAAAACGCAAACTTGTCGCAATCTAGATTTTCAAAATCCGATTCAACGCAGACCTGAAACAACGGGTTGTCGACAAAACGTCCCCATGACAAAACGTTCCCGATCAAAACGTCCCCTGGCGAAACGTCCCCAGCTGTAGATTTTTTTTTTCATCTCTGAGGTATAGCCACGCCTATGAGACTACTCACAGCGTCATCAGTTCAGACAAAATATGTTTTTGGAATATAAACTTTTGAAAACCACGATGGGTTGACTACTTCAGCATTTAAACGATACTCAAGAAACAAACCAAAGTCTTGCTCCCGGCTATAGCCATTTCTTAAAGAAAGTGCAAAGATTTAGTAATTTTCGGTTTATCTCTTATTTAATTGGTTTATTTTGTGTGTTAGTTTACGCTGCAATATAACTCATTGATCTCGTTTTTGTTCGAGATTTAATTTGGTGATGTTTATTATTAAAAGATTTTATTAAAGGATCGAACCGGTCTAACCTAGATTTACTATGTCTCTTTCGACTCGATCGACTCGATTCCCATGTCATTTTTATCCAGCATAACGGCACTTACTTTTGCATTTTCCTTGTTTGACTCTCTTTGAACCACAGCGGGCTTCCCCTTCTCTGAGGAGCATATTGGTGCTCTTCAGATTGTGCATGTTGCTTCAAATGACCTAGAACTGACCAGCTACGAGTTGCAAGGCATATTACACTACATATTTTAACTGAAAACAATACATTTATGAAGCAACCGATCCTATGTCCGATCTTTCCTGCTTAAAGGTATGTTCCCACATCTGTAATGAACACTCTAAAGTTATTTTACCTCTAGCATGCACCTGAAGATCGAGGCGAACTTAAAAATCTATGCTTGGGGACGTTTTGTTACGGGGACGTTTTGACACGGGGACGTTTTGTCATGGGGACGTTTTGTCACGTGGACGTGTCGTCGGTAAGCCGAAACAGCGTAGATCAGCTGTAAGCTGATTTCGGGTAGTCGAAACAACACAGACCCGTCACGGGGCAGACCGCTGGGGTCCGAAACAATGCAGGACCGTCACGAACTAGGACTTGATAGTCTCGTAATGACGAAGGACCACCCGTCTCATAGCAGACCGGTCACAAGCCAGACTGTTGGGCACTCGTCATAAGATATGCCGGTCGTAAGTAAATAGATATAATGCTGGTAAAGGCTTTCACGCTTCTTACTTCGGTCATGAGCCAGACTGCTCGGATTTCGAAATAATGCAGACTCGTAAGAAGGCAGAACCATTGGGTCTGTACACGAAACGAAAACCGAATCGAGTATTCACGGCTGTGACGGATATTGGACTCGTGTCTTGCCGGAAGTGGAGCTGCTTCAGTAAAACCCGGGGGCGGGGGGGGGGGGGGGGGGTCCGCATCGTTTGCTCTTAGTATTGTGTTTTATGATCTACTTTGTTTTTCACTGTGGACGGTTGACCGCAAGTGCAACAAAAATATCAGAAATTTAGTTTATTCCTCGCACAACATCTTAGAGGGATAACTAGCTGATCAAGAAAAACAAGACCAAAGGTTTCGATGGGATCCCAAAAATCTAATATTTGATCCAGACAATTGCGGACGAACTGCCATACTTGTCCAGAAAAAAAAAGTTCAGAAACGAATTCAGCGTGTAAAGAACACCTAATCAACTTCAAGTAAAACTTTAACTTCTAAAAAAAAATCCGCTTTCAACCGGATTCCAAACGAACTATAACGAACTATGTCCACGTACAAAAAAAGATTGTCATATACAGATTCAGCGTGTTTTCTTACCCCTAGCGTGTAAAGAACACCTAATCAACTTCAGGTAAAACTTTAACTTCTAAAAAAAATCCGCTTTCAACCGGATTCCAAACGAACTATACGAACTATAACGAACTATGTCCACGTACAAAAAAAGATTGTCATATACAGATTCAGCGTGTCTTCTTACCCCTAAATCTGTCATCTAATCGACTTCAAATAAAACTTTTGCTTTTAACAAATTTTCCGGTTTGTCCTGATTCCGGCCGAACAAGTTGTCCTGGTAGAAAATACTGTTCACATAAGGGTTCAGTATGTCTTCTTACCCCTTAATGGAACATCTAATCAACTTCAAATAAAACTTTTACTTTGAACAAACTTTCCGGTTTTGGCCGAATTCCGGGCGAACTACTTGCCCGGCGAGAAAATGGTTTTCACCACCGTGTTCAGCATGTCTTCTTATCCCTAAATCAAACATCTAATCAACTTCAAATAAAACTTTTACTTTAAACAGACTTTCCATTTTGGCCGGATTCCGGGCTAACTACTTGTCCGGTGAACAAATGTGTTTCAACATCATGTCTTCTTATCCCTAAATCGAACATCTAATCAACTTCAAATATAACTTTTACATTTAACAAACTTTCCGGTTTTGGCCGGGTTCCGGGCGAACTACTTGTCCGATGACAAAATGGTTTTCATCGTCGTGTTCAGCATGTCTTCTTACCCCATAATCGACTATCACATTATATGTTTAAAAATATTTCATTTGTCCCTTAAATTAAACCCCCTCCCCCACCCCTAAATGTAGGGCTGCAGAGCCCGTCTACGAACTTGACCTTACTCTTGACCCAAACAATCGTCACACCAAGTTTCATCAAAATATTTCATTCCCTTCGAGAGTTATAGTGCGTACAGACGGACGGACGGACAGACGGACAACTTTTGTCATAGGTATCCCTCCACTTACGTTTTGGGATCCCAAAAACGAACATAACGTTTTTCTATTTTTGCAACGGATGTTCAGCTTGGCTTAAAACCTTATATTCAAGGAATAGTCAAATTAACATTTCCAGCAAGTCCCTGGCTCAGAATGATGGCTGAACGCCGATAACTTAGTGTCATCGTCGAAAGTCCTATACCTCCCAATGTTACATTATTTTGTTATGCTCCCCTGATGATGGTGTAGAAATATCCGTTTTCCTCGGATAGTGTGCAATTCTCTTAGCTTTTCTCGTCTCAAGACGACGACGCGGCCATGCATGGTCAGAGAGTTCTGTGACACTGCGAGGAGAAAATAAATCTGTTTATCCTTAATAATTGATATATACAAAACAGACACATGTTATGTTACATTACCAAAGAACCCAGAAAGCCAACGCGCCTATTAAGAACAAGCTACTGAGTTTGGCGGTTGAGCCATTGCAGAGATCCCCCCGGCATGTGCACATGAAAACCTTTTTGTCCTTCCGAACAGCTTCCGTACAACGTCCAAGGCTATCAGATGGCGAAGATAGGAGACAGATTCGCTCTGTTGCGGTTCCGAAATCTGGAATAAGAATGATCTTTAGCATTTTTGCCGGTCGACCTTTTTTTTTTCTTTTTTTTTTTTACCAAACAGTGAACAACAAATAAAACTGTATGCTCCCGGGGTTGTCTCGTGGGAGGGTTGCCTACCGAATAATTGCCTCTCGAAGATTTATAATGTTCTGATTACCTAGTGACACTCAAAAGCTGATTGTCTTGGGGTATGCTCCCGACTCAGCACTGTCCCGACGTCCATGTGTTTAGGGTATGTTCAAGCCGTCTACCAGGAACAGAGGTACGTGCACGTAGCCCGACTTCACTGTCGGTTACAAATTTCCTTCATCACTGGGGGGCTTTGAGGCGTCTGCAGGTTTCCCCATACTGGGGTGAAATTCGCACACAAATCTTGTCGGAGTGTTTTTGCACGTAGCTTGACTTTTTCGGCAGGATATCCTGTTATTTCTTTTCCGTATGGAAGTGACGATGGTGCCAGAAGTCCTGGCGGAATTCAAGTCCCCCAGAATCCAATATCGACGTCGTCTGTATGCTGTCTGCCTGAAAGTAAAGCGGTAGGCCGTTTTTGGCAACAGGGTTGCCACGGTTGGGTATTTGAGCATGCCCTGTATTGCGTGCGTATCAGTATATTAAAGCGACGCTTCATCTTCCAAATTTTTCTTCCGGATTCTAGACAGCCGTTTTGTCGAGACGGATCTGGAAGGTGAAGCCAGGCCAAAAACGTCTGGAAGTCCGGGGTGTTGGACCCGAAAGGGAAAGTGATTGACAGTTGTGACTGGGATGCAAGAGATATTTAAAATGCGAAGGAGACATCTAGGAAATGTTGAAGAATAGCAAAATTGGATGTCATCATTATCATGAAAATCTGGAAGGGTTTGCTTGACTATTTGGAAGCGCCGGACGTCTGGTAATCTGGAAGGTGAAGCCTGGCTTTTACTCAATCCTGGTGATTTTCACGTACAAATCGTCAAATTTCCCAAAATCACCAAATCTTGCTTATGGTGGGTTACACATGCGCTGCGTAAAATCCGAGCCTATTTTCAGTTCCGAGGCATATTTTAGGCACTTTATTGGGCGTAAAAGATTCCCAGCAATACCGGCGTATTTATATCAGACAGATATCATAACGGGCAGATCCTCAAATACGTCCGTATTGCTAGAGATTTTTTCATGCCAAAATACCTGTGTAAGATACGCTCGGATTTCCCGCACTGGGTAAACCCACCATAAAGTGGGTTGGTGAATCTAATGGATTTTGTTGAAAGAACGGGTGATTCATTTGCGCCTCGTTTGGCAACCGTGGTCAGCAATGTGGTGTCGCCCACAAGTATAGGGTGTGTTCATCGATAACGACTATGATAGTTGGCTACAAAAGCTGCGCAACGTGGAACGGCTATTGTAACTTTTATCCGCGTAAACTTTCGAACAAAATGAGATTTTTGTATTGCGATTCCTGTATTAAATTGGTCAGTCAAACAAATCTAGGCTACTAATTAATTACACAACCGGCACTCATGGAAATTATGAAACTAAGTTTTGTCACAAGTCGCGTCATATAGTAGGCTAGGTAGACATTATTTTGTATTCTTAAATCAACAATAATGAAGAAAACTAATTCGCTTTGCAGCATTAACTTATAAGTCCTCGGGACTTGCGCTGCAACTATTCGTGAAAGAAAGACAAACAAAGAAAATGCAACCGAATCAGGTCCGTTGACTCATGAGCATATTCCAGTTCTCACGTCCAAACAAATAAAGATAAGATGATACAACAGTCCATTTATGCTGCTAACAGACGATAATATTTTCCCAGCCGGATTTCTGGATTTCGGATTTCTCATTAAAAACCCGATGGAGGATTTAAACGCTAGAATCAAGAACAAATAATCAGATAGAACCTCCGTCTTTGGTCCCATGCAGTGACTATGAATGCCTCTGAGCGGAGCTGGAGGTACTAGCTCTAGCTGATACCCGTCTACTTCCGTCTTCGCCGTTGCTCATTGCAGAACAATAAGTGCAGGAGGAACGCTGACCCAGAGCGCGTCCAGAGAGCCAATTGGCTTTGACTTTAAAAGTTTATTCTACGCGGCTTCACAGCGAGAAGTAGAGGTAACGAAACGTGATGTGCCGCGTAGCGCCTAACCTCCACTCGTTTGCATCGGACAGGGTACGCGGAAATAATCGACTCCACATGGTCATATTACAGAGATAAGGAGAGAGAGGTTCTGTCTGACTATTTGTTCTTGCTAGAATGCAAAATACTTTAGGTTTTCGAAGCCACCATTCTATACTATTTGTGAACGTTGGAACGGTTGTATGGGCGTGTGGCCGCGGACTGAGTTCCTGCCGGGATTTTCGACACCCCCATCAGTTACGATGAAAGTGCTGAAAATCCGCCGCGAAAACCCTATCAACTGACCACATGCACAACCATGACGCAGATTGGAATGAAGAGGATAGTAGCTTTTTTCGGGATCCCAAAACGTAAGTAGGGATACCTGTGAAATCGTAAAGTTGTCCGTCTGTCCATCCGTCCGTCTGTTAGCACGATAACTCTCGAAGGGGTTGGGATATTTTGATCAAACTTGGCATGAGGACTCTTTACGTCAAAGTACAGGTCAAGTTCGAAGATGGGCTATGTAGCTCTATATTTAGGGGTGGGGGAGGGGTTTAAAATTAAGGGGAACAAAAAATATTTTTAAAAAGCTAATGAAATAGTCGAATTAGGGGTAAGGAGACATGCTGAATCCGAATATGAAAATTATTTTCTCGCCGGATAATTAGTTCGGCCGGAATCCGGCCAAAATCGGAGAATTTGTTTAAGGTAAAAGTTTTATTTAAATTTGATAAGATTTTCGATTTGCGGGTAAGTAGACATGCTGAATTCGCATATGACAACCATTTTCTCACCGGACGTATAGATCGCTCGGAACCCGGCTGAAACCGGAAAATTTGTTAAAAGTAAAAGTTTAATTGGAAGTTGATTAGAGATTGGATGTAAGGGTAAGGAGACATAATGAATTCATTTTTGAGCTTTATTTTTTCACCGGACAAGTAGTTCCGGAATCCCGCCGAAACCGGAAAATTGGCAGAAGTAAGGCAGGAAGTTTCGATCTGCTTCGTCAAAATAGATTTGACTGAAAGGGGTAAACACACATGCTGAATCCATGTCTGAACTTGGCTTTCTCATATGATTACCTATTTTGCCTTAATCTTTTTCTAAATTTTAATAGTAAAAGTGTTCAAGGAGTCTGGCGAAGACTGGATCTGGGGAAGACAAGACCCAATTGTCTTGATCAAATTTGAACATTTGGGATCCCATCGAAACCTTTGGTCTTGTTGTGTTGCGAGAGCAACACTTTGGTTTTGTCCTCGTTTTGTAAACAGTTAATCCTAGGTTATAGCGATAGACCATCGATACAAACTTTCTTACTGTCATATTTACAGAAATCGAATACAATGTGCACCAATTTTCAAAAATTTCTAGCCCCTCGTGAACCGATCTTACTTACAAGTCCGTCTCCCGTGATTGACATCAAATTCACCGGAAACAAATAATGGATGCACCAGCTATCGAAACCTTTGGTCTTGTTTTTATTAACACGAGACTGGAATACACACACAACCGGGTGCCAACAGGCCGGTAGGTTTTGGAGGTACAGTGCCGATAAAGCTCACCGGTCCTCCCAGGGGGGGACTGGTATGAAATCTGAGAACCCTAGCCGGGTGGGGTGGGTCGTTTTTGCCCCGATTTAGCAGATTTTATTTGGGTGGTCCTCTTTGGGTTTTTTTTTGTACACTGACCCAAGCAACATATCATTTAGCAGGAAATCACACGGCCGAAACAGCTGGGACAAAGAGTCCAAACTGCACATCGGCATATGGGATCCTGAAACACCGCAAAATTCTCCCAAGAATCAGAAAATCCTCATATTCGGCACCGGCAAGGCACGTCACAGAAGAGTTTGGTTGGTTCGAAGCATTCTCCAATAAAGTCAGCAACTTTAGCTGCGTTCGTTGCACTCCGGGGCTGTCTCTGGTGTTTAGTCACCAGTGTCCGGTTCTTCCCTTAAAACGCGTTCTTTTGGTTCACTGTGAGTTGATGAAAACCGGCTAACTCCTCCCTGCAGCAAGGCTCACGAGCAGGTTCTGGTTAGTCCGCACCGGTGAGATAAAACCGGACACTGGTTAGTGCAAAAACGGGTTATAAGACTGGTGAGAAGTCACCGGTGGATGCAAAAACGGCTTATTAGAAAAACCGGAGACCACCGGTGAGAACTCCCGGGACAAAGAACGCAGCTTTTGTTACCTTACCTTGGACCTTAGTTCCTCCTGCACCTTCGTAGGTGCTTAGGGCATCCAAGAAGAGCCGCCAGTCGTCTCTCATAAGGGCCGCTGCCCATACATCTTCCCATTCGGGCTGGATAGACGCGTTGATATTCTGAAGATCCGACTGGTGTACGACGAGGAGAGTTCTTCGGTCGCCCTCTTCGTCTGGATCCCTCCGGATACCACTGGAGGATAGCGTTGGGGAGTCTGGTGCTTCCCATCCTGATTGTATGGTCCAGATACCTCCAGCGGCGGATCTTGATGACTTCAGTAATAAGGGGCTGCACTGTCATCTGGCGAAACCCTTTCTGTCCAGTGTATGTTTAAGATCCGCCTAAGGCAGTTGTATTCAAAGGCCAGAAGACGATTCTCCAGCTGTTGGCTGAGGTGCCACGTCTCCGACCCTTACAGCAGTACAGAGAGAACGTTGCTGTTGAAAGTCTCAGCTTGAGTCTAAGGGAGTACTTCTTGCTCCTCCATATCTTCTTTAGCCGATTGAAGACACCGCTCGCCTGACCAAGTCTCAGCTGGACCTCCCTTGCACAAGCTCCAGTGTTTTCAACTGTACTGCCGAGATATCGGCATTCAACGACCTGTTCGACTTGCTGGTCCCTACAGCGTATATCTAGCGGAGATCCGCTGCTCGCGATACTCTTCGTTTTGGGGATGTTTATTTTCAGTCCGAACAGTTCAGCTGTTTCACTGGTCTTTGTGAGGAAGTCCTGGAGTTTCTGTTTGCAGGTCTCCATTGGGTTGATGTCATCGGCAAAGTCTATGTCTCCTACTTTTCTGCCATCCCCGATGTCAATGCCGTATCCTTGACATCTTCTTAGAACGTAGTCGATGATCAGGACGAACAGCAGCGGGGATAGAACGCACCCTTGCTTCACGACCGTCATAATTTGGAAGTATCTGGTGTTGCCGTCGCGGGTACGGACACAGCATTCCGTGTCTTCGTAAAAGGCTGCTATCAGGCTTACGAGTATGTCCGGTATGCCATAGTACCGGAGCACTCTCCAGAGTGTAGCACGGTCGATGGAGTCAAAGGCTTTTTCGAAGTCTATGAAGACTAGGTAGAGCTTTTTCCTCCATTCGTTGCAGTCTTCTAGCAGCATTCTTAGCACGAATATGAGATCCGCACATGAACGGTTTGGGCAGAAGTCAAGCTGTTCTTCGCGGAGGCGTTTGTCGACCAGTGCTTCTACTCCAGAATTTTTAAAAAACGTAGACTTAGTTCAAAGATCGGGAGAAATCAGGAGATTCAGTAAACCAAGAAATCAGGAGATTTATAAGGAGATGTTCTAGAACGCTTATAGTTAATTTATCAAAGAGGGGAATATTTGTATAGGTGTAGAGTGGATAGTAGCAAAAGATACATCAAATGAACTTTCTTTGAGCTTGGCAAGGGTTCTCTTCCGGCTCAAACCACTCAAGCTGGGAATTCCAAGTTCAGTTCTCAGCTTTAATTTAATTCCAAGCTCTAGCGGTTAGAGTCTGAAGACCATTGCCAAGAAGGACCAAAATATCGCTGGAACAAAGTTCAGCTGACGTATCAGTTTGTCCACTATCAACTATATTTGCAGTCAGCTTGGGCTGAAAGAATATATAGCGTGATAGGCCATTGAAGGGAAGGAAATCTATGGAGGAAGGGCTCTTTAAAAAGGAATAGCAACTTTAAGATTAAAATCAGTATTAAAGTACAAGTACCCTGGAAACGATCCTCATGAAGATTATAGTTTAAATTTTTTTTTCTTTTACGATATAATTAGAATTTATAGCATAAAATAAATATTGTACTTTGAAATATTTGATTATTAAATATTTTCTAGTTTTCATGATTTTGCGTCTGGTGGAGTTGTTTTTCATATGTCGTGATTTGGTTGGGGTTGGAATTCTTGTGAGTGGTTTGATGATTTACAGATCTGCTGACACGAGAGAAAATATGTACAAATTATAATGAAAATAATAATTATGACTAGCAGCGATTAAACAAAAAATTTTGGAAGGTAACTGGAAAAGTTTGCATGAATATTTTGTTTTTGAAAGAGCTAGTGATGTTCAAGAGTTTAAGGAAATATTACTGTCGCCGAGTGGAATTATTACACCGATTGCAGCCCATTGTCGTAGCCCAAAGAATTTTTTTTTAAACAAAATTTGAAATTATGCTACGCGATCTTCAAAAGAATAAAAAAAATATTAAAAAGGAAAAACCTAAACGTGTTTAACCGTATCAGCACGTTACTTGTAAAGTAATAATTTACTTCGCCATTTTAATACGCCTTTTGAGATGCCGCCGCTACACCCAGTCTCTCGAAGTCCATTCTTCCCCCACAGAATCTGCAAGGAGTTGCTCATTTGAAAAATATAGCTTGGGGAGAATAAAATATATTTCTGTGCCGAACAGAAACGTATAGCTTCGGTAATGAATTACAGCCTCCAGGTCAGGTCGACAAAATAATTATTAAGATTATAGCTATTCGGAAAAATCAGGAGGAAATTAAGTTAACAGCAAAATATCAGTAGAAAATCAGTAGACCAGGAGACTCAAAAATAAATCAGTATGAGCCCTCAAAAAAAATAGATCTCCTGATAAATCAGGAGAAGTGGAAGCACTGTTGTCGCCTGCTGGCTGTATGCGGTTCAGCAGGATGGTGGACAGGAGCTTGCCAGGAATAGAGAGCAGGCTGATCCCTCGCCAGTTTTCACACTTCGTGGAATCGCCCTTTTTAAAGATTTTGACTATAGTAATCCTTGTCCACTGAAGGGGGACCTTTTCGGTTTCCCATACCAGGTTAAAGAGTGTCATTCAAACTGTTAGGCAGGCGTTTACAGACCACTTCAGCATCTCAGATGCGATACGGTCTTCTCCGGACGGCTTGCCGTGTTTTAGCTTCTTTTGGGGCACCAGTGATTTCGGCTGGAGAGGGTGGGTCAGAGCTTACTGCTAGCCTTCGCCGATCTTTTTGGGGTCAGTGATTAGCCGGCCGCTCAGATCCCTTACAGGTCGGTCCACGCAAGGCCGCTTTCCGATGATCTCGTTCGTGGTTTTGTAGAAAGCTCTTGAGTCCCCTCTTTTTGATGCCTCTTCTGCCATCTGAGCTTTCATCTCTATAAAATGACACTTGTCCCTACGGGCACTTTTCTTCATGAGTTTGTCCCGTTTCTTCTGCTCGTGCTCAAGAAATAAGGCGTCAGTGGCAATATTTAAGATAAGATAAGGCCGACTTTTTAAGGCTACAGCAAGCCTCGAGAACGTATGCTCAAAAATAAGTCGCTGGACTTCTGCTGTCTTCGACGAGCAGGAGGGCAGAGACGAAAATGAAAAACCGTCAATTTTTCCGTCGTCCCGCTGAAAGCACAAGTAGAAGACTAAACATTCTTTGGCCAAGTGCAAAGCCTTACTCGAAATCTGACGCTGAAGTGTTTCCGAGCTCAAAAACTTAAAAAAATCCTTCACGTGTGCTGAAATAATCTTTTTACTTGGATAGTCTTCGTGATAATAATAAAAGAAGTACAGCATACTTCTAACCTTGTAATTTGGAATCGAACGATATGCTACACACCCTGCTATTGGGGGTGGTGTGTGCAATTTTTTTTTTTTTTATGAAGATTTTTTCGGCGGGTATTGGGGTACCCCTAGCGGTTTCAGATTTCATACCAGCCAGGCGGGGGTGGGTGGGTCTTTTTTCCGAAAAAGGCCAGATTTTAGGCTAGGGGTCCTCAGATTTCATACCAGTCCCCCCCTGGGTCCTCCTACTGTTTTCTGCGGAGGGCGCGATTCAACCATCCAAACAAATAAATAAGGATTGAGGATTACCGTCGTCTCTCAAGTTATGGCCCTCCACGATCTTGGCACACCATCCAGAAGCGCAGGGGATAGACTGAGAAACAATATCGGTCTCTGATACATTGAAGGGATCCTTGCAGTCACCCAGTGGACCCCGGGACCTACATTGGTAACACCTTTTGACAGCTCCTGAAACAAACAACAAATTAAGAAAGAGTCTAGTTTCGTTGGGAGCACCTGAGTCGGCAAGTGTTTTCACTCGGCAAGTCGATTTCGGCAATTCCAAGCTTTTTTGGTCTTCTGGGCAAGTCGAGGAGAATGGCGAGAATACGCCTTAACTCGGTTTCGGAGGAAGGTAAGAAACCCCACCCTACACAAAGTTTACTTTAACACAGTAAGCAGACGAAAATTAAACATATTCGAAGTTGAATAAATGCCTCTACAGTAAACGGACGATTTAATTCTGTAAATGTTTTCGTGGTATGCCCGTAATGAGTCACGCCTAGCTTCCATGACGTCGCGAACCAAGTTTTGGAAATAAAATCTACAGCTCAGAACCAGAACACAGGTAAATAAAATAATGGCTTACCTAAACTTCCTGGTGCTAAGAGTACCACCAACAGAATCACGCACAGTTCACGCGGATTGAGGGCCGCTTTACAGTTCATGAAACTTCTCAAATGCAGCTACTGAAAAGACAACGGGGTTCCGTCAAATCCAACAAATATGTGGTAAAATAACACTAGTCAGCTGTACTATGTCACTCAGCACTTCTGCTCTGCAGTAAAAGTAGCACAGCACCGGGTATCAGCATCAGAGCGAATAACCCCTTAGGCGAATTCAAAATCTTGCAGTATAAAAGCTGAGAATTTTTTTTCAACAGTCCAAGATTTCTGTAGGAAAAGATTTCAAAGATTTTTCTTCGGCACCATCAGCAATGTTGACAAATTAAAAAGTAAGGATTTGGGTTGGATGATTCAAATAGGGGACAGCTGGCTCTGTTGAGTAAAACTAAAAGCAGGAAAAGGGAAGCAGAATGAAGTAAGTACAGCAAAAAGCTTCTTTAGTCATGATATAACGGATATTCACCATTCGGTTAAAGAAAAAAAATAGCAGATTACAATGCAGATACAATAAGATTAAGAAATGCATTTAGCATTTAGCTGATCAACTTATACTAGTGGTGTTTTTTATCGAAGTTTTGTTCACCGTTAGCATAGTCGGCTGGTTAATTTCCATTTTCAAACTCCATCCAAGTTCATCGTTTCCTTAATTAGCCTAGTGTTTTTACGACTTCAGCTATCCTTGCCTGATTGACGTTTCTACGGGGATTCAAGCAAACCTCAAACTAGCTGGCTCACAAAGTTTGACAGTCAGACTTTGAAGGACGAAGGAACTGTGACAATTCGAATTAAAGAAAAACCTTTGAGGTTGAAGGTAACTTCAAACTTCGATCAAAAATGCAACTACTACCAAACATTTGCAGCCAGTTAGTTGGCTACTTTGGGCAGGGGCATCCTGACAAGGGGCGCATCCAGTCATCCACAAATCCTCAATTTTCAGACATGAGATCCATCCGCATATCAAGTTTCATTAAGATCCGATCAACTGTTTGAAAGTCGTTCCACTAAATTCCAGATTACACCATCTCCCCTTCCTCTCCCCCCATGACGGTCGGGTTGGGCAAGTGACTATTTTCAAGTTACTTAATCTGGTCAGGTCCCTGATATGCCTTCCATGTTTCATGGTCCTAGTAAGTAGGCTATATTAACTCAGGATCAGCGGAATTCTGGAACCCCACTCAAACTCCCACCACAGTGTCCAAATCTGGTCCGGTTCTGTCAGTGATGTACTCACATATTGTGCTTGTTCTTCCCACCAAGTTTCATCCCAATCACTCCACTGTGAGTGCATCACACAATTTCTGGTCTCTCCTTCCACGCCCCTCATATTCATCGGATCCAGTATAGACTTCGAATGAGAAACCTAAGGCATTAGCCACTGAATTCTGGATTCCTCCATCTCCCACTCCCCCCAACGATGGTCGGATCAGGGAAGTGACCATTTCCAAGCTAATCTGGTCGAAAGAAAGACGTTTGAGGTTGAAGGTAACTTCCAACTTAGATCGAAACGCAAATACTACCAAACATCTGCAGCCAGTTAGTTGGCTACTTTGGGCTACTTCAGGGCAGGGGTGCATCCAGTCATACACGAATCGTCAGTTTTAAGACATGAGATCCATCCCAATGATTGTAGGACCAGGTAAGTGACCATTTCCAAGCTAATCTGGTTGATCTTTTCTAGTTGAAAGAAAGACCTTTGAGGTTGAAGGTAACTTCAAACTTCGATCAAAAACGCAACTATACCAAACATTTGCAGCCATTTAGTTGGCTACTTTGGGCAGGGGCATCCTGACCAGGGGCGCACCCAGTCATACACAAATCCTCAATTTCCAGACATGAGATCCATCCGCATATTAAGTTTCATTAAGATCCGATCACCTGTTTGAAAGTCATGTATTCCACTAAATTTCAGCTTCCACTATCTCCCCTCCCCCTCCCCCCATGATGGTCGGATTGGCCAAGTGACTATTTTCAAGTTACTTAATCTTGTCGGGTCCCTGATATGCCTTCCATGTTTCATCGTCCTAGTAAGTATATTAACTCAGGATCACCAGAATTCTGGAACCCCGCTCAAACTTCCACCACAGTGTCCAAATCCGGTCCGGTTCTGTCAGTGATGTACCTACATATTGTGCTTGTTCTTCCCACCAAGTTTCATCCCAATCGCTCCACTCTGAGCGCGTCACACAATTCTGGTCTCCCCTTTCACCCCCCTCATATTCATCGGATCCAGTACAGACTTCGAATGAGAAATCTAAGGCTCTAGCCACTGAATTCTGGATTCCGCCATCTCCCCCTCCCCCCAACGATGGTCGGATCAGGTAAGTGACCATTTCCAAGCTAATCTGGATTGATCTGGTCGGGTTCCTGATGTGCCTGCCAAGTTTCATTGTCTTAGTACATCTGGAAGTACCTAAACCCACAATTGTGGGACCGACCAACAGAAAAATGATGGGTATGTAGCACTTGGCCAAAGGGCAAGTGCCATAAAAACGGTAGCCCTTTTTCTGACATTTTGCTCGGGCATTCATCCTCTCAACTTCTCTTTCTTTATGAGCCAGAACCAAGGTCTGACATCATGCAAGTCACAAGCTGTATTGACTAGTTTTCACCCTTATTTACATGGGACAGTATCAGATCCTTCTTAATTACTCTCATGGGACCCGCAGTTTCTTGTGATGATTGGCTGATCAGATGTCGGGTTTTGAAAAGTGGGCAGACTTTTGAAAAAAGTGGGGGGGTTGAGAAGAATGTGTTGAGCAAATCGGCGAATTTTGAGAGTGGGCGAATCAACTGATTATAGGGTGGCCGAATTGACGCTTAAGCAACAGGACGTTCGGCGATCCATAAGTAAGCACTGGTGGGATATCAAAGTCAGACCAATGTGTTTTATAGAATATTCCTAGGGCCTTTGTTGTAGCATTCCATAATGAGGACTGTCTATTTTACTAGCGAAAGTGAAGAAGATGTCATGGATGAGAAAGGGGTTGTTAAAAGGAAAAGCAGAAACCTAAGTGAGAAGAAAAGAAGAGATCAGTTCAATGTTTTAATTGGAGAACTCTGTACAATGGTCTGCTCTGGAAAAAGGAAAATGGACAAGTCCACTGTCCTGAAAACAGCTATTGCATTCATTCAAAACCACAATCGTAAGTATATGCAATGTTTCCGTAGCTGTGTTTTGTTGTTATTCTTTGATCTCAACTAGACCTGACTGAGAAACTGACTGAGAATTAAGCTTTCTGCAAATGTGCTTGTATGAGGAGTAGGGTAGCTCATACTTTAATTACCTTAGTTTAGAAGTTAAGGATTAAGGCCCGTTGATTCTGAAAAAGGAAAGGATTTGAGGGTTAGTCTACGCTTTTTATCTGAAAGTGACAAGGCTTTGGTGCTATTGATGTCTCTAGTACTGTTGTTTTTAAGTTATAGTTCCTCCGTAAATGTCTCCTCAATAGGGGGAGGGGGGGGGGATCAGTCAAGCACAAACCCCTTATTTTTGGATAGCCTATGCCAAACGCCGGATATGTCTAGCGTTTGGCATACCCTATGCCTAACGCTGGATACACTATGCCAGGTGCTGGATACTGTAACCCAGTAAAATATTGATGATTTGAGTGAAGCTAAAAAATCAACCAATCATAACTCCTTTCTATTGGGGTCGGTCAGGGTTAGGTTACCAACAGGTATCCAGCATTTGGCATAGAGTATCCAGCGTTAGGCATAGGCTATGCTAAATGCTAGATATACCCAGCGTTTGGCATAGGGTATCCAAACATCAGGGATTTGTGGTAGACTGGGGGGGGGGATTCCTTATCAGATAACTCGGTTCCAGAAGAAGTTGTACTTCCTCTAAGCTTGCATAACTTTCTATTTGCCTATCACATATTTTATAGGCATATTATTATTACATTGTCTGCTGGGGATTTAGAAATTTCAGTAAAACAAGAAATTATCTTTTTTTAGAAATCAGTGCAGATCTGCAAGGTCAGGAAATTACAGAAGATTGGAAACCATCGTTTTTGTCAAACGAGGAATTCACTCATCTGATACTTGAGGCAAGTTTTGTTTTGTGTAAATGAGGTGTGGGTGAGCCTTTTTAGGTGGTTCAGTAGATTTAGATATGCTAAGAGACTCATTGAACAAAGGGACATCTATGAATAGAATCTTGATTTTAGGTCACAAACTTTACGTTTGTTGTTCATGGTCACTTGAGCTTTTGTCAGTGGTATGGTTCTGGGTTGCCAAACAATAGTTGCGTTTTTGATTGCCGTTCCTGATCTTAGTTCTTCTTATTTCTCGTTTTCGATCACGTTCCGAGTTCGCAGTTTGTTTAATTGTCGTTTTTGCTGAAACGGAGACCGTGTCAGTTCTCGGTTCTACAACACCTGCGAGTGAAACGGCGAACTGTGACGCAGACGCAGTTCCCGGTCTGAGTTCGCCTGTCATGAATAAGTTAACCCAAGAAAATTGAAAGTCATGGAAAGTGTGTTTGGAAATGGATGATTACAACTTGTATATTTCAACTACAAGAATTGCCTTTTCACTGTGAAATATAACTACCCGTTACTGACTTATTTAGGCGATTTTATGAATGATTTTCCAGGATGCTTATTTTCCGTTTTTATTCACCTTCGTCATGAAACGGCGAAGGCGTCAGGTGAACTGAGTGTAAAAACAGTAATTAAACTTCAACTGCGAACTCACAGGGGAACTTACAAAGGCGATCAAAAACGTAACTAATGTCAAAATACTCGATATCATTTCCAGGATCTGCGGTTGATGATCGTCACAACCTTTTAGGTTGCTTTCAACCGGATGCGGAATTTGTCAGCCTGTCTTGCATTTATTTTCTTATTTGGTCAATTACAGCATTTAACAAGAGCTACGAGCTCATATGGCACTTGTTACGAGTAGGCGGTACAAGAAAGTAGAGAGAATGTCACAAAATACACCCACCATATTTAGTTTCACTCAATTCTGAGCGGTTCTGCAACCATCTCGGATTATCTGTCGCAAATGTACATGACTATTCAAACTTCCAAGTGCCAGCCCAAATAATCCACTCGTTTGATCCCTAGACGTGCCACAATTTCCGGTACTCCCTCCATCTCCCCCCACCGTGGCCGAATCTGGTTCGTACAAAAAAATGGATCATCTAAAGCATCGTACCCTCTATCAAGTTCACTCGAATCTAAGCATTTGTGGAAAATTCCGGTACCCGCCCCCCCCCCCCCACACCACCGTTGTCGGATCCGCTTCCGACCGTAAATATGTCGTCTAGGGTATATGCTCTCTCTAAATTCCAAGTTTCATATAAATTGATGCACTCGTTTCACCCAAAGTTTCCGGCAATCTCCCTCCAACTCTCCCCACTGTGGCCGAAGAGGACTTGGAAACATTCCCGTCCATCAAGTTTTACTGAAATCGGAGAATAGCCTATCTGTACATTTCCGGTACCCTCGGCCGCATAAACTCGGCACTGTCGAACTTGTTTTTGTGCATGTCAAAAGTCCCCCCCCCCCCAATAACCGTGGTCGCATGTTTTACATGTCTAGGTCATCGATTCTTATAACTAAGTTTCACTCAAATCAGACCTCTCGTTCGCAATTGCAGAAGTCGATTTCCATATTTCCCTTCCCTCGCTCCCCTCAAAATGCTCGGATCTGGCAAGGGAAGTTATGTCATGTTGTGTCAGATTCTTAAGTCAATTAAGCCGGGTCATTGATATGCCTGCACAGTTTCGTTGTCTTAGTACATCTAGAACTATTCTAATTCGCGACAACCGGAATTCTAGAAAACCCCCTCCAGCTCCCCCACAGAGCCCCGAAACCATCTGGCTCCGTCAGTTTCATATCTAGACCTAATGCTTGTTCTCTCTATTAAGTTCCGTCCAAATCCCTCTGCTTTAAGCTTTTCTTGAGTCCCCCCCCCCCCCCACACAGGTATCGGACACGACCCGGACTTGACACTGAACATCTGAGGCGATAGCTCTTTCCAACTGACAAGTTTCATTCAAATACGATCACCCGTTCAAAAGTTATGCATGCCACTAGATTCTGGACTCCCCATTCATCCACTCCCCCCACGATGGTCGGATCGGGGAAACGACTAGTCTTAAGTCAATCTGTTCGGATCCTTGACATACCTGCCAAGCTTTATCGTCCTAGCACATCAGGAAGTATGCCGAACTCACGGGATCGCTAGACCCCCCCCCCCCGACTCCTCCACGGTGCCCGGATCCGGTCCGGTTATGTCAATGACCTATCTAGGACTTGTGCTTGTTTCATCCCGACCAAGTTTCATCGCGATCCCTCCACTCTAAGCGTTTCTCAAGATTTCCGGTTCCCTCCTCCAGCTCCCCCAAGTGTCAGCAGATCCGGTCCGGATTTAAACTGGGACGTCTGAGACACGGTGTCAACCTAAATGTCAACTTTCATAAAGGTCCGACCAACTGTTCGCAAGGTAAAAATACCTACTTTTTCGGCTTCCCCCTCCCTCCACTCCCCCCCCCCCCAAATGGTCGGATTGCGGAAATGACTATTTCCTATTTAATCTGGTCGGGTCTCAGACATGCCTGCCATTTTTCATCGTCCTAGCACATCAGGAAGCACCGAACTCGTGGGATCACTTGAAATTCGGACTCCCCTCCCCCAACTCCCTCAAAGTGAGCGGATCCGTTTCGGTTATGTAAGTCACCTGGGACTTTCGCTTGTTCTTTCCACCAAGTTTCATCCTGATCTCTCCACTCTTAAGCGTTTTCCAATATTTCCGGTTTCCCCCTCCAGCTCCCTCCAGTGTCACCGGATCCGGTCTGGATTTAAAGTGGAACGTCCGAGACACGAGGTCCTTCCATATATCAAGTTTCATTAAGATCCGATTACCCGTTCGAACGCTAAAAATATCTTAATTTTTCCGGATTCCCCCTTCCTCCACTCCCCTTCAGATGGTCGGATCGGGGAAGCGACTAATTATAATTTAATCTGGTCCAGTCCCTGATATGCCTGCCAAGTTTCATCGTCCTAGCTTATCTGGAAGTGCCCGAACTACCAAAACCGGGACCGATAGACTGACAGACGGACAGAAATTACAATAAAAACGCTCAAAAAAAGATACAACGAGAAAATTTCTGAAATTACCTTGTGAAAAGTGCGATGGGCTGAAGGGGTAAACTGAGCTACTGCAGAAGCTTGGGAAAAATTCCAAGCCTAAGAAAATGCAGAGAATCATAGTAGGTTTTTAGATAGAATGAGACTTCAGTTTCGGTTTGGATCAGGTTCTGGTCCCCAGAATTAGTAGGCTTAACTTTATATTTCTAGCTGCACGTCGTTCTTTCTCATGTACCAACCCAATATGTTTCAGTTTAGCGACCAAAAGAAATATCTAACTGTATAGTGCTTGTTCAGTCATGCTGTACGGTTGGGAAAACCGCGATTTTGAATGCTGACCACAGCTTTTCTGCTGTTAGCGGAAATGAAGGAATTGCTGCGTCATTTGTCACCGAAATGCTCCTTTTGGGTGCCCCTTCGAACAAGTGCCATATAGCGATCGCAATTTCTGTTCGTCCGTTGGTCTGTCTGTTGGTCGGTCGGTCAGGGTTTTGCTAGTTCGGGCACGTTCGCATAAGCTAGGACGATGAAACTTGGCAGGCATGTCAGGGACCCGAAATGACTAACGTGGAAATAGTCATTTCCCAGATGCGACCATCTGGAGAGTAGCGGAGGGAGGGGGAATCCGGAAAACTTAGATATTTATAACTTTTGAACGGGAGATCGGATCTTAATGAAACTTGATATTTGAAAAGACCTTGCGTCTCAGACAGACTCGTGTCTCGGTGACTTTGGGGGAAGCTGGATGGGGGGGGATTTTGTGAAACGCTTAGAGTGAAGGATGGGGGTGAAACTTGGTGGGGGAACAAGCACACATCCTAGATACATCATTGACATAACCGGACCGGATTCGGGCACTGTGGTGGGAGTTGCGGGAGGGGGGGGGGGGTATTCCGGAATCGTGGTGATCCAGCGACCTCGGTACTTCCTTATGTACTAGGATGGTGAATCTCGGTAGGCACCGAACAGATTGACTTGAGAATCCGACCACGCACGATCCGACTATCGTAGTGGCATGCATAACTTTTGAACAGATGATCGGTTTTGAATGGAACTTGGCAAGCCGCAAGACTATCTTCTCAGATGTTCCATGTCAGGTCTGAACGGAATCCGATACTTGTGGGAGGAGTTGGAGAAGGGGGGGGGGATTTCGTGAAACGGTTAGTGTCGAGGGATCGGGATGGAATTTGGTGGGAAGAATAAGAATCAGCCGTAGATACTTTCTTGACAGAACCAGATCATATCGAGGCTCTTTGGGGGTAATTGGAGCGTTGGAGGGGTTTCCCGGAACTCCGGTGATCAAATGAATTAGGATCCCTGCAGATGTGCGAAGGACGATAAAACTTGGGAGATATATTAGTGACCCGACCAAATAGACTTGAGGTTCCGACACAATTCCCTAGGAAGGCTTCCGTTCCTACATCCGACCAATTTTGGGGGAGCTAAGGAAAATCTAGCGGAATATAATGGGTGATAAGAGCTGATGACCTAGGTGTGCAAAACATGGGTCCGAACCACATGTGGCCATGGTTGGGGAGCTGGGGGGGGGGGGGGTCCGGAAACTTTGTGATGAAGCGGGAAGAGGAAATTTGGAGATATGCTAAGATTCGAGTCAAACTTGATGGATAAGAAGAGAGATGTCAGAGATGATCTATTTATGTGTCCGAACCAGATTCGGCCGCAGTAGGGGAGTTGGAGCCGGGGGGGGGGGGGGGGTACCGGAAATAGATTGGCGCGGTTAGGGATCAGACGAGTGGATTTAAGCTTGGACGGTAGTCATTTGCCCTAGATGTTCGTAGGCGATGTCGGAAATGGTCAGACTCAAGTGAAACCAGATATCCTGTTTCTAGGTCCGATCCTAGGGGCGACTGCTGCATATTGTAATAACTCGTTTCCAGACTCACCAGTGTCTGTTTTTTCTCATTAGTGCGGACTACCCAGAACCTAGTCGGAATGTTCCTGTGAGAGCTGGGGACATGGTAAGACCGATAAATTTCATTATAGAGGAAACACGATACATGACTGAGTAAGAACCAAAACTACTAGGAATATGTAAACGCTATACCCAGCAACAAAGATGCGCTAAGAACAGCTTTATTTATTTTCAGGCCCTTGATGGTTTCATTCTTGTGTTTGGAATCGATGGAAAGATATTATACTCTAGTGAGAACATCACATCGCTCTTGGGTCACTTACCGGTAATTTTTTAGTTTCCTAATTAATTTAATTAAGTACCTATATTACCTAACCTATCCGTTCTCATTTCCGAGATTTTGTACTTCCTGTTTTACTACACTGATTTTTACATTGCCTAAGGGCTACAGATTTACACCCTTTTCATACCCGCTGGAAAGTATACATCCACCGCCAAAATCTCTTTTGAAGGTTGGATCGGAAAAGCCTGAAAGGGTAGAAGTTTTGATAGCGGTGATGGTGCTTATTCCACCATTTTCATACCCGCTACGCAGTTTATCTCCTCACCCCAGATCTCTTTTGAATGTTGTAAAGACTTGTAAGTGTAGAAGAATTGCATAACCGAGCAGATGCATTGCCAAGAGGGATATAAGGATGCGACAGTAAGAGTTTCTGCTGCTGGAGTACGTACAGCACGGGATTTACCTGAGAGGCGCCAATTCAGTGGACGTTGGGGGGGGGGGGGGAGGAAAGGTCAATTTTGGCCATGGACCCCCCCCCCCCCCCCCAAAAAAAAATGGAGATTCCTTGAGCCCAAGCTGAATAGTTCACTTTCCAGCTTGAGCGGCTTGAGACTGAAGAGAACCCTTGCCAAGAAGGTCCGAAATATCGCCCTAATCAAATTCAGCTGACGTGTCCTTTAGCAATGTCAACTATACAAAAATGGGACCTCTGATTTGAAGGGTTTTATAATTTCTGTAGGTTGATTGTTTATTATTCTGTTGACTTTCCCAGAACGAACTTATGGGCCAGAATATCTACGATTTCACGTTAGCAGAAGACAAGCGCGTACTGGCACAGATCCTGCAGCATCCGGATTTGATAGAAAATTCAGCTTCAGGTAAAAAATTATCTTGTTTTTACTTCTCCTTTCCTTCCCTGTGTCACTTAAAGGACACATGACAGTGGTCATTAATTTCGTCCACGTTACCAACATTTGCATTTACTTAGCATATTCGATATGTGAAATACGCCAGTGATCCTAGCGAAGAACGAGAAACGTTACCCAAAAGAATCATTAAAATTGATCGTCTGTAAACCAATCATATGTAAATAATCTTATGTAAACCATTCAATAATGTTTGTGGTGGTGACCTTTTGGGTTCTTCGCTGGGCACACGGTGATTCTTCGTCGACACGAAGAGTTAGTCACCAAGAGTATTCGATCCTCCTGCTTGCCGAGAGGTAACAAGGGCATCATACTCCATTAATAACAAAATCATGCTCTAAAGAAAAATAAAAGTGTACTAGAACAAAGCTCTTGCCCTTAATCGTTTTTTTTTTACGGACTTGCGGCTGCTACGCAGGACCCTGGACTTACTTTATAACGATGTACGAGGGGCGCTTAGCTGGAGGGTTTATGTCTTCCTGTTTGAAAGTTTCTTGATTTTTTGTTGTTATAGATAATCCTATCACGTTTACTTGTCATCTTCGAAGAGGAACTAAGCCATATGTGTACGAAGTTGTCGACATCACCGGTTACTTCAAAACCCAGCAAGGAGCTAGACGTAAGTGTATTTTTTCGCCTCTTAAAAACCTAACGTATCCCATTTGTGACCTAGAGATCTGTTGGCACTTTTTCTCAGACGTGTTTTTGCGGAAGATCACTTTGCTGTTAGACGATATTAGAACTGTCATTATGTCATCATCACCAAGAACAAGTGAGCCTGTAGAACCTCCGTCTTTGGTCTCATGCACCAACTATGGATACCCCGACAAAATTGAGAAGAGCCAAAGCTACTTGCTGAGCTTTGAATTGACGCCCGTCTACTTCCCTCTTCGCCGCTGCGCATATTAGTGAAAAAGAACGTAGCAGGCGCACATGCTCTACAGCGCGTCACATGTGACGTCACAATGGTAAACAACATATAGTCTGTTACTCTCGACAGACCTTCACCGGGCGCTACTGCGATGCAGCTGTTTGTAGAGGCGATGAACTGTGATGTTCCGCGTAGATCACCCTCCGCTGGTTTGCATGGTTGTATTACAGAGTGGGAGACGGAGTTCTTGTGCTTTTGTTCTTGTCACCACTGATTGCTACAGAACTGAGCTATTACCAGTATTCGAATTTATTTTCTCATTTCCTAAATCAATCAATCAGTTTTTATTCTTTAAAAATATTCCTTACGGTATTAACAAAGAAGAGATGGAAGCTCATAAGGCACTTGAAGGGCTTCTCAGAGGATGAAAATAGGAATTCGTCAATTCGCGGGTTAGTTGTGATCGTTTGTAAGCAAAACCATTGATATAATAATGATCATGGGTCCTTAGAAATCACGAGAATGGATTGTTCGTAAAAACTATTTTATTTGTGCATTTGGCCGTGATGATGCGCACTTTGAGGGCGCTAAAGATCCATCTGTTATGAATACTCTTGAAGCATAAATGATGATAAGCTCATTCGAATCATGAAAATGAATATTTTGCTCAGAATCGTTGTTAGTACTTCAAAAAAATTCACTTGTATGTAAAACCTTTGAGGCAAAAATGATTATGGGCCCTTGGGAATTATGAATATATCGTTTCGTTAAAGTATTATTTTTACTTTTCGGCCCTTGAGATAAAATGTATACTTTGCTTGAAAGTATATTTTTTTTTTACTTTGTGGTCAGGATTAGTACTTTAAGGGATGGTCGGATCTGAGAAGTGACAATTTCTAAGCTAATCTTGTCAAGTTTTTAATGTTCAAGCCAAGTTTAATCGCCCTAGCACATCTGGAAGTACGTTAAATCACCGCGATTTCGCCCCCCCCCCCCTCCCACCAACTCCCCCCACAGTGCCTGAAATCGGTCCGGTTTTGTCACTGATGTATCTACTTCTTGTCCTTGTTCTTCCCACCAAGTTTCATCCCAGTCGCTCCAATCTAAGCGTGTAACAAGATTTCCTGTCCTCCCCCCCTCGGATTCAATGAATCCAGTCTGGACTTAAAGTGGTACATTCAAGAAACGTGGTCTTTCCAAATACCAAGTTTCGTTAAGATCCGACCACTCGTTCAAAAGTTATACATACCTCAAGATTCTAGATTCCCCCTCCCTCCACTCCCCCGCGATGGTTGGGTCGGGGAGCCGACTATTTCTAAGCCAATCATGTCAAGTCTCTAATGTCCAAGCCAAGTTTCATCGTCCTGGCATACCTGGAAATACCTTAACTCGCGATAACCAGAATTCTGGACACCCCCCTCGAACTTCCCCTACAGTGACCAAATCCGATCCGGTTCTAACACTGGCGTATCTAGTTCTTTTGCTTGTCCTTCCCACCAAGTTTCATCCCAATCGCTCCACTCTAAGTGTGTCACAAGATTTCCAGTTCCCCTCTGACTCCCGCCCCCCCCCCCCCACCATTCACGGATCCGGTCCCGACTTTAAATGGGTCACGTTTTCCAAATATCAAGTTTCTTTAAGATCCGATACCTGTTCCAAAGTGATACATTCCTCAAGATTCCGGATTCACCCTCCCTCCACTCCCTCTACGGTGGTCGGATCGGGAAGTTGACTATTTCCAGGTTAATTTCGTCGGATCCCTGACTTGTCTGCCTAGTTTCATTGTCCTAGCCCCCCCTGGAAGTAACTTAACTCCGTATCACTGGAATTCCGGAACCCCCCTCCAACTCCCCCACAGCGCACGAATCCGGTCCGGTTCTGGCAATGATGTCCCCCCCCCCCCCCCATATTCATCGGATTCAGTCCGGACTTGAAATGGGACGTCTGAGACATGACGTCTTTCCAAATATCAAGTTTCATTAAGATCCGAATCCAATCACCCGTTCGGAAGTTATGCATGTCAGTAAATTCCGGATTCCGCCCCCCCCCCCCCCTCCCCCCACGATGGTTGGGTCGGGCAAGTGACTATTTCCAAGTTAGTTTGGTCGGGTCCCTAATATGCCAGCCAGGTTTCATTGTCCTAGCACATCTGGAAGTACCGTAACTCGCAAACACCGGACTGACCGACAGACCGACCGACGGAAAAGTGATCGGTAGATGACACTTGGCCGGATGGCAAGTGCCATAAAACCGAATATTTGTTCTCTCGTCAAACATAACTAGATACAAAATTTCTTTTACATTGTCAAATGTTCATTAATTACACGCAAACAAAAATTGCAACAAATTAAAGCGCTAAACTTAAAGAATTAACACAAACAAAAGTAAAAGGGTTTTGCTTAAAATTTCGCGTTGAAAAAACTCACAAAGGAGGGGACAAAACTTCTTTCATACCGCGCATGAATTACCCGTATTGGTTGGATCTTAGGAACTGGTTGCGCTGCCATTCTCTGTGGCCTTATACGGTCGGGAATGTGAGGAGGGGAAGTATGTGACAACGGGTGGGGTCTTCCAGTAGTTGGTCACCAAACTTAGTAGAAAGTTCGTGTCTACGGTTTGATAAAGATTTGAGGCCGAGCTCGTTAAGAGGGAAAATGGATGGGATTTTGGGGGATTTTGTTATTACTAGTAAAGAACGATACTGGTAAGTTAACAACCCTCGTTTTCTGCGGATAATTTATTTTCAGTGATCTGATGTGAACAGAATCCTCCGCTAAAACTTATAAAGGTGGTAAGTCTAATAAATCTAGAGATACAGAACGTAAACTATCTTTGAGTTGTCCACTAGCACTGGTATACCGTCGTAATCACAGCTAGACTTGAAATTAACGACATAAATGAATCACCTATTGGGCCTAGTTTAGTGGTTCATTAGGCGCAAACTTAACCGATGTATTAATTTTAGTGTATGTATTGTGGATGTAAAATCAACTAGTCGGCTTACCACCGTTTCAAGATTTTTAATGAATAAATTAAACTGAATCGATTGACAAAACAGCTTGTGAAGACTGAAAATGTACAAGGCATTTGGTCTGTGTGAAGAATTCGGATACATGTTCCCCGTAGAAAGAAATTCCCCATAGAAACCTTTGGTCTTTTCCTGCCAGTTTTATGCATGAAATAAAGAGACATGGGAAGAGGTTTATTTTATGGCTGAGATTAAGTGGGTGGATTCAAGGATATTGATCAGTTGTCGGGCCACTGGATTTGTCCTACTTCTGCCTGATGTGTGGAAGCGAGAGTGAGGGTTTGTTGTATTTGATGTTTGAATGTCGCGAGTTAGACGACCTACGGGCGGAGATATTTGGGAGCGTAAGTAGTAAGTGTATTGTAAGTAGAATAAATGAGTATGGATAAGGTGGGTGATCGGAAGTAGCCTACATATTTTTATTATATGAAGAAACTGGTAAGGTTCCTGAAGGTAGATTTGGCTCATAGATAAAGCTTTCTTTCTTGATTTTCGTTTGTGTTTTTTTCTTTTGTGTTGCCCTAAGAATAATATACCAACAAAATTAGGACTTCGGCCTCGAAAGAGTTTGTAAAAAACATTTTTCATCGTGGATTTTCTCGGCGTACAGATTGCCAACGGAATTCTTGAAAAAGTTTTTGAAGTCACTCGACATTATTGAAGGGTGTTCCAACAGTCCACCACTGTTTTGGAAGAAATCATCTACTAGTGTCCTTAGAAAATCGACAGCCACTAAGGCTGAGGTTGTGTCTGTCGCTGTAATGGCCTCATGCTTTTTATGCTAAATAAAATATATCTGTAGCATAAATTATTAAATTATGCTTATACCCAGCTGTTAGTTCGTTTATCATATTCGTCACTATGCCCATGATGGGCCTCTAGACCAATAATGAGAAGCAGAGGTGGCACGCATGGCGGGAGGGGGACGCCACCAAGTGTTTTCAGCAAGTCGGTAAAAGAAAAAAGAAAGGTGTCTGTGGGAAGTTATCGGCTTAAATCGACTTGAAAACATTAGATTTTTCTTAGAAACAGTCGATTTCATAAAACAGTCATTTGTTCTTAAAGTTTAACTGAAAAGAGCTAGACGACAATATAGTTACCCATCACTTATTCTCGTAACTCATCTTGAAAACCGGATGAAAAGGCGTTAGTTAGTTTTTCTACTAATCCCAAATAAGCGATTATCCATCTGTGGTTGCGTTCTGTCCGTATTTATGATAGCTCTGTGCTACCCGAAATATTTCGCAACGACACTAGAATACAAACAGATAAATAAACTAAGGAACCTAGAAGCTTCTTTCTTCTTCGGGATTTCCGTCTCCTCTTAGTACAAGGATAGAAAAAATAACGTTTGATCCTCGGCGATTTGAATTTTCTGCGTCAGCTGTGGTTACGTTCTTCTCCGTTAAACGTTAAACTTTATATAGTCGATTTTTCTTAAAAACCGTCGATTTTCTTACAAATCGTCAGTAAAAATGACCAGCCCGCCAGTAAATACTTCTCACCCCTCAAACAAGTCGGCTAGTAACGCCACTGTTCAGAGGCCCTTGCTCGAGCACTAGTTTGAAGTTAAAGCTTTCTTTCAGCTTGCAGTCCAGCCGACTCGAACTGTACCACTACCTGGATGGACGACAATTCTGCATCTGCAACATGCAGTGAGCGAGGGACTACTAGCTCAGTCGTGTTTTTAGCCAGTGGGAGGCTACAGAGTCCCCAGCTTTTGTCCGAGAAAAGTTTAGTCGATACAAAAAGCGAGTTTACATCGAGGCATAGCCTCGAATGGAAGTTTCTGTTTTTGGATCACCGGTAAGTCCACCCTTGTTTACATCTATTTTTTTTTTAAAGCCGCGTAGCATCTTTTATAATTTTTTCTTCTGGGCTACGACTCCTGCTACACTCGGTGGAGTTAATTTGTTTTGCTCGTTAATCTATATAAAGTCACCTACTTTTTTGGATCCCAAAACCTAAGTAGAGGGATACCCATGACATCGAAAAAGTTGTCCGTCTGTAAGTACAAAACTCTCAAAGGGAACGAGATATTTTGATGAAGCTTGGTGTGAGGATTCTTTGAGTCAAGGGAGAGGTCGAGTTTGAGTTCTCTAGCTCAGCATTTAGGGGTGGGTGAGGGATTTCAAATTAAGGGGCGAACAAAGCTATTACGGATAAGAAGACATGCTGAACATGAATATGAAAACCATTTTCTCACCGGACAAGTAGTTCGCCCGGAATCCGGACAATACTGGAAATATTTATTCAAACAATGTTTACAACGTCAATACGTCAGCTATGATTTTTCATCAGCGATATTTCGGCCCTACTTGGCAAGGGTCCTCGTCAGGCTGTCAATCCTCTGGTTCAACTTCGGGGAAGGAAACAAACCCGTAATACCGGAAAGTTTGTTAAAAGTAAAAGTTTTATATAAAGTTGATTAGTCTGTTCGATTTAGGGGTAAGAAGACAAGCTTAATATTTATATGAAACTCATTTTCTTGTCGGACAAGTAGTTCGCCCGAAATCCATCCGAAACTGGAAAATTTGTTAAAAGTAAAAGTTTTATCTAAAGTTGATTAGACGTTTAAGGGGGTGAGGAGACATGCTGAATCCGCTTTTGACAATCATTTTCAACCCGGACATGTAGTTCGTCCTGAGTCCGGCTGAAACCGGGAAATTTGTTGGAAGTTATATTTTTATTTGAAGTTGATTAGATACGCTGAATTCGTTTTTGAGCTTTAGTTTTGCAAGACAAGTTGTTCGCCCGTCGAAACCGGAGAGTTGACAGAAGTAAGGCTGGAAGATTTAATCAGTTTCGTCAAAGTATATATGACGTATAGCCTAGGGGTAGGCCTGAATACACAAATGGTGAATCCATACCTGAACTTGGTTTTCTCAGATGATTAGCCATTAACCTTCTTCTGTTTCTAAATTTTAATAGTAAAAATGTTCAAGGAGTCTTGCGAAGACCGTATATCTACATGACCAAATTGTCTGGATCAATATTACATTTTTAGGATCCCATTGAAACCTTTGGTTTCAAACCTTGTTCCTCGAGAAATTAACAGACAAAATTGATTGAATCTTTCTTCAAAATATATATATTTTACTTCAAGAATTTAATCTCCTTTTCATTCGTAAACGATTTCATGAATACAAATCTACAAGACCAAATTGTCTGGATCAAGTGTTACATTTTTGGGATCCCATCGAAACCTTTGGTCTTGTTCCTCGAGAAATAAACAGACAAAATTGATTGAATCTTTCTTCTACATATAAATATTTTACTTAAAAAATTAAAACCTTTTCATTTGTAAACGATTTCAGGAATACAACAATACTTTTTTTTATTTAGTCCAAAGAAAAATATTCGGAGATGAGCCGATAAATAAGCTACATTCTGAAGTGAAAAAGATGCTGAAAGCTCCTTTGGTTCGCCTGAAAAAAAAAATCAAAACACAAATGTAGTTCATGGTACCTCGCTCTCCCCTATCTCTTTGTCCCGAGAACGATATTGGATGTCTCATCTATTTGGCCATGTCCTCCGCTAAATTGGCTTTATGTTCATTAGGTTTGAATTAAATGGTTGAACTCAGCACACAAAAGAGATAATTATTGTATAGTAATTAGAAAACCGGGGCCGGAACGGGTCCCGGTCGGGACGGAAAAAGACCGGGTGGAAAAAAGTTTCTTCACAGCGCCAATAAAGACATACTTTCAAGACATGAAAAATATGACTGAAAAACTAACAAGAAACAAGACCAAAGGTTTCGATGGGATCCCAAAAATTCAATATCTAATCTAGACAACTGGGTCTTGTCTTAGCCAGATCCAGAAACAGAAACATTCAGAAACAGATTAAGGCCAAATAGCTAATAATCTGAGAAAACCAAGTTCAGACATGGATTCAGCATGTGTGTTTACCCTCGAAATAAAACTTTTAATTATTAACAAACTTTCCGGTTTCGGCCTGATTCCGGGCGAACTATTTGTCCGTCGAGAAAATGATTTTCACTATCGTCTTCAGCATGGCTTCCTACCCCTAAATCGAACATCTAATCAACTTCAAATAAAACTTTTAATTTTAACAAACTTTCCAGTTTTGGCTGGATTCCGGGCGAACTACTTGTCTGATGACAAAATGGTTTTCACCATCGCGCTCAGCGTGTCTTCTTACCCCATAATCGACTATCACATTAGCTGTTTCAAAATATTTTGTTTGCCCCTTAATTTGAACCCCCTCCCCCACCCCTAAATGTAGGGCTATAAAACCCATCGACTGATCCGATGACCCAACGAATCCTCACACCAAGTTTCATCAAAATATATCATTCCCTTCGAGAGTTATCGTGTTTACAGACGGACGGACGGACAGACAGACAACCTTTGCGATTTCATAGGTATCCCTCCACTTACGTTTTGGGATCCCAAAAACCGTGAAGAAAAAAAATTATATTAAAAGTAACGAAGTCTTATTGAACACAAGGGCTTGACGGCGTCCTGTGTAATAATTTCTTCTTGATCTTCTCTCATCTCCATACGTCTCAGTCTGTGGAGATGACGCCTTTGAAAGTGCGATACTGGTGAGATTGTTGTAGGGACGATCGTGCCAGTGCCATAGTAAGAGAACGTGGAAGCCAATAAGAGTTGAAGGAGATTACTGTACTCAAAGGAGTAGGATGCCCTTTATAATCACGAGTAGTAAGTGCGAGGGCTTAGTGTCGTATCAGTAATATGTAATACTGATGTGGAGTAGAATTACCCCCCTTCTCACAGTGCATCCTTACTCTGAAATTGAAATCCCCGACCCGATTGAGCTCGATCACTGTACCCGAAACTTTACGTTCTCACGTATCTGCAGCGACTGATATGCTAGCCCCATGGCGCTATGCAAAACAGATGTATAGAAGGTCTCATGTATAAGCATCCGCTCAGTATTTACGCGGATTTTTGATCGGTGAAGGGGCCGAAAGACAGAGGCTCTTATCATTATTCGTTCTTGACCATATCTCGTGTACAGTCTCGGGAGGTTTACCTTAACGGACTACATATAAATTCCTGCTTTGGCTGCCGCTGTGGTCTCGTAATCGACGAGTAACACGAAATCAAGGGGCTAGATCCGATTTAGGCTTGTTTAGAGCGTCGGGCTCGAATTCTGGAATCCCTCGACCCTCTAAACAGCCTCTATCCAGCAATTAAGCAATAGTTAAAGAAATAGTGTATTATTAATTTTTTCTCTCTTTTTTGATTATGTATTGCCAAGTTAAAATTGTATCTTGTGTGTTGTTCATTGTTCCTTTTTCTTTATTTTTATTTTCTTATACTCCATCAGTGAAATTTAAAGATGGGAAATAAATATATTCATTTATTCCTTCAAGTCATGCAAACACCGTCGAATTAAGCTCAATTATTCATCGACAGCTGTTTGTCTCAGGTCAGAGGTTTGAGTTGAATCCAGTGATAAAGTTCGGAAACTGCAGACTGGCGGAAAGACAAAATATGTGTATGAAAGTGTTCATCCAAGTGAGCAAAATCATCAGCAGAAAATCTGATTAACATGTACATTTAAGACGATTATTAATGTTTTATTGAACATTTCTGAATGTTGATCTGCGGACTGAGAAACGCGTAAGGAGTTTGTATTCTCAGTAGCTGTCAGGTCGAGCTTATGATACTATGCTATTACATCTTGTCATATTCTCTTCTAATATCTCCTTTATCTGCCAAGTCCAGCGCAGATGGTGTTTGAGAGTGTCAGATGTAGCCAAATCATACGTAGTCTGGGGCCCAAGTATCAAAATGTGAGAAGTAGCTTTCCCGTCGGGGGCAGCTGATCCGACGATGGATTCTAGGTAAATCGACCACGCTGATTTCGAATCTGGGCGGGATACTGGGGTCAGACATGTGCTAAAGATGTTACGCACCAACACTCAAATTCGGATGTCTTGGCGTTCCATTTCATTTTTCTAAAGCGGAACGAAAACTATTATCAGCTAACCAGCTACGGTGATTCCAACTCTGACTAATAAGTATCCTTCAGAAACAATGGAAAAGTTTATTTAGGTATGTTTATTTAAGGTGAAAGAGTACATTTATTAAAACCATATTTGCAAAAGTTGGTCCTGTCAACTTTCATATTTAATCACAAATGAGTTAGGCTTCGAAATCCTCTTCTTCCTCGTCTATTACAATGACATTGACACATTTCCCCCCGGATGCGCATAGTAAATCACGAGATCTCTTGGTTACAGCACATGAGCATTTTTGCTGCAAGATTTCTTGCAGGCACAAAAAACACCGACCACACTGTCTGGAAAAATATGGCCCATCAGTTGCCACTGCTTTTGCTCCCCCACGTATCTCATCGGCCCATCCATAGTCCAGTGGGTTCAAAGAGACAGGTATTGGGTCGTGAGCTTGCGTCTACACGGAAAATTGCAAAAATGCACGCAGCCAGTCAAAAAAAATGATCTGTTGGTGAGTGACAGCCACATGGGCTCCTTTTGCGTGGCAAAAGATGTATACGGAGATCATTTTTAGGCAATTCTTCAGCCGTTTCATAGTATGGCTGTCACTCTGCTTTAAAAGGACAGACAAGTTTTCTCTGATTTGTGATGTCTTGTACACACTACCATCATTTACACTTGGGTTCAATTTCCATCACAAGTTCCTCAAGCATTTATCGAGATACCTGGCCTTCTCTGCAACAAGATCACGACCCCTACATCCAGAAGCAAGAAGAATATCACGCTCAGTTAGTGCATAAGCATGTTCAATTACTATGTTAACGCTCCTTGACGCTCAGAAACTCTTCGAAGTTGAGACTCTGGCCTCTCTTTACATTCTTTTTTCAGGTAAAAGAGGAAAGTGTCAGCATATGAAAAGTCAACACTTTGAGACCTTAACTGTAGGACCATGGGACTAGGAGTCGGTGTTGATGTCCAAGTTGCACAGTGTCAGAAGTCCCATCAGCTAACAAGACTGAGGTCTCAGAAGTGGAAAAAAGCTTTTTCCTGCAAGTTTCATGCAACACACAATCACAAAGATCAGGTTTTGACATTGCAGTCATGAGCTTTTTTGCAGCAAATCACTTAGCTTGTCTAACACTTTAGCCTGTGACCAAGGAGCGATGTCAGTTGTTTGGCACAAATACACATAGAAAAGTCGATCAGTTTTCTCTTTTATGGGCTGTTGGCAAACAGCATCCACTTTTGGCAAACCGTAACCATCTACAATCTCTTCTTCCACTGATTAAAGATTGAGAAACTCCTTGATAAACTTTTCATGATATTTGGCCTTCTCACTGCATGCCACCAAAGATTTAGGTGCTGGCAATAGCAGCACCTGCCATTGTAGTCATCAGAGGCCTATAGTGCCTGTCTCTTACTGTCTTCAATGTGTCACTGAGCTTGTCCAGGACTCAAGCCTCTGATAAAGGAAGAATATCCGTGTTTGGCAAAAAATAAGAAGTCAGATTTCTCCTCTTTCTTTAGGCTATTCGCAATCCGGACCTGCTTCTTGGTCAGTTGATCCATTCAATTTCCTGTAAAGAATAAAATATGTTACAACACCATAGGTACTTAGATATTATAGTATTAACAAACCTTGCAATTACAGAGGAATTTACAGTTGTTAAAACAAATATAATACAATAAAATTTGTTGATTTTTAGCTTGGCTAACTAGTGGCAAACAAAGACCATAAAATATCTCATAAGAAAAAGAAAATAAACAATACAAACACATATTAGGGACTCAACATGGTTAGCCTTTTATAATAATGGAGATTTTTGCAAGTAAACTTTATTCTGACTACCATAGTTGTGCGTAGCAGCTTCAGGGTTCTGTATTTTTCCCTGTACCCTACTAATGATCAAACCACAGGATATGAAAATATTTCTGCTGACTAGTCGGAGACTCAAAGCATCTAGGTTATTCACTAAGCTACTGATTTACTGTAACCCGACTTTGCTACTGAGCTTCTCAGCCTTTTTAGCTGTTCAAATTAGTTAAGTTATCATAACAAAAAATGGAAATAGCCATGTGGCATGGCCGACAAGCGTCAGACATCCATACAGTATGTACAGTAAACAGGGGCGTCACAACTGTGGGGGGGGGGGACCCTTCCAAATGTAAATATTCCTTCAGCCCAAGCTGACTGCGAATCATATTTGATGGTGCAAAATGGATATGATATGATATGATATTTATTTGTCTTCAGAGCCCAAAGGCCATAACAAACACACATAAATAACAACATGTAAATACAAAATAAACGGTCACACTACTACACTAAACCCCACTCAAACACTTTTCCCTGTGCCGACTGGCCACTCTGAGGAACCTCGCCAGGTTTCTTATACTAAGAAAATCCCTACTCCGCATAATATTTACCAACCACTTCCTCCCATGAATCCCTCCCTTAAAAATTTCCTCCCTCAGATCCTCAATTTCATCACAACCAGACATAAAATGAATTAGATCCTCATCTCCCTCACCGCACATTGGACAAAAGTAAGGACCAGATTTCTCCCTTACACTTCCCAAATACTTTCTTCTTTCACCAAGTGGCAAGCTATCTGCCCTCATATTTAAGATTAGTTTCATTTCCTCTTTTTTTAGACCCGCTTTAAAATAAATTTCTTCACCCCAAATCTCTTTAGCCTCTGCATACAAACTCAAGGATCCACTATCTCTTATCCTAGCTAACCAAACCTGGATTTCTTGGTCAATTAACCTACTACTAACTTCTTTTGAAACAAATCCTAACTCTCTCCCCGGACCCTCCCCTCTATTCCACATATAACCAAGCCCGCAACTATCTAATATTGAACGAATCTGGAAAGCCCAGGAATCGTGTGTTTCGTCCTTCAACGACTCAAGATACGCATCTTTCAATAGTCTTTCACCCGGCAATATTAATATCTTTTCCCAATACTTAATCATTTTTACTAATCTAATACTCTTCAACGACCTTAAGCCTAGACCCCCCCTAACCACCAATCCATTAATTTTATTACTTAGGCCTAGTGCCCTTTTAAAATAACTTAACTGTAACTGTTCTAACTTTTCCCCCTGACAAAAACCCCATATTTCGGCCGCATAATGGACTGCCGGCAACACTTTCATATTAAAAATATCCTTAAATACCTTTAAATTACAACTCCTTCTTATATCACTTCTAAGTATCGTGTTGACACACCTTTTACCTCTAGCTACACTAAATTCTACATGCTTCCCCATTTTCCCCTTTGCGCTAAACTTGCATCCAAGATACACCCATTCCTCCTTCACCTTCAAGTTTCTCCCACCATAATTAAATACCACACTGTCTTTAATTTTTCCTCCTTTCCTGAATACAACCACCACCGTTTTATCCGTATTCAATTCTAATTTTTTAACACTTAAATAATCTTCTAATAAATCAATCAACTTTTGAAGTTTCTCCGGGCTTTCGGCGACCAGGACCATATCGTCAGCAAACAGAAGGACACATAATTTTACAAGGTTTAGGGTTACCATTGGAGCTCCTCGTCCCTCCAAATACTCTTCAATATCATTCAAAAACAGGGCGAAAAGCTTCGGCGATAGGGTGCAACCCTGTTTAACTCCAATATACGATCTTACGCTCCTTGAAAATTTTCCCATCACTCTTACCACACAAGCCACCACCTTATACATTTCAACTACAATCAAAACAAATGCTACCGGTAGACCAATCCTTACTAAATACTCTACAAGCAACGCTCTACTAACGTTGTCAAAAGCCCCCTTTAAATCCACAAAGGCTACGTATAATTTTCCACCTCTATTTTTCAAATGTTTTTTCACCAACACCTTTAAAACGAAGATCTGATCTAAGGTACTAAACCCCTGCCGAAATCCTGCCTGGATACCACTTAATATATTTTTCTTACCCAACCACTCACTTAACCTCTTATCAATAATCCTGCAATAAATCTTACTAATACTGTTTCCTAGATGAATCCCTCTATAATTACTGTGATTCTCCTTATCCCCCTTCTTGAAAAGAGGAATCATTATAGACGTCTCCCATTGGCTAGGCCATGATGCTTTTTCCACCAAGCAAGAAAAAACAATTGCCAAAATATGTAGCAGGTATGCTTTGCCCCATCTCCATAACGTCAGCTGAATTTTCTTGGAGCTATACTTCGGCCGTTCTTGGCAAGGGCCTCTTCAGGCTCAAAACAGCTCAAGTTGGAAAAAGGAACCCTTCCCGCAAGTTCATTTTCCAACTTGAGCGGTTTTGAGCCTGAACAGGACCCTTGCCAAGAAGGGCTGAAATATAGCTCCAATAAAATTCAGCTGACGTATCCATTTGGCACGATCAAATTTCCTCCAAATCTGTCCGGCCAGTCTTTAAAAAATAACTGAGTTGGCGTGAAGCACTGCAATTTTCCGTCAAAACAGTTTTTTTTTTTCATGAAAACAGTTATTTTTCCTGAAAATCAGTTGATTTTTTGTCAAAACAGTCATTTTTTTAAATCAGTCAATTATTTTTCAAAGCTGTCATTTTTGTTCTTGAAAACAGTTCTTCTTTCTGCAACAACAGTCAGTAAATACCTTGCCCCCCCGCAAGACAAACATTTCAGCTAGTAACGCCTCTGACAGTGACAGTAACTTAGCATAGCCTCCGGCCTCAAAAATTGAGGCTTTTATAATGGACTGACTAACAGTTCTGTAACATTCACAAAAAAAAACAATACACACCACGAATAATCATAAACTCTCGACAGTCCAACTTATTTGCTGTTTAATCTGGGCCTATAAGCAAGTGGAGATTTCTACTACCTAAAAGGCCTTAACCCACACTCAAGAACAACCACATTGCAGCTCTGCTTGAATGATTTTTACCTGTTTATTCTTCTTAATATCCTCCAATTCTCAGGTGAAATATCTTGGAATTCTTGGTTTGTAAACACCATTGCCACTTTTTCTTGTCTGGAACATGTGACTTTTGGCCGCAAAAGATTTTTTGCTTACTTTTTATATTTACTTGCAAGAAACCGGTCGTAGAATTTTGGCTTGTTCTGTCGAAGAAGTGAAAACCGTCATTAACCGCAGATTTCTGCGACAGGCGGCAACGCTGCTTATGAAATGTTCGAATGTTTGTTTACATCTGCTTGCTTTTGATTGGTCGAAAGTTGGACCGCGGATGTAATGCACAAACCGCAACCGCAGAATAGTTAGAGTGTAAGAGGTTAGAAAAGCATGTCCGATATACCAAAAAGCTGTATCCCGGTAACTTTCGTGAGTAACAGAACGTACGCGAGGTCCTGTGATCTCTAGAGGTGTTGCCCCAGTAAGACCCTCCACTTTTAGAAGGAGAAGACTTTCGGTTCAGTGGACCCCAGACTAACGGCTGTTTACATAGGGCAGTTTGCAGCACGTTTTAGCTATACCGTATTTTGTATCCTATAACTCTAACTATAGAATTGATCTTTTCATCATAATATGGTTCAGAAACATTGTTTTTTTGAAAATACAAATACTTGCTTCGTGAAAATAGCGATTTTTGTGTTCGTGAGTCATTTCAGTCGACGCATAATATTTGGAAACAGTGCGTGCCGTGGTTAAAAGTAGGCAAGCAACAGAAAATGAGTACGAAACATAAGATAGATCCATTGGCCAACCAAGCAGGGGCGCCTCATATGAGGGGGGGATGGCCCCCCCCCCCCCCAAAAAAAAAGGTTGTTGGCCAGTCGATATACCGAATCGGCGCGAACCGCCGCGGTTTTTCGTAAAAATAGTTGATTTATTTTTGTTTTTCTGAAAATCAGTCGATTTTTCGTCAAAATTGCCATTTTTCCCCTTAAAACAGTCGTTCTTACGTGAAAAAAAAGTCTGTAGAATAACCAGCCAGTCGGTAAATACCTTGACACATTTTGGCTAGTAATGACTCTGCTACCAAGTCCTCCAAACCGAAAAATTGAGTTTTGAAGCTTCGTGTGCCCTTATTTTCTAAAGAGTTATCGGCGATCCTTCAAGATTTCGGCGGAGGATCATGTAAAAGGTACGAGGGTTCATTTAAAGATGTTCAATATTTCAGAGCGCCTCCCATAATTGGCTACCTGCCTTTCGAAGTTCTTGGGACATCGGGATACGATTACTACCACGTTGAGGATTTGGAAAAAGTAGCTTCAGCCCATGAAGTTTGTAAGTATCACTATTTCGTCTTGATTTACTTCGAACTAAGGATCCTTAAGAAAGGTGTTGAGATTTGGGCTTGAACAGGGATCGGCTGTATTTCTAATTCTGCGATTACAGTCTGTAATTCTGCGAGTCCAAGATGAATGCGAATCGTATTTACTGTCGGCAAACTCATTTGTCAGCCTTTTTTCTGTTCTTGCGAAGTTTCTTGGAATCTGTATTCCGGGTGGCGTGCTTCCGGACGGACGGGTTTGATTTTGGGTGGGAAGAAAAAAGGTCCCGTCAGTAAGTCATTTTTGTTTAAAGAAGAACTATTGAGTACAGAGCCAAAGATCCAGTTTCTTGGTCGTCTCGTGTCCCCTTTCGTGGGACCGTATGGTGGCTGTGATATCTATTGTATATGTTATCTTTTGGCGATTGAGCCTGCTCTCTGCCGTGAAGTGATTGTACAATTATATGTGTCCTTTTTCTGAAATTCAATAAACCTGAACCTGAACCTGATGTTCTCACTTGGGTTGAAGACCTAAAATGACAACGTTGCACTTGCCGTGATTCACTAGTTTCCATGCGCTATGGTTCCTACTAGCGTTCGCGTCTCATGCTATTGATGCGTAAAACTGATTACCTGAATTTTGCTAGAAGCCAATGGGCCTGTGAAAAGACTTAAGACAGCCAAGGCCATGGATAATTTGTTAAAAGCAGAGCCTAGCTTTACAGTATTCGGATAGTTTTGAATATTGGAACATAAACAGTAAATAGTGCGAGGTGTGCTTTAATCTTCTCCTTTTCAGTGATGCAAAAAGGTGAAGGGACATCTTGCTACTATCGGTTTCTGACCAAAGGGCAGCAGTGGATCTGGCTTCAAACGAGATATTACATCAGCTATCACCAGTGGAACTCGAAACCAGAATTCATCGTTTGCACACATCGTGTTGTAAGGTAAACATCATCATATTTTTGTCGACTCTTCAGAGCTTTCGGATTATAGCAGTACCTAGAAAAATACACTGTCGCAAGAGCAGTCCTTACCTTCACCTCCCATTCTAGTATCCCTTTAAATGAGAACTGAATGCTGAGTATTCCATTATTTTTCTTCTCAATAAAAAATGACATCTCTCGTCCGCCACCCTTTTTTAGCGTTTTTTTCGTGCTTTTACTCTCTGACCAAACCAGATCTTCCGTTGGAGAGCCTTTTCACAATTAGCCCCGCCTCTCACGTCGTTTCTGATTGGCTCAGTCAGATTGAGGCACTGACTGTAGACCACAAATCAATCAGAGACAACTTTTATTGTCAAGATTGTGTGTAATAGTTAGTGGGCTTTTACAGAGGAGGTACATTACGAGAATTAATACATAGGAAATGATCTGTTTTTTATCCCGGGGAATTATTACTGTAATGCAGCAACAATCTATACCCACCACATGGTGGTAAATTGGAACAGTAAGCTCTTCATATTACCATAAGGTAGAACAAAAAATACTGCTTGAGCCCAAGCTGGCTGGGAAACATCTATTCAAATAATACATAAAAAGGATACGTCAGCTAAGATGCTTTGGCAGCTGTATTTCTTCCCTATCTTGGCAAGGGTCCTCGTCAGGCTGTTGAACGTCAGGGACAACGTTGGGGAAGGAACTAACCTGCAATCCTGCCAAACCATCGTAGCTGACTTATCCGTTTTATGTATTGTTTGAATACACAAGTCAGAAACTCTTAGCGATTCTTTAACAATCTGCATACGCCCCTGCCAGAGCATCGTAGCTGACGTATCCGTTTAATGTAATGTTTGAATACATAAGTTAGGACCTCGTAGCGATTCTTCAACAATCTGACCATAATTTAGTATTGATGAAACATTCAGCTTTTAGCATTTGCAAAACCCACTTATCGTTAATCCGTAACGAAAACTAGAACTCGTAACCGGTAAGCTCTTCGCACCTTCTTGTCAAATGTAGGGCACTCTCATTCATGCATCCACGCATGGGAAGGGGGGGGGGGATGGGCTCCTCCAGCATCTGAAATTCATGCACAGAATGGAATTTTTGTTTCATTTTGTTTGAGTAACTATCTGTTTAGGCGGCTGAATGTGGCGAATGTCAGTAGTTAAGGAATCTCGTACAACCAAAGGAGCGGATTGACAACTCGAACGGGATTGAGCGCAGGATCCGAGGCGGACTTTGAACTCGAATGTTTAGAGGAGCTTAATACTATTAAATTTAGCGTTGAGTTCAACTACGTATTATTTCGGAGAGTGTGATTTTCAGAACGAGTCGCTCCGCTTTTCAAAACTTAGCGGAGTGCCAGTCCTTTCGGCAGTTATCGTGCTAACAGACAGACGGACGCACGGACAAACACTCCGGAAAGTGAACGAAGTTTAGCTGGAACTGCAAGAACACCCGGTGCAAAAAATAGCGGAGCTTTCCAGAATCCAGACCACCAGAATCGCCCTAAGTTGAGATTTTTCCGACCGGAAACCCGACCATCTGTCCGCACGATTCTCGTCGTTCCCGGGGAGTCCCATAACAAATTCCCTGCGTTTTATTTTGGCTCAGGGACTTAATCGCCACATTCCTGTGATTCTCTGCGGACGGGCTTCACTACTTCAAAAGGACTCAGATTCGCTGGGGAGTTTGGGGATTCGCTGGTGTCATTGGCTTTTGAAAAGCAGATATTGATAATGGTTACAAGGAATTGGCGAGATCAATATTGAAATTTATTATGGGATAAGACTGATTTTAATCAAAATTTTACTGTAATATGAATACTTTTTTGCTGTGATTACGATTTTTTGTGGAAGTACTACAAATGTAAAATTAATTTAAAAGATTTCTGAACCAACAAAAGTGAAAACAGAGTGGACCATAACCTTTACAGAATAAGTGAATGCAACAAATAATTCTGACCAAATTTGTGTGGTGGCATTTCCTGGGTTCCGGTTGTTTTCCGTCCGGGGAGTCCCTAGGAAGTTTCTCCGAGATATGTGCTTTAGCGCCACCGTGATTTTTCGCCACTGTTTTTTTTTTCGCCATTATAGGTAATACAGCAGGTAAAAAAGGACAAAAACAGATTACAGATATAAATGGTGGGATTAGCGAAAGAATTTGAGAAGGATCTTGCTGCTACTTAGGCTATAAAGGATTAACTCTGGAAAAGTATTAAAAGAAAAACTGCTGATTTGATACTTTTTCTATATCGGCGACAGGTTTTTGTTTCGCTACAAGTCCAAGAATGGAGACAATAAGTACTAAGCCTCCCTCAAGGTTCTCTGTAGGGCAAGAGCGGTTTTGCGAGCTACAAGGGAATTCGTGCTCACCAAACTGCATAAGGTACATGGGCCTGAATGTGCAAGAATAGAAGTTATTCAAGCGAAAGCGGCGATTCGGAAACGCTTTCGCGAAGGAGTAACAGCGACAGCAGCAACCATATTTCGAGAAGAAAGTGCCTCATCTTTTCGAGAAGAGTGTTTCATTTAGTACACTTGGACTGGACGTCTTTCAAGTTTTAACGATGTTTTGCGAGTTGTCGTGTTTTTATGGCACTTGAGCTTACTCAAGTGCCATATAGCGATTGTAATTTCTGTCCGTCAGTCGGTCTGCCGGTCCCGGTTTTGCTAGTTCGGGCACTTCCAGATAAGCTAGGACGATGAAACTTGGCAGGCATATCAGGAACTGGACCAGATTAAATTAGAAATTTTCGCTTCCTCGATCCGACCATCTGGAGGGGAGTGGAGGGAGGGGGAATCCGGAAAAAATAGGAAAAATGAGATATTTTTAGCTTACGAACGGGTGATCGGATCTTAATGAAACTTGATATATGGAAGGACTTCGTGTCTTAGACCCTCCATTTTAAATCCAGACCGGATCCGGTGACACTGGGGGGAGTTGGAGGGGGAAACCGGAAATCTTGGAAAACACTTAGAGTGGAGGGATCCGGATGAAACTTGGTGGAAAGTACAAGAAAAAGTCCTAGATACGTGACTGATATAACCGGAACGGATCCGCTCACTTTGGGGGAGTTGGGGGGGGGAGAAGTCCGAATTTGTAGTGATCCCGCGAGTTCCGTGCTTCCTGATGTGCTGGGACGATGGAAATGTACAGGTATGTCTGGGACCCGACCAAATTAAATAGGAAATCGTCAATTCCCCGATTCGACCATCTGGTGGGGGGGGGGTGGAGGGAGGGTGAAGCCAAAATTTGAGGTATTTTTAGCTTGCGAACGGGTGATCGGATCTTGATGAAAATTGATATTTAGGATGACCTCGTGTCTCAGACATCTCACTTTAAATCCGGGCCGGATCCGATGACACTGGGGGGAGTTGGAGGAGGGAACCGGAAATTTTGAGAAACACTGGAGGGATCGGGATGAAACTTGGTGGGAAAAACAAGCACAGGTCCTAGACACGTCATTGACATAACCGGACCGGATCAGGGCACTGTGGGGGAGTTGGGGTGGGGGTCCGGATTTCTAGCGATCCCGCGAGTTCGGCATACTTCCTGGTGTCCTAGGGCGATGAAACTTGGCTGGTATGTCAGGGATCCAAACAGATTGACTTGAGAACAGCCGTTTCCCCGACCCGACCATCGTGGGGGGAGTGGGTGGATGGGGAGTCCGGAATCTAGTGGCGTGCATAACTTTTGAACGGGTGATCGGATTTGAATGAAACTTGTCTGGTGAGCTATCGCCTCGGACGTTCAGTGTCACGTCCGGGTCGGGTCCGATACCTGTGGGGATGGGGGGGGGGGGGGTGGAAAACTCAAGAAACGCTTAAAGCAGAGGGATTGGGACGAAACTTAATGGATGGAACAAGCATTAGGCCTAGATGAAATTGACGGAGCCAGATGGTTTCGGGGCTCTATGGGGGGAGTTGGAGGGGGTTTCCTGGAATTCCGGTAGCCGTGAGTTAGAATAGTTCCAGATGTAAAACGACAACGAAACTTTGCAGGCATATTAGCGACCGAATTCTTGAATTAAGAACCTGACACAACATACCCCGGGAAACTTCCGTTCCTAGATCCGAGCATTTTTTGGGGAGCAAGAGAAGAAAAATATGGAAATTGACTTCTATAAATTGCGAACGAGTGGTCTGATTCGAGTGAAACTTCATGGGTGATACGAATCGAATGCCTCGAGATGTAAAACATGCGTTCGAACCATATGCGACCACGATTAGGGGAATTGGGGGTTTTGACATGCACAAAAACCAAACGGATGGACCGAATGAGATGCAATTCGACAGTGCCGAGTTTATGCGGCCTAGATTTGTTATTTGGCGTCCGGGCCGGATTCGGCCAAGGTAGGGGGGGGGGGGGGGGTACTGGAAACTTGCAGATAGGCTATGCTCCATTTTCAGTCAAACTTGATGGACAGGAACAGGGAATTAAGAGATTGGGCCCGAACCGGCTCCGACAACGTTGGTGGGAGGGGGGGGGGTACCGGAACTTTCCAAAAATGCTCAGATTCGAGTGAAACTTGATAGATGGTATAAACGAAGATGCTTTAGGTGGTCGATTTTTTTTATTCCCAACCAGATTCGGCCACGGTAGGTGGAGATAGAGTGAGTACCGGAAATCGTGTAGCACGTCTAGGGATCAAACAAATGGATTTATTGGGATGAAAGTTTGAACAGTCATGTGCATTTGCTACAGACAATCGAGACGATGCCGGAACTGCTCAGAAATGAGGGAAACTAAATATCCTATTTCTATTTCTGAACCGCATTTTTGGATGGCGTGTGTATTTTGTGACGTTCTCATCTACTTTCTTGTACACGCCTACTCGTACAAGTGCCATATGAGCTCGTAGCTCTTGTTTCTGTATTGTATTTTCTGTAAATGTAAATCTAAGGCTTCAAGAAATTTTCTGGCAAGGTCCTAAAAAACTCATAAGATTTTACTTGTTGAATTGCTAGGCCGATTGGATTATTTAATGAGTTATGAGAGTGGCGAAAAATCCTAGGTCACTAATCTAACCTAAGCCGTAAGGTAACTAAACATGGTTCAGCGCGTCATTAGGATATGGGTCGAAACCCAAAATGGCGAAAACTACCCAGTGGCGAAGAATCCCGGTGGCGCTAAAGTACTGCTACGGCTTTTCCTTCTAATACTCGTGGTTCCCCTCGTCTCCTCAAGAAATCCCCGGGGAATGGTGAGGGTACGCCTTTAAGCTCAGCTGTCAACACGCCGTGTCCGCACAGGCTTTTTGGGAACGAATTCATTCATTCCTCCTTTCAGCTATAACGAGGTCATCGGTCGTCCGGCTGCAGTCAGGAAAGAGAGCCCAGCCAGCTGCCTGTCAACGGGAGGTCGGCCGCGTAACTCGACCGACTCACGATCGTCCAGTAGGAATGACCGGGAAGAAGGCCGAGCACAGCTTAGGAGTATTACAAAACGGACCGATGGGTCCAGAACGCAGTCGAGAGGGAAGACTCGAGAAGATGCAAGAAAACCAAGGAGTAGAGGTAATGATAAGACTGTTGACGCATTCTCTTTTGACTGTTTACAAATTATAAATACAATCAATAATTTGTTATAAAGACAAAACCCGAAAGCCGCTAAGCGGGGTTTTCTGAGAGAGGAAATCAACGGCGAAGTAAAGAAATCAGACGGCCGGGATAATGAGATGGGACGTTGTGGATTTTTTTTTTTTTACTTGTTTGCTAGTTTACAAAATTTTTAAAGCGCACCTCGCACTGCTCACTGTTTATGTAGCAATATAGACTATCTAAGTACTGTAAAACTGGGATTTAACAAATTATTCACGGCTTTGTTTATTTTAAGCCTTTTTCCATTGACTTCGCATTGACTTCTAGCAAAAATTTGGCAGAATTCAGATAACCGGTTTTGAATCGTGGCAAGAGCAAAGATTAGTGATGTATCGTTAGCTTAGAATGTAACATATAGAATTTGGGTCTCTGGGCTTAAGAACAAATTGTCACAATGGGCACATCGGATCCTTTAAAGATTTGTTCGAAATCAAGTGTCTATTTTTGCACCAGGGGACAGGGGAGGTGGGTAAACTTCCTTGCTTGACTCAAGACCCCTGTTGAGAGAAGCTTCCGACTTGAAGGCAACTAGGGCGAGCGTTCGTCAGCTGCCTCAACTGTCTTGCGCCAGCGTTGGGGCTTCCGAGGGGCCACTCGCGCTCTCGAGCAGCCGTGTGTGCAACACGAGCAGCCGTCTTCGGGGGGGGGGGGGCTGAAATCGCGGACGACCCTTACGCGTAGAGTATGTGGTATACGGGGCGTACAGCCGTACCAGTACCAGCGGAGTGACCGTTGCTGGATTCAGCGCTGAGGGGGATTATTGAGAAGCTCTGTTAGATGTCGGAAATGCGTACTTGGTCGTACCACTTAATGCGGGTGTCGAGTGAAATATTTTATTCTTAGAGGTAATAAGAAAATCTGTCAGACGGGATTTCATTCCACTAGCTGTATGTTCCGGCACCCCTGCCCCACCCACTGTCAAGCGGTAGTCTTATGGTGGGACTGGGGGAGTGAATAAGAAATAAAATGGTAACACGGGGGCAATATTTCAAAGTAGACACTGATGGGAGTAAAAACATTGAAGACCCATAGACATATATTTATTTCCCAAATAATGCCGGTATTCCACTATGGTGCTGAATTATGGAGTTCTGAGACAGCTCCACAGCTTGAAACCCTACAGCTACAGTACTACAAGAGAGTCTACAGGCCATCCCACAACCCATTTGCAAGCATTAAAAGTGGACCTAGGACTATTTTCAATGAGAAAACAGAGACTAGGCTAAATCCTAAAGTTTTGGTTAAAACTTATCGATATGCCCGAGGAAAGACTGCTCAAATCTGCTTATAATGAGCTTCTTCTAATGGGAACAAAAAAGTCATGGCCATTCCAGATCAAAGCCCTCCTATCCGTGGGAATATCCAGTGCTTGGAACAATGGCTTAGAGCCCACATCGGAACCACCATCTCTGTTAAAAGAAGTGTTAAGAATGTTAGAAGACACAGAAATGGGCAGGTATTGTTAGAGAATCGAAGGCAGTAGCAAAATATGAAATTTTTAAAGAGAGTTTTGGACCACAATTTTATATGAAGCTGAACCTCCCAAAAACTTACCTCACTGTCTCGATCCAGTTGCGAGCGAACTGTCTGCCAGTACACGGGAAAAGTAAGTTTGATCCGAAAAAAAGAGTTTCCCACTGTAAGAACAGTCCCTATTCCCTTTGCGGCGAGAGAGACCATGACCTAGCCCACTTGGTTGCTCGTTATCGCGTCCTCTCGGTTTTAAGGGAATCTTTATGGGGGGATAGGGAGATACTGTTTCCTGATATCAGAAAGAACCCATCTCCAGGGGCAATTAGTGCAGTAAATAGATTTGTATTGAATAGTGTTAAAATAAAAGTTGATCGGGCGAGTGCAGTTTCGCTCATGTAGTGGAATAACAGTATTTATTATGAAGTTTTATATTTAGTTGTTTGGATACGGCCCTAAGTCTTCAAATATATTATTATTTAAATACATTATTATTATTTGACTGTAAGTTGTGCAATGAAAGATAAAAGCGCTCCTCAGCCGGGATTTGAAACCACGACCTTTGGCTTACAAGGTCCTGGCTCTACCACTGAGCTACAGAAGGGCATGTGAGCATAGTTCTCAAACCACTACAGTAGAAGCTGGTCATAATAACAGTGATCCCGTCGAAGGCAAATTCGTCTAAGCAGTTCACATCCCCAATATCCCGATGTCACGGGATTGGATAAATAGTATCTTCATTAATTCTTTTGTGAATAAATCAAATTAAACTGAGTAGTTTGATTTCTTTTTTTATAGCAAGTAGTGTCAGCATCAGTCAACACTCCGCTGATATCCCAATGACCGTACCACCCCCTGCCCGGGAAAGCTACCCCGACTCCTCAGCTTACACGCCAATCCCACCCTTGGAGGAAGACGTTCCGTTTGAGGCAGAACTAGTAAGGTATGAGTTTCAACAGCCTCCGGTTCCAGTCGTGGCTTACAAGAGCGAGCCAAGACCGGAGACTCCACAGTGTCATAGTCAACAGTACATCTCTAGTCCTTCCATGAATTACAGGTATGTTAATTGTCGGAGGGTGTCCTTCTTCCCTGTCCAGTTTTCTGGTCGATCGATCATAGTACTTCTAAGTTCTAAGAGTAATTCATTACCGCAGAGTTTACCTCCCCTACTTATGGGTGTTGCAAGGTTGTGTAGTAAACACATATATTATTTATTTCCATTATAGCTCAATAGAATATGCCTAGCAGAAGATCTTCGTGACATAATACATCTCAAATCAATAGTATATTTAATAATATGATAATGAATAGGCCTACCTTATCAAATACAAGTCAAGCATCAAGAGTTAAATTGGGAAAAAAATAAGGTACGAATGATGGCAAATATCGGTCAGACAGTAGCAGGGTAATTTGAAGCCGTTTTTTTTTGTTATTAGTTCCTAGTCCAGTGTTTGGCTGACTAACCATCGGACGGTTGGTAGTCTGGTAGTATGGATCTATTGTTATCAGAAGATAGAGATTTCCGTCCGAAAACCGTGGTAAGTCTTTGTCTGCGACACGCCAAAGTAGAAGGGCCAAGTTCTAATGCTATCTTCGTACGTAAAATGATCTTGCCCAAGAATAATCTTAATGAATGCTGTCCAAGAAAGCCGGGCAGTATCATGATTTGTCGACTTTCTTCACCCCGTATGTTTACGGGTATTCCCGCTAGATGTCGCGCAGCATGACAACAAGTACATTGTAAAAAAAAAATCTTGTTGTATTTGCTACTGGGATTAATCTTGTCTGTACTGAGACAATATTATCTCTAATTCGGATTAATCTTATCTCAGTAGAGATAAGATTAACCTCAGTAGCAATACTGCAGTTAACTTTAATCCGTACTCGGACAAACTTTTTACAGTGTAGCTAGTGCTCTTCGCAAGCCTTTTTTCTTTTTGTTTCTTTCTTTCGTTGTATGTCTGTTGTCGTAAATTCTCGGGTTGGTTTGTGTTTGTTTCAGTTTAGTTATTAATTATCTTGTCCTAAAATTTAGTGTTGAAATGTGTTAGTTGTTTGTTTGTTTTTTTCTTTATAACGCCTTAGGCTAGGAGTATTAGTATTTTTTACAAACAAATCAGAATTATTGAAGCGTGGTTTTTTATGCCACTGGTATGCCTGACGCTTTTAAGCAACACGCGGTTTCTTTATATTTGTCAATAAAGTTGTACCTTACCTTACCTTACCTTGGCTCTTTTCGACAGATATCATGTTTACGACACGCCTAGTCTTAGGATGCTCATCATATGATCAGTACAGTTTCAACCCATTAGGAAACAAGACCAAAGGTTTCGATGGGATCCCAAAAATTCAATATCTGATCCAGACAACTGGGTCTTGTCTTAGCCAGATCCAATCTTCGCCAGACTCCTTGAACATTTTTACAATTAAAATTCAGAAACAGATTAAGGCCAAATAGCTAATCACCTGAGAAAACCAAGTTCAGATTTGGATTCAGCATGTGTGTTTACCCCTATAAGTCATATCTGTTTTGACGAAAACTTTCTGCCACTTCTGCCAATTTCCCGGTTCCGGCCGAACTCCAGAACTACTTGTCCGGCGAAAAAAGAAAGCTCAAAGACGAAATCAGGGTATCTTCTTTCCCCAGTAATGAACATCTAATCAACTTCAAATAGAAATTTAGCTTATAACAAATTTTCCGATTCCAGCCGGATTCCGGTCGAACTATATGTCCGGGTAAAATACGATTGTCACACAGGGACTCGGCATCTCTTCTTACCCCTAAATCGCTTATCTAATCAACTAGAAATAAACCTTTGACTTCCAACAGTTTTCCGGTTTTGGCCAGATTCCGGACGAACTACATGTCCGGGTAGAAACTTGTTTTCACATAAGTGTTCAGCATGTCTTCTTGCCCTAAATCGAACATCTAATCAACTCCAAATAAAACTTTTAATTTTGACAAACTTTCCGGTTTGGGCCGGATTCCGGTCGAAATACTTGTCCGTCGAGAAAATAGTTTTCACCATCATCTTCAGCATGTCTCCCTACCTCTAAATCGAACATTTAATCAACTTCAAATAAAACTTTTACTTTCAACAAACTTTCCGGTTTGGGCCGGATTCCGGGCGAAATACTTGTCCATCGAGAAAATAGTTTTCACCATCGTCTTCAGCATGTCTTCCTACCCCTAAATCGAACATCTAATCAATTTCAAATAAAACTTTTACTTTCAACGAACTTTCCGGTTTGGGCCGGATTCCGGGCGAAATACTTGTCTGTCGAGAAAATTATTTTCACCATCGTCTTCAGCATGTCTTCCTACCCCTAAATCGAACATCTAATCAACTTCAAATAAAACTTTTACTTTCAACAAACTTTCCGGTTTTGGCCGGATTCCGGGCGAACTACTTGTCCGATGACAAAATGGTTTTCACCATCGTGTTCAGCATGTCTTCTTACCCCATAATCGACTATCACATTAGCTGTTTCAAATTATTTTGTGTGTCCCTTAATTTGAATCCCCTCCCCCACCCCTAAATGTAGAGCTACAAAGCCCATCTACGAACTTGACTGGTCCGACGACCCAACGAACCCTCACACCAAGTTTCATCAAAATATCTCATTCCCTTCGAGAGTTATCGTGCTTACAGACGGACGGACAGACGGACGGACGGACGGACGGACAGACGGACAACTTTTGCGATGTCATAGGTATCCCTCCACTTACGTTTTGGGATCCCAAAAATGGAACGGAGAAAGAAATTCCTACTATAAACTAGTCGTCAAAAGTTAAATTCGGTTACTTCGACCTCTCTTCAGTTCTCGATTCTCTTCAGCTGTAGTTGAAGAGGTAGGACCTGATACTCGACAGTTCCATAGACGGCAGTAGAGTGTTTTGTAAATTAAAGCTAGAAAAATAGTTATGGAGTATTACCCCCCCCCCCCCCCCCCCCCCCCATTCCCTCCACCAGTTCAGATCTGCCTTTAACTAAGTAGGGCCCTTAACAAAGAGCCTAAGGTTTAAGGTACAAGGAAAATTGGTATAATAGACAAGAGCTACGAGCTCATATGGCACTTGTTACGTTTAGGCAGTACAAGAAAGTAGATGAGAACGTCACAAAATACACCGTCCATCCAAAAATGTGGTTCGGAAATAGAAATGGAATATTTAGTTTCACTCACTTCTGAGCAGTTCTGGCGTTGTCTAGATTATCTGTAGCAAATGCACATGACTGTTCAAACTTCCAAGTTTCAGCCCAATAAATCCACTCGTTTGATCCCTAGACGATTTCTGGTACTCCCTCTATCTCCCCCTACCGTGGGCCGTGGCCGAATCTGGTTCGGACAAAAAAATGGACCATTAAAAGCATCTTCTTTTATACCATCTATCAAGTTTCACTCGAATCTGAGCATTTTTGGAAAATTCCGGTACCCCCCCCCCCACCAACGTTGTCAGATCCGGTTCGGGCCCCAACAATATGTCATCTAGGGTATATGCCTTCTCTACGTTCCATGTTTCATTTAAACTGAACTGATCCGGCCCGGACGCCAACAAACAAATCTAGACCGCATAAACTAGACACTGTCGAACTTGCTTCTCATTCAGTCCATCCATTTGATTTTTGTGCATGTCAAAAGCCCCCCCCCCCCCCCGCATCCTCCCACAGGTATCAGACACGACCCGGACTTGACACTGAACATCCGAGGCGATAGCTCTTTCCACCAGACAAGTTTCACACCTGTTCAAAAGTTATGTGTGCCACTAGATGCCGGACTCCCCATCCATCCACTCCCCCCACGATGGTCGGATCGGGGAAACGGCTGTTCTCAAGTCAATCTGTTCGGATCCCTGACATACCTGCCAAGTTTCATCGCCCTAGCAAATCAGGAAGTAGGCCGAACTCGCCGGGTCGCTAGAAATCCGGACCCCCACCCCAACTCCCGCACAGTGCCCGGATCAGGTCCGGTTATGTCAATGACGTATCTAGGACTTGTGCTTGTCGTCCCACTAAGTTCCATCCGGATCCCTCCATTCTAAGCGTTCCTCAAGATTTCCGGTTCCCTCCTCTAACTCCCCCCAGTGTCGTCGGATCCGGTCCGGATTTAAAGAGTATCAACTTGTATCAAGATCTGATCACTCGTTCGTAAGTTAAAAATACCTAAAATTTTAGCTTCCCCCTCCCTCCACCCCAACCCCTCCATATGGTCGGATCGGGGAAGTGACTATTTCCTATTTAATCTGGTTGGATCCCTGACATGCCTGCCAATTTTCATCGTCACAGCACATCAGGAAGCACCGAACTCGTGGGATCACTGCAAATTCGGACTTCTCCCCCCCCCCCCCAACTCCCCCAAAGTGAGTCGATCGGTTCCGCTTACATCAGTCACGTATCTAGGACTTGTGCTTGTACTTTCCACCAAGTGTCATCCGGATCTCTCCACTCTAAGTGTTTTCCAAGATTTCCGGTTTCCCCCTCCAACTCCCTCCACGGATTCGGTCTGGATTTAAAATTTAGCGTCTGAGACACGAGATCCTTCCATTTATCAAGTTTCGTTAAGATCCGATTACCCGTTCGTAAGCTAAAAATATCTCATTTTTCCTAGTTTTCCCGGATTCCCCCTCCCTCGACTCCCCTCCAGATGGTCAGATCGGGGAAGCGACTATTTTCAATTTAATCTGGTCCAGTCCCTGATATGCCAGCCAAGTTTCATCGTCCTAGCTTATCTGGAAGTGCCCGAACTAGCAAAACCGGAACCGACAGACCGACTGACGGACAGAAATTACAATCGCTATATGGCACTTGGCCGAAGGGCAAGTGCCATAAAAAAGCTAAATAGTTGGCGACAAAGAAAATTAGCCGAAAGACATACAAAGAAAGAAGATAGCATGGACAAAATATATTACTGCAAAACAAACTGTCCTGACGTTACCTGACACGTTTTAGATTTTTTCTTCCGTGAATGTTAAAGATTCCCGAAAGATTGCAAATCGAGTGAGAACAAAGGCTACTAAATAAGTTACCAAGGACTTTTTGCTGGACCTTCATCTGCCGAGAACTTTTTGTATATTAGTTACTTCTTTTTAGATCATCTGATAGAGCATCTGTGGGTTCAGATGACAACGTTCCAGCTACTGCCCCGTCTCCGAACCGACAGTATATTCAGCGGCAAGATAGTCAAAGTCGAGCGTCGTACCATCGTACCCAGTTTGGTAAGAAATGCCATTAGCTTTAACTTTAAAGGACCCCTCGCACTATTTACTCTTTTTTAAAATATTTGAATACTTTAAAACTAGGCTGTGCTTTCAACAAATAACCCACGGTTTTGCCTGTTTTAAGCCTTTTCCCAGACCCGCTGACTCATAGCGAAAACAGGGAAACAATTTACATAACCGTTTTTTCTGATGGAAAAACTTCTCGTAGACAACCGTCGACAGCGTGGTACGCATCGAAGGTAGCAAAACACGGCAAGTGAGAAAATCAGCGTGGTTTTGTTCGAGGAGTTAGAATGTACCATACGAAATTGGGGTCTCTGAGTTTATGAATATAGGGAGTGATTATGGAAGTAGGTGCGTTAGTCTTTTTAACAATATATCTTTTTATTCCGACAAAATGACGCGACGGAAAAATTAAAGATAAAAGCTTACAATTCAAGACGTTCCCTAAAGAAAAGCAAACTTTCTCATGCAAACCATTGATGGTTCGCATAGCGCAGGTGTCGATCTCCTGATACTACGATGCGTGGTTGGGGGCAAATCAGCTGACGCTTCCCGTGCCCTAGGTTTCTGTTTGAAGCGGGGTGGCCTTATGGCTTGTCTTACGGGAAGCGCCACTAACCTCGCCCCAAACCAAACGGTAGGAACCACTGAGATTCGAACCAGCGACCCTTCGCTTGTGAGTTCAGCGCTCCGGGACGGACCCCCTAAACAAATATATATATCAGTAAAATAAAACTCAGGCTATATGTTGAAAGTTTAACTGAAAAGCAAACTCATTTTTGCGTCATTTAATTGTATAGCCTACACGGAATAATTTGGATTCTGCTAAAGGATCTTTTATTTTCACTATCTGCTCTTGACGTTCAGAATATCTGCGGCCATCCCCACAAAGCAAATTCTACTTTGGCGCGGGAAATTTTAATCTCAATACAAACTCGGCTTTTCAGTAGACGGTGGTGAGCATGGTAAAGACTGCTTAGTGCCTGAACAAAAAAAAAACATAAATCTTTCTGGTAAGGCATACAACAAAAGTACAAGCGCATGGGGGTGCCACAAATCACACGGAAATTTCACTATTTGAAAATCAACTATTCGTGAATAGCGGAACAACGAAGTAACGCATTTTCAGAGGGGTCTTCAAGCCAATTTAAGTGAATAAGTGATGGGCAACTACATTGTCCTATCCCAGCCCTTTTCAGTTAAACTTTAAAGATACTTGTGCCTGTTAAGCGGCTAAAGCGGCTTTGTTTCCTTCCTTCCTCTACAGCAATGCGGAAAGTCTAAACCTAGAAAAATTAACTGAACTTGAGACCACGGCCCAAATGCTTGGTTCTTCCGTTATCTGTGTAACCGAGGTTCATCGACAAGATTTAAATTTATTAAAAGTTCCAAAATTCTCTTCTTTTGTTAAACTTCGCCCAGATGACCATCCCCTTGGGAAGAAAGGAGGAGGAGTTATGACCCTTGTACATGAAGATTTGAAACCTCAGCTTTTAACTGTACCTTTTGTTGATGAAAAAGATGAGATTATTTGGGTGAAAGTACAACCTAAGCGACTCCCTAGGCCGTTCTCTGCGGTAGCGGTGTGCGTTTTCTACTATTCACCTGGTCAGCCCGCTGCCGCAAGAAAGGCGTTTTGGGAGAAGCTGCAAGAATCAACGGATTACATCCAGAGAACACATCCATATTTTGGAATAGTTATACTAGGAGATGGTAATGAGCTGGATACTAAATCGCTAGCCAGGTCACTTAGTCTTAAAAGCGTGGTTAATTTCCCGACGACCAAAGGTGAAACTTCTCTGGATGTGATCCTGACAAACCTTTCTAACTATTATCAAATCCGAGTAAACTAGCACCACTTGGTGGTAGTTACCACTATATGCTCCAGTGGAACCCTTTTGAGAGAATAAAGATTCAATATTCGGTAACTGAGGTTACTTCTAGACCAATCACAGACCCTGGTCTGTTGCAGTTTGGAAACTGGATTACGGAGGAGAACTGGACTTTGGTTTCCGCAGCGAAGAACTTGGATTCCCAAGTTGAGGAATTTCATGGTAAAATTAACGAAAAATATCTTGAGTGCTTCCCTGAGCGTAAAACTAAATTTTGTTCTAGTGATAAACCGTATGTAAATTCAAAAATAAAGCGACTAATTAAGCGTAAATTACACCTCATTCGAAATGATCAAAAAGAGCAAGCAAAAAAATTGGCAAATGAAATTAAGTGGAAAATAAAAGAAGCACAGGCTAATTATTACAAAAATGAGGTGGATCATCTTTTGGACTCCAAGCCTTCGCAGTTCTTCAGTAAAGTTAAAAGTCTAACTTTAAAAAGTTCTCAACCAGTTGACTTCATGAAGGAGGAGCCACCAGAGAAAACTGCGAATGATTTAAATGCCCATTTCGCTGCAGTTGTGCAGTCTTACCCATCTCTTCCACCTGAAAACCCTCCACAAAATTTAACTGCTCCTTCAAATGATAATTTAATGCCTGATATTTCTTTGTCAAGTGTAACCCGTAAACTTTCTAAGTTAAAACGCACTTCTGTTGCTCCTTTTGATATTCCAGTTGTTCTCGTTAAAGCATTTGCTAAAGAATTAGCTTTCCCCCTTCAGATAATCTACAATAACATAACGCGAACAGGTTATTATCCAAAGAAATGAAAGAAAGGTTTTATCACCCCTATTCCAAAGAAAGGAGCACCTAATGATTTCTCTGGTGTACAGTCGATCACAGTTACATCAGTTTTCAGCAGAATTTACGAAAGTTTCGTTGCCACATGGCTTAAAGAATATCTTTTAAAGGTAACTGATCGAAAGCAGTTTGGTAACATTCCTAAGTGTTCTACAGTACATTACCTAGTTAATTTGATTGATTTTATTTTAAAACATCTAGATGAACCTGGCAAATGGATAAATTTAATTGCAATTGATTTTAAAAAGGCATTTGACCTTGTTGACCATAAAATTCTTTTAGAAAAAATGGCAGAAAAAAATATACCGGATTTTATCGTCAAAATCATCAAGAGTTTCTTGACAAATAGAGAGCAAACTGTAAAGTATAAAGGCCATTTTTCAACTTCTTTACCAGTTTTTTGTGGAGTTCCACAAGGAACTGTGATCGGTCCGCTGTGCTTCCTCCTCATGATAAATGAAATTGCTGCTGGGCTAGAGGACAGATGGAAATACGTTGACGATTTGTCCCTAGCGGAAGTCGTATCTGAGGGTTTGAAAAGTAACGCTGCCGGCTTCATCGATCAGGTTACCTCAGAAGCGATTGAAATGAATATGGTCGTGAATAAAGATAAGTGCTCGGTTACGAGCTTTTCTTTTTTTAGAAAAACTCGCCCGTCTTTCGAACCTCCTATCGACCCCGGGCTCATCAGTGATAAAACAACGCTACTAGGTGTAGTGATCTCTTCTGACCTTTCATGGCACGAAAATACAAAGACAATTGTAAAGAAAGCTAACAGCGCAATTCAAAAGCTAAAAACACTGAAAAAGTTTCTGGTTCCTAAGGACAAGCTAAAGCTAATGTTTTGCTGTTTCATTCGACCGTTAGTCGAATATGCTTGTCCGGTTTGGCACTTCGCTCTTACCCAAGGTGAAACTGATACAATAGAGCGAGTTCAGAAGAGATCGCTGCAAATTATCTATGGTGGTTCCCCCCTACCATACTCTTTTTACCTCAAAGAATTTAAAATTGAATCCCTTTCTTCCCGCCGCGGAAAACTATGCCGCAACTTTGGCTCCTCCCTTCTCCAGCACCCCATGTACCGTTCATTCCTTCCCCCACCCTTTGTTCCTGTAAGATCTCGGTCCCCCCCCCCCCCCCGAGAAGTGGCTGAAAAGGTTCCCAAACTGACCCCAATCTACTGTAACACTATGCGCTACAGTAGAAGCTTTGTGCCTAGCTTCGTAAAGCAGTACAATGATCTTTAGCATTATCTGCCTTGTTATTTTTATTTTCTTTTAATTATGTGTTGACAACTTATTTTATCTCTGTTTATGACTACAAAAACATCGTATTTGGGCTCTGCCCACGAGAGATATGTTTTGCTTTATTATTAAATAAATTGAAATAAATTGAATAAAAAAATGTACTTTGTGGTTCCGGCAATATGTATGATTTAGACGTGTACTACGCCTGATCTAGAAGAGGAAGTCCCCCCCCCCCTTAAATACGCTACTGCTGTTAGCCCTCAGTTATTCATTAGTACCCAGGGGCGAACTTCTGCCTATGCAAACTAGGCAGCTAGGGCTCCAACCGAAATGTATTACTAACTCTCTGTTGCATATGTTGGAACAGTTATGGACTTGGACCAAAATCTTGGCATACCATGCATACGGGATCCCCAAAACATTCCTAAATTAACCCCAATCGCCCCAAGACAAGAAAGGTACAGAAAAAGCTTTGTTCCGTGTTTTCTCGAGCTGTACAGTAAATAAAAAATCGTAGTTTATTCACGCTGTTTTTACTTTGATTTGTATCATGTGTTAAGGCTATCGTGTCCTTTTTTTCGTCACACTGTCTTTTACTTTAAATTTAATTTGTGACGAAACGTTCACGAATAACCAATTTTCTTACACGTTTAGGGTTAAGCTTGTCCTTTTTTTGTTGACGATGGATGAATTCAAAATCGGTGTTTTCGCTGTGAAAGTACTTTTTGAATAATCTCTACTCACATCACACGCTGGAAAACTAATTTATATATTTTTAGATCAAAGGTCGACTGGTTCCAATGGATCTCGAAGTTCCGACCATCGTTCCTCTCAGTTACCATTGGCCATACGTCCACCGCATGATACCGTTAGCGTCGCTTCCAGTGATTCGGTAAAATCTGAGCATAGTGTCCAATCAGAGTCATCGACAAGGCCGATGTATAATCACCAAGGAAGGCCCCTCCCCTCTCCTAGTTTTGAAAGGGAGAGCGAACGAGGTAGGAGTAGTTTTGTTTGCAGGAATGAGTGGTTCTTATGGTGTTGAAGCCAAGCCGTTCTCTTTGCTCTAATTCTTAAGGCGTCAAAGGTAACGTGAAGAAACGGTTCTTTATTCGAAGAGAGCTATCGAGACACTGAACATTAAACTTAGCTAGACCCTAGCTAGACTGGGTACCCCCCACGTGTTACATACCCAGGATTGGTCACAAAGAACCAGGGGGAGTTATATTTTTAGCAAAGATACTTTAAAAGTTTCGAGATATTTAGGAATACTTTGGATACTTAGGATACTTTTCGGATACTAGGGTGTACGAAGATACATTTGGTGACCAACCCGGTTACATATAACTTTATAGGCTGGCTGGATACATACATTACTGAGTAATAATAATAATCTCTTTTATTTTCTTAAAGGTTAACAGAATAGGGCTAAGATACGACAGGATGATTACCCATCATATTTTTACTTAATTAGGCTAGAGGAACCGACAAAAATGCGTTACTTCGTTACTTTGTTATCCACGATTCTTGAATTTAAGCTGACGTAGTTTCTCTTCCGTAACTGTTGTACCTCTATACGGACGTAGCTCTATGTTTGAAATGTTTAGGAACTACAGCGGCAGCCAATTGCCGTAACAACAAGTCACGACGGATTTCAGTTGCTGCTTTGTGTCTGGTGTTCGGTCGATTAGGGTTTGGTACTTCAAAGTCCGGTAATATAGTTCTATGAAGGTCTGAGGTGAGGCATTTGCGTCCAAAGTCCATAGCCAGTTTGTGTCGTCTATCAGAGAGAGTAGAGAGACCAAGCTTGGCTAATCCATCTTCATAAGAAGTGTAAGTTGGGCCAAGGATAGTCTTCACGACTCACTTCTGGATACTGTCCAGTCTGTCTGTCTGTAAGTCCCGGATGCCAGCCTCCACAAGAATACTCTATACAACGACGGATGTACGTACAGTGCAGAGACCTCATAACTCTTGGTGGAAGACCAAACCTACGAAGAAAAGCGAACGACTTAAGGCGTGTTCTCGCCGTTCCCCTAGGATTCCATTTGAGGAGTCCTCGCGTTTTTGTTTGTCCCGGGGACTCACTCCCCGTATTCTCGCGAGTCCCCGCGGACGGGGAATGCTCAGATTACCATCACCATTATCAAAAAGGACTCCCTTTCTGATTTGGAGGGGAATCAATTTTTGGTGGTGTTGGTGCAATGTAAAATTGATTAAAAACAACCAGAATAAACAAAATAAAAATTAAAGTGGATCCAGACTAGTTTCATCAGCTGCATTTTTTTTTCGAACTAAATCCATTTTTATAAGCATTCCCCGTGTTCTCGCTGTTTCTGTACGCGGAGTCCCCGTGGAGTGACTCCCTCTATTCTCGCCGTTCCCTTCGATTCCCCCAGGAGTCCTCGGGGAATGGCGAGAATAAGCCTTTAAGAAGTGGAGCTGCCTTCTGGAGAATCTTCTCCAGGTGTGAATTCCACTTCAGATCCCCGTCAATCGTCACACCAAGGAGCTTCACGCAGTCTCTACATTCCAGACCAATTTTTTCCATGACCGGTATATCTTTTTTAAGGAAATAAATCGTCAAAACTACACTTTTATTAAGACTGACTGACAGCTGAATCTAGTTTGAGAATTAAGACTGACTGACAGTCTGAATCTAGTGTGAGAAGGACTTTACAAACCCTGCTGGTCTTCCCCAGATACTTGTTGTAAGGACTGGGCAAAGACTCAGTCTGCTTTCAACTTTTCTGCCCTACTTTTTGAAGTCTGTCCCCCGGTGGGATTCATTACGCAAAATTCCCAGCGTGAGTGGGACATTTTGAATTGCTCGCGACACCCAGAGTTGAATATCTGTCCCAAGTAACATCTCTCTGCCGCAAATCTGCAAACTCTCAGCTGTATAAACTGTGAGGAATTCGGGTGTGAAGGTGTGGAATCTTCTTCCTGAAAGAATCAGAGAGTCGAAACCAGATCTTGTTTAAAAAACGATTGACCGTTATTTTTTGGATAATTAGGTAAATTCCAATTTCTTTATTTATCATTATTCTTAAATTGGACAGTGCAAAGTCGATACGTCAACTAAATTTTGTGTCAAATGATTTGCAGTCGGCTTGAGCTGAAGGAATATTTATTATTATCATTTGTGATTCATTTTTGGGGGGTAAAGAAAAGAAAATAAATAATGAGAAATGTGTTAACGTTTGTCAGAAGCGACTCAAAGTTGTAAACTCCCGCACCGCACAGGACACGGTTGTGCCCTTCATCGGGTGTTATGTGTGTTGTTTTGTTGAGAAAATAACCAGCTGTGTGAGGCACTGGCGGAGATACCCATTTACTCCCTGGGAAAAAATCCCAGAAAGTTACCGTAATTAACACCAGTAAGTTGCACACTGGAAAGTTACAGTACCTTCATTCATCTTTCGTGACACGTGTCAAGTCTAAAAATGTTCTCTCGTTTGAATTTGAAAACCTTCTTTGTGTTCAAATTGTCCATATATTTTACATATGTGTATCTGTTCTAATTAATCGAATTTAGGCCATGATATCCTTGTGATTTGTAAAAAAAGGTCAAGAAATGTCTTTGTATTTTCAGTTCGAGATGAGGCTTCACGTGTACAACACCAGTCCCACCTCACGGTTCAAACGCCTGAAGGTTTTGTACCGGGATATGCAATGCCAGGTTCGCAGCTTGTCCAGATCAGACAAGTAAGTATTCACTTCCGTCATCATTACCTCGGGTTATCTTAAAGGATCCCTCTTGCTTATTCTGTCTTTTTTAATGTACCTAGCCCTTATCGAATTATAAGTTTCTAAAATCCCCACCTTTCTCCACTGTTTCTTTTAGTTCCTACGAATTTAGCGCTTTTTCGGCCATGCCCAGTTTTGCATATTACCCAACGCAAAGTTTGCCAGCATCTTCAACGTCTGCTGACAACTCTTTCAAGCGCAAGGATACGGCAATCTTCTGTTTTCATGGCACTTGCCCTTCGGCCAAGTGCCACATAGCGATTGTAATTTCTGTCCGTCAGTCGGTCTGTCGGTCTCGGTTTTGCTAGTTCGGGCACTTCCGGATCAGCTAGGACGATGAAACTTGGCAGGCATATCAGGGACCCGACCAGGTCAACTTACAAATAATCATTTCCGGGATCCGGGAGTCCGGAGACTATAAAGCAAAAGCGGAGCGAAATGTAGGAAAAAGAGCGCTGCCCAAATGCGGGATCGAACCACGGACCTCCGAGTCAACCACTAGAGGCTGCTTTGTAGCAAGAATTTTGTCAAATCTCGGCTCGACGTTACTAGCAGCACATTTTACAGTCAGCCTGTTTCTGTGTTTGGTTTAAATTTTCTTCGTATTTCCATCAAGCTGCATCGCAAACTTTTTCGTTAGCTTAATTCGCAACCTGAATGACAGTATCACGTGCAATGATTTCGATTCTTCTAGAAACAATATTATTTTTTCAAATTCAAATTCGTTTATTTCCATGATATCTTTTAACAAAAACAATGGTGGATCGTCATACATGGTCGCCATAGTCATAAATAATCACATATATGTTACATTTTTTAAAATTTTAAAACACGCAGGAACAGATTTTACGGCAGTATATAGGCTAGCTGTTTTTGAATCAACATTATTTCACTGACTTTCACTAGGGCTTGTAATCAGAGGCTTCACGTACGGGTAGACAACACCCATCCCCCCAAAAAGGTCGGCCAGACGATTAAAAAGAAAAGACTCTGCGCGAAGCGCCGTGATTTTTCGTAAAAGTAGTTACTTGAAAAAAAAAACAGTCAGTAAAAATGACATGCCGGCTAGTAAAAATACCTTGCCCCTTAAGATACATGTTTGCTGGTGATACCTCTGCTGGTATTTTAGGCTTCCGGCAATCAAAAATGAGTGAGGCGAGTTTTTGAAGCTACAGACTAAATATTTTGGTTCCTTCTTGTACCACTTGCAAGGGTCTCGCGTAACTCTTGGGGTGCGCGTACCACCAGTTGGGAACCACTGCCCTAGATGATCCGACGCAGTGCTGGCAATACTCAGACAGGAGTGAAACTAAATATCCTCTTTCTAGGTACGAACGGAGGGGGGTTTAAGGGGGGTATTTTGTGACATTTTTATCTACTTTCTTGCACCACGTACTCGTAACAAGTTCCACATAAGCTCGTAGCTCTTGTTCACCTTTGGTACAAAAACAGGCAATTGTTTTCACTTACAAGCTCTTGGATATATCCTTAAAAATCCCCTCTTGCTTATTCTTCCTTGCATATCCCTATCTCCGTTGTGGGATTAAAAAATTCTGAAATCCCCGGCTTTGGCCATTTTTTCGTTTTGTACCTACGAATTTTTATCGCTTTTTGCACGTAGCCGAGTTTTAAAGTATAACCGAAAAGGGCTGGAATAGTACAATCTAGTTACCCATCACTTAGTCACTTAAATTGGCTTGAAGACCCGCTCAAAATGCGTTACTTCGTTCTTCCGCTATTCACGAATAATCGATTCAAATAGTGGATTTCCGTGTAATTTATGGTACCTATGCGCTTGTATCTGTGTTGTATGCCTTACGAGGAAGATCTATAGAAAAAAAAAATTGTTCAGGCACTAAGCACCACTGCCCACCGAAAAGCCGCGTTTGTGTTGAGATTAAATCGCGTCATAGTAGGATTTACGTTGTGGGGACTGCCTTTTAGACAACATCGTAGCTGACAGCTAATTTGCATTGCTTCACTACACTAAATAACAAACTATCACAAAAAAAAAAGAGAGAAAATATCACTCGGCTTTGTTTAGCAAATCCGTAAAAAAAGGTACAAACGAATTTGCGTGGCGGTTCGTTCGCGAGGCTACTGGAAGTCTGGAACCAGTTTATTTTGGTGACGCCTACGGTTGTTGGGTGGTGCAGTGGGTGGTAAGATCGACATCTTTTCCTGGTTGAACCGGGGTCCGGATTCGCCTGTCTCTACTCTGTAGAATATAAACCAGTCGTAATGCTATTTTTTGGTTTGAAGGGATCAAATCTAGTCACTGTTGCTCTTCCTCCCGGCACAGTAATGGCGATGAATTCGTCAAATCCGAGAATGACACCGAGACGCCAAGACATTAATGACCAAGCGGAAGACCAACGTCTGAGTCAACGAAGTCCCAGTAAGTCTGCTGCCACTTATCCTTTAATTACCTTAAATTGCAATTGCAAACACTAAGAGCGTGTTCCAAGTAACTATTAGTTACTATTTTCGTTCCAACCTCATGAAAAGCTACTACGCTGACCGTTCCAACCTTGTCGAAATAGTAACTATTTACGTACCATGCTCGTGAGCGTAGTAAGCGTGGCAACTACGCATCTCTGTAACGTGAGTGGTCGGATTCGCCCATGGCATGATATTCTACTGGAAAATAGAAAAATCGTTCCAGCCTTGAGGGCCAGAAATCGTGACGCCATGGGTAGTAACTACGGTAAGTAGGGTGCAACACGCTCTAAGGGTGTACATTCTCAGAAGTTTGATAACTGATAACACATGTTTGAGCATCCTTGTTTTAAATGCTATGAGAATATATATATTTTCAGTGATTTCTGTCGAAACAAAGCTTCTGTTATGACCCTTTTAAGTGTTATGTTTCGCGGATAACAGATAAATTATTAACGTTACCACAAGGATGCAGAAACATGTGTGCCTATTTCGTAATTGGATCAATCCAAAGCTAACGGTTAATATGTATTTAATGTTAGGTAAAAACGAAACAAAAAATTAATTTCCCGCCATTGACTGCTTGACTGTTCACGAAATGGTGCTTCTACTCTGACTGCTACATCACAAACTTTAATTTGGGGGAATAATTCGGTTTCCTTTTAATCGGTTCCTGGTAGCGACGACCCATGCCGAATCGTGATTTCCGCCTTTTTCGGTTTAAAGACCAGGGGTTTGTTTCTCATTAAGGTGTCATGTGAAAGATGGACCAGGTTCGCTTCCTATATACAGTCTATTTACAGACAGTAGACATCTGAACTGCTTTGGGGAACTGACACCCAACGATTGAAGATAAAACACATTACACTTTGACTACAGTCTATTTACAGACAGTAGACATCTGAACTGCTTTGGGGAACTGACACCCAACGATTGAAGATAAAACACTTTACACTTTGACTTTAAAATACATAAATATTCTTTGAGCCCAAGCTTACAGGTTTGTTTCCTTCCCCGAAGTTGAACAAGAGGATTGACAGCCTGACGAGGACCCTTGCCAAGAAGGGCCGAAATATCGCTGATGAAGAATCGTAGTTGACGTATCCGTTGAAAACATTGTTGGAATAAATGTTTAAAATACAATATTACATTAATCAATAAAGTAAAGTAAGTAATTTATTTATAACCCGCCATTTTCAGAAAGCGGAGTAAATGAAAGAAAATAAATAAAACACACAAACACACAGAAAAGACACTTAATTTTCAATCTTCGGCCAGGAAGCAGTGGAAGATCCGTGACCTTTGAGCTTCGGGGTCGCAGCATTCAAACTGATGTTACATAATGTTTGCTATTGCATATATTGAAGAATCTTTTTTTTCGTGCAGACGCGGGTACATTAGATATTAACATTGTAAACGAAGGAGGTAGCATAATCACATCATCGAAGGGTAGGTCTCTCCAGTGGTGTCTTCAGAATCTAATTGAACTCATACCTTCGGATAGGCCATCCCGGATGTTGGCATTACGTCTTTTGGAAGAACACCATTTTTCGGGTTCGCCGACCCTCCTTTTCCTTAAAATCTGTCATGTAGTAAGCATGTATCGTATCCCAAGAGAAGGTCTACCAATATGCAGTGAGAGAAGGTCTACTTTGCCATGCAGTGTTAATAGTCAAAAGTGACAGAAATTTGTAATTCAGTATTAAAAAAGGACGCAAAGCGGAAGAGTCAGCTACGTTGTCATTAGCAGTTTTTTTGCCCTACTTGGTAAAGGTCCTCGTCAGGCTGTTGCTAGAAGAAACGAACCTACAATGCCAAGAAGGGAGAAAATATCGCTGAAGACAACGGAGCCAGAGATGGGCGAATCCGATTTCGAATCCACCACTTCATGCTGAGGATTCGAATCCGCATTCGAATTTGACTTTAACAAAAATCAAATCTTGTACAGTTTAACACTTTAAAAATCAGAGGGGAAAAAAAGCACTGATACCTAAAGCAAATGAGACTGTATGTAAACCGTATTTCTAGGTTTTCATGTGTGCTTGTTATAGTATGCCTTTAGCATAGTCTGTAAATCTGAGTCCCAATCCGAATCCAGCCTGACAAGCAGAAGATTCGAATCCGGATTCGGATTTGCCCATCTCTGAACGGAGCTGACTTTTCCGTTCTGCGTCATTTTGTAATGTACGATTCCCACAGTCAGCGTGGGCTGTTACCTTACCTTAGACCTTAGTTCCTCCCCGTCCCAGATCAAAATAACACTAAGGAGTAGCGCCGAAATTTGAAAAAAAGGGACACACTCGAATAGCAGCGACAGTAGCACCACTAGCGATAGAGAACGTCCCTACTGAAATGCTGGCCACAGCCTCCGAAAACTCCATATTCCGAACACAGTAAAAAAAAAGATAAACCTCCCGTGTTTCCTCGATATATGCAGACCGCATCTTAGCTGTACTCAGCGTTGCCACAACAAAAACATTTAGAGAGTAACTTTTGGCCCAAAACAGAGAGTGAATTGGCAGTGAACTTTTTTTTTACGAAAACACGTGAAATGGTAACTTTTGGTCGGAATTGCTTCTGCAAAAACGATGCATCTTATTTTTATTTTCACGAAAAAATGTGAAATAGTCACTTCTTTTCGGGATCCCTGCTGCAAAAGGGACACATTTGGCCGTAATCTCAGATAGAGTGATTTTTATGTCCTACGAAGGACAAGAGTGACAAAAACAAAATAGAGTAACAATTCATACTATCGTGCGACATGTGGCAACCCTGGCTGTACTACCAATTTTCTGAACACGCGAGTTTGTCTCACTTTTAATGTCCTAACGTAGTGGGATGCGCTACGAGCAAGGCCTTTTTTCGATGCATGTTAGCACAAGTCTTGGCGCCACACCCTGGTGTTGTTTATTTTTCTCTGGTTCCTCCAGAGCCATCAGTGGCGCAAAGGGCGTCACGTGGGCTGATGGGAGTATTTATTTGAATTTTTTGTTTTCTTTCAGATCGAGGGATACCCTTGAGCCAACCTTCTAGTCATCACGTACCTGTTAGTTTTCATTCCTCTCTACCAATGGTGGTGGATATGAGCAGGAATAGCGTACCTGTGCAAGGACCGTTCATACCATTCTCAGTTCCAGGAGATAGTCAGAGGGTACAGATCATTGACGGAGTACCAATGATGCCCATACCCATGGTCAGGGGAATGCCGGTAAGAGTCTGCAGTTTTTAAGGCTTGATCAGAATTGTATCAGGGCCCCATGGTTTTTGGGTAAAGAGATAATTCTCAAGGGCATTCCCCTGCTTCCCATTGCTAGGCTACATCGCTAATGGCCCCTGGGCTTTAAATTGGAAATAAATATCGTATCAGACAAGTATCAGATCATATAAGTTGCTCCAAGTCTTGGTTCTTTGATAATGGAGTATATATATAAATATTACTCAAAACGGAAAAGACAGCTAGGATATTCTTGAGTCCTCTTTGGCAAGGGCTCTTCAGGAGAGATGATTCCCAGTAAGCGTGACCCGAAGGAGTATTTAGTGTGATAAATATATACAAATACATATTTATTTTTTTATTTGTTTATTATTTACCAAAAAATTGTAAGCCAAAAGCTTAAGCCAATTAGCATATTATATATGCTTATTTATTTACCTGTCATAACGCTAAATTGGTAAAAATGGAGTAAAAACAAAAATGTTAACGCTGAATTACAAACATATTAAAGCACACAGGGTTCGTGCGGCTCTGGAAATCAGGGAAAAGTCAGGGAATTTTTTTTTGTCAGGGAAATCAGGGAAAAGTCAGGGAAAATCGTGAAAAGTTGCAGAAGGTCAGGGAAATTAATGGAAAGTTTTTTTTTACTGGAAGTTTCTTTTTCGTCGATTCTATGTCCAAAGTTTATGAGTTGATGACTCTGTTCTTTGAGCCGTCCCAGTTTGTGGAATGAGGAATCGCATTGTTAATTTCTCGTACAGTTTGAACGGCTTTACGAAGCTGATGGATGTTTTGTTCAGTTTTTATGGCACTTGCCTTCCGGCCAAGTGCCATAATCTGACCACTTTTCCGTCGGTCTGTCGGTTGGTCGGTCAGTCCGGTGTTTGCGATTTAGGGTACTTCCAGATGTGCTAGGACGATGAAACTTGGCTGGCATATTAGGGACCCGTCCAAACTAACTTGGAAACAATCACTTGCTCGATCCGACCATCGTGGGGGGAGGGAGGGGAGCCGGAATCCGCAATTTAGCGACATGCATAACCTTCGAACGTGTGATCGGATCTTAGTTACTTGATATTTGGAGAGGCCTCGTATCTCATATGTACTATTTCAAGGGCGGACCGAATACGATGAATGTGGGGGGGGGAGTAGAAGGGGGGCTGGCCGGAAATCATGTGACATGCTTAGAGTGGAGCGATCGGGATGAAACTTGGATGGAGGAACAAGCACAAGCCCTAGATACATCATTGACAGAGCCGGACAGGATTCGTGCACTGTGGGGGAGTCCGAGTTAAGTTACTTCCAGGTGGGCTAAGACTATGAAACTTGACAGGCAAGTCAGGGATCCGACCAGATTAACCTGGGAATAGTCAACTTCCCCATCCGACCACCGTGGGGGGAGTGGAAGTAGGGGGAATCCGGAATCTTGAGGAATGTATAACATTGGAACGGATGATCGGATCTTAACGAAACTTGATATTTGACCCACTTAAAGCCGGATCCGAGGAATGTGGTGGGGTGGGGGGGGGACCGGAAATCTTGTGACACGCTTAGAGTCGAGCGATTGGGATGAAAATTGGTGGGAAGGACAAGCACAAGAACTAGATACTCTGTGATAGAACCGGATCGAATTTGGGCACTGTGGGGGGAGTGGAGTTAGAGGGAGGGGGGGGGGGGGGGTCCGGAAATCGGGCTATCGCGATCTAAGGTATTTCCAGATGTGCTAGGACGATGAAACTTGGCTTGAACATTAGAGACTTGGCGGGATTGTTTAGAAATAATCAGTTCTCCGACCCAACCATCGTGGGGGAGTGGAGGGAGGGGAAATCTGGAATCTTGATGTATGTATAACTCTTGAACGAGTGGTCGGATCTTAACGAAACATGATACTTAGATAGACCTCATGTCTCGAATTTCCGATTTTAAGTCCGAACCGGACCCGATGAATGGGGGGGGGGGGATCTTGTGACACGCTTAGAGTGGAGCGATTGGGATGAAACTTGGTGGGAAGAACAACGACAAGAACAATATACATCAGTGACAAAATCGGACCGGGTTTGGGCACTGTGAGGAGAGTTGGTGGGTGAGGGTCTGGAATTTCGGTGATCGCGAACTAAGGTAATTCCAGATGTTCTGGAGTGATGAAACTTGGCTTGAACATTAGAAACTTGACAAGATTGGATCAGAAATTGTCACTTCTCAAATCCAACCAACCCTTAAAAGTACTAATCCACAACCTTAAAGTACTAATCCTAAGCACAAAGTACAGAAAATGCTTTTAAGCAGAGTTTACATTTAACTCAAAGGTGTTAAACTAATTTTTAGCACCCACAAGGTGCGTTTCTTAACCGAAAAGTAAAAAAATACGTTAACCAAACGAAAGATATTCATGATCCCCAAGGGCCCGTGATCATTTTTGCCTCACGTGTTTTGCTTACAACTGAGTTTCTTAAAATACGAACAATAACTTTGAGCAAAGTATACATTTTCTTGATTCCAATGAGCTTATCATCATTTGTGCTTCAGGAGTGTTCATTACAGATGCATTTCTAGCGCCCTTAAAGTGCGCATCATCACGGCCACATGCATAAATAAAATAGATTTTACGAACAATACATTCTCGTGATTTCCAAGGACCCATGACCGTTCTTATCTCAAGGCTTTTGCTTACATATGATCACAACAAACCCACGAATCGACGAGTTTATACTTTAATCCTCTGACCCAGCCTTGCAGTGTTATATGAGCTTCCAGCTCTTGTTTTTTCAGTAAATGGGTTAATTTGTTCACTGAGGTAATCGAAAGGTGTTGGAAAACTGATGGAAAAGGTCAAGGAAAATCCCCAAAAAAGGTCAGGGAAGTCAGCGAAAAGTCAGGGAAAAACGTGGAAGAGCAAGCGCACGAACCCTGGCACATTCACAATGTGTATTTAGTAGCTTACCCGGTCTCAGCCAGTTTCTGAGGTTCTGACACCGCTCGGGTCTTGCCGTATCTAATCGAGACTCGCCTACGTGTTAGTCCGAGCTGAGACTGAAGTTAGCTATGCTCAAATGAATCAACAAATCAACAAGCCCTGAAAAATTTAATTGGAGGTCATGAATGGCCTATTTTTGTATTATATTTATTATTACTGTTAAATCAGATCGTTTTGCCAGAGTGTGCTGATTGGCTAGTGCTGGACGAAGTCAAATAGAACAAGACCAAAGGTATCGATGGGATCTAAAAAAAATTTTTTTTAATTATCCAGACAATTGTGGCTTGTAGATATTCGTTTTTTTTTAAAGGTTTTTACTATTAAAATTTAGAAACAAATTAAGACCAATGGTCATCATCTGAGAAGACCAAGTTTAGACATAAATTCAGCATCTATATTTACCCCATAGCCTTCGTCGTATTTGATCGAACTTGATCAAAACTTCCGTCATTACTTCTGCCAAATTTCCGCTTTCGGACGGATTCCGGACAAACTAATTGTCTGGCAAACAATAAAGCTCTAAAAGAAGGGCCGAAATATCGCTGATGAAGAATCATAGCTGACGTATCCGTAACGTAACAACAAAAAAAAACGAATTCACTATGTCTCCTTACCCCTACATCGAACCTCTAATCAACTTCAACTTCAGAAAAAATCCGAGCGATCTATATGTCCGGTGAGAAGATGATTGTCATATACATATTCAGCATTTACATCATGTCGCAAATCGAACATCTTATCAAATACAAATAAAACATTTACTTTAAAAGAATTTTCCGGCTTTTGCCGGATTCGGGGTAAACTACTTGTCCGACGTGAAAACGATTTTCATATTCGGACTCAGCACGTCTCCTTACCCCTAAATCGAACCTCTAATCAACTTCAGATTAAACTTTTACTTTTCACAAATTTTCCGGTCTACTTTTCCTGCGAGACAGTAATTTTCATACTCGGATTCAGCATGTCTCCTTCCCCCTAAATCGACTATTTCATTAGCTTTAAAAAAATATTATTTGTTTCCCTTAATTTCAAACCCCTCCCCCACCCCTAAATGTAAGGCTTGAGAACCCATCTTCGAACTTGACCTGTACTTTGAGCCAAAGAGTCCTCATACCAAGTTTGATCAAAATATGTCAACACCCTTCGAGAGTTATCGTGCTAACAGACGGACAACTGCGACATCTGCTCATAATGAAGTTTCAGTCGAATCGGATGGCAAAATTTACGCTGTCACAAGGTCCTGACTTCCTTTTCCCCCCTCCCCTCCCCCATGGATAACCGCATTCTAGAGCGTTGTGTCCGGTCCTTTATATTCGTGACAAGTTGCATCCTCGTGGCGTATGTGGAAGTGTCCGAACAAGAAAAAATAGGGCAGACGGACGGACAGACATAACGCCCGGTGGTTCCGTAAAAATTAATGAACAAATGCACCATGAACTGCCTTGCGTATAGAACTGTTTCTCTCCCAGTCATTTTCGTTCAACCGCATTTTTATTATTATTATTAGTGGTTAGTATCTCTCGAGGTATACTATACTATAGGAGTGGTGTTGAAAAAGGGGAAGAGAAAGTGGCATCGAAAAACTACTGGCGATTTTTTGTAGTTTTTCCAAAGTGTCGCCATCTTGTGTAATATTAAAACTAACGAGCCGTAACAGAGAACAAGCATGAATTCTGTACATGGCTATTTTTGTTCGAGTCCTGTACCGGTCACATAACGTTCCAGATACCTGTTCCGCTTTAATAGCCGTAGAGCTAGTAAAATCGACATAACCAGACATTTGCAATGTAATGTACTACAACGCTTCTTTTGCAGCAGCCGATGGCTATGACTGCAGCACAGAAGCAGCTGCACGAACAACTGCAGCAGAAGCATACAACTCTGCAGCGGCAGTTGTTACAGCAACAGGAAGAGCTGCGGAAGATATCAGAGCAGCTTCTTTTCGCCCAGTTTGGAGGATGGGGACCATCGATGGTAATTTATTTTTTCTCGTCTAAGTTATTCAAAGCTTAACTAGCCCCATGCAATTTAGAAGGATGCTTCCTGTCAGACTATTGTTGCGGTTGTGCAAATACTATGGTATCTGATACCATGGTAACTCGATCTGCTTATAATTAATTTAATTTAATTTCGAAAATACTTCGCGACAATATATTTTGATCACTGGGGGCCGGCAGGGATACGAGCTCGTTACCTCGTTACCGTTATCGTTACGTTACCAGTTACCGTGGTAACTGCTACGGTTGCTTCGCACAAACGACTACCGACGAATTTTGCGCTGTTAGATGTCATCCTAAAAGAAAAACTGATATCCACTCACATCTCAAATGCCAAACTTCTATCCCACACATTTGACAAAAGCTAGGCTCTTGTGTTGGTGATGGTGAAAGTGAGATGAATTCTTCAGATACCACGATGAGTTATCACGGTAACTACAAAAGTGCCTTTTGACCGTGGTACAAGATACCATCGTATAAGTCAGCTATATTTAGAGCTATATTTCGGCCCTTCTTGGCAAGGGTCCTCTTCAGAAGAGGATTCCTTTTCTCCTGAAGAGGACCCTTGCCAAGAAGGGCCGAAATATAGCTCGAATGAAATATAGCTGACTTATCCGTTTTGCACCGTCAAAAATGATTTGCAGTCAGCTTGGGCTGAAGCAACATCTATACCATCCTAACTGCAAAACGACTTTAGGGTGTGGGATTAGACACCATGGCCACTGCTTTATAAGTAGACAAATTGAGGTAAGACTTTCAAGGGCTAAGCATTGGAAGAGGCTCCCCTTACAAATAAATAATAAAATCAGCACCCATAAACCAGAGCTGAAATCGGTTGGATCTTGTGATTATCGAGGGTACTGATCACCAATCTGCCAAGGAAAATAAATCCGGTGCGACATGTAATTGAATGAATACACACAGAAAAGAATAACAACCAAATGAGAGAAAAAACGACCATTCTTGCTGCACGGTTGCCTGTGCGACGGTTGCCCATTATTTTGCCTGTGTCACATAGGCAAGCAATGAAACATTAACTTGGCAACAAACTTCACAAGCTCTAACGCCGAAGCATAAAGACGGCATAATAATGCTGCTTCAGCCTTGCGGCGAATTTCTTCAAATATGTAGCATCTCATCGAGACAAGCTCAGAAGACATGCTGCAACATGAAGGCATGCTTGCTAGATAAACCGAACGTACTAGTTTTTGCTTTTTGTGCCCCCCCCCCCCCCCCTCCAACTGTAGAAAGACAGTCAACGTGTAAGGTTCCGGGTGTGTTTTTAAAATTTCCGGTCTAGTCTCAGCTTCCCCCACATCCCTCTTTGGTTAGTAAAAGTGTGTATAGTATTTAGAATGCCATTAAGTAATTAAACAATTTATTTTTCAACCGCCATTTTGGAAAGCGGAGTATAAAGAAACTGAAAGAAAGAAAAACACATAAGATAACACAAATTTAATCTTCGGTCACGAGACTGGATAAAAGGTCATGCGCTGGTAAGAGATGGACGAATCCGACCATGAAAGGATTCGAATCCGAATCCAGGGCTAGGGACGAATCCGATGCCGAATCCACCATTTCATGCTGAGGATTTGAATCCGACCTTAACAAATTTCAAATCATGTACACAGGCTATAGTTTAAAAATCAGAGGTGACAAAAAAACACTGACGCCCAAGGCAATGAGACGGTTAATCAGGCGATGTAATGTCTAGGTTTTCATGTGCGGTTGTTATATAATGGGTTTCCTATCCGCAACCAGGAATGAATTTGGTGCTCGTTAAGCACAATACCTTAAGGACAGCCTGTATAAATAGGAAAAGATTTGAAATTGGAGCGGATTCGTAAGATTCCGGGTTTGAAATCCGAGTCCGAATCCAGTCTGACAAACAGAAGATTCGAATCTGGCCAAAAGGATGAAGCGTGGATTCGAATCCGAATTCGCCCATCTCTGGCGCTGGTTGGGTGCAGTTGTCGATGATTTTCAGTAGAGACGAGGAAATTTTGTCCTTCATTTTTGTCCTCGTTTTGTTCGTTTTAGCAGGTTAACAAAAATAAGAAGTTGTATGGGTTATGGTGGAGCAGATTGCACTTCTTGCGTCATTCCTCATTTAATTATTTTTTTTAAAACAGATGACAGTCCAGTACGAGGAGGATGAACCACCTAGTGGAACTCCGCAGAACTACCGCCACAGACAATCCGACCGAGATGATCATAGAAGTACAGTGCCTGTGATACAGGTATGTTTCATCAGGTTCTGGGGGCGGTGTTCGCCAGGGAGCCGAAACTGCCTGAGCGAATCCGGTTTGAATGTATATGCAATAAACAGGCTTTCATCTCTGGACATTTCTCAGGATTTTTATAACTAATCTGAATACCAGACAGTCAAAGGTCTGGACCTTCTCTAAAATATTGTGCGTTTTTGACGCTTCAAGGCGCTTCGTCGACGCAACGCAAGAATAGAACTTGTTTCTATTCTTGCGCTGCGTTTTATTTGTCTCCGTAAGCTCGGCGTTGCGTCACCGCAGTGTGAAAGCCTCAACGCGTCAGTGTGAAAGCGGCTTCAAGGAAACACGACACTCACGTGTTTATTCCTGTACAAACAAAAAAAATCTAGTTTAGTTAACTTCTGTTCGGTTCACTAAAACGTCAACCAACATAACTGTAAGCTTAAAGCACCATTAACTAGATACAGTTTATGTTCCATATATTCAAACAATGTTTACAACGGATATACGTCAGCTACGATCTTCATCAGCGATATTTCGGCCCTTCTTGGCAAGGGTCCTCGTCTGGCTTTCACTCTTCTGGGTCAACGTCGGGGAAGGAAACAAACCTGTAATAAATAACTAAACCTTCTACCGACTATAAATATCTTATTAGGGCAAATTACTTTCAGATACCACTGTAGTTTCCAATTACAGTGGTATTTGGTAATTCAGGTATTTGGGGTAGTTGGTAATTACCACTGTAATTACCAATTACAGTGGTATTTGAAAGTAAGTTGCCCTAATAAGATATTTATAGTCGGTAGAAGCTTCAGTTATTTATTACATGTTTGTTTCCTTCCCCGACGTTGACCCAGAAGATTGACAGCCTGATGAGGACCCTTGCCAAGAAAGGCCGAAATATCGCTGATGAAGAATCGTAGCTGACGTATATCCGTTGTAAACATTGTTTGAATATATGTTTCAAAGTCAGCTTGGGCTCAAAGAATAGATAGATACTTTAATTTTAGCCGTTAGGCCATACACAAAATCATACATTTTTTTTTTTTTTTTTTTTTTTAGTTTATGTTCCAGTGTTGAAACTTACGTGCCTCCTTAGAAACTCTGTTTGTTTCTCCGATATTGTTTTCAGCCTCGGCTGTTTTCGGCTTATCACAGCCCCCTTGGTTTTGATGCGAAACACTGAGAAATTTGCATAACCGGTATTTCTAATCAATAAGGTTCTGATCCGAACCTCGTTGAAAGTGCCAAACAAGGAGAATGAAAGAATCACCGTAGCGCCGTTAGGGTGTGTAAACATTACACAGGGAATTTCGGGAATATGAATCCCATTGCCCGAGAATATAAACCATCAGATGAAAGACCTTTTTTTCTAAAAGGCTCTCAGGAAGTACATGTCAACTAAAAATTATTTCCGCTCTTTAATTTTATTTGCATGTGTTTAAAATTTAACTGAAAATGTAGCTTATTTTTACGTCTGATATTTGACTACACTGAAATATTTTTCGGGAATTTTGCAGTTTTCCACTCGGGGCTCTAGTAACAGCATTCAGAGTGTTCGATGCTTGCACGGCAACCAAAAATTCGTTGGGTTGGGACACGGATGATTGGAATTTCAGCAAAGGTTTGTATTTCTGCTGCGACATGTGTGAGGCTCGGAAAAGTTACGCCTCTACAAAGTAGGAGAATTATTTTAAGAAATGTCTTGCAAGGAATCGGATTGGTTTTCGGCAATAGCTTACATTTGTAGTTCAAACGTATGTTTCAAACGTATGTTTCAAATGTTTCAAACGTAGAGGGACAAGCACATAGAGGTTCCACAAGTACGAAAGATTAAGTTCATTTGATGAAACCGATTATCTGTGGATCACGGACAAACGAAGTAATGCATTTTTCTCGGGTTTTCAGGCCTGTTTTAAGTGAATAAGTGATGTGTAACTAGACTGTTGGATCTCAGACATGGTCGGTTAAACTTTAAGGTTGGTTGAGAGATTAGAAGATTAGAATCCCTATTTGAAAGATTATAATCTTTATTTGAATCCACTAAAACCGACGTTCGTCAAAGTAAACACAGAAACCCATACCTGGCAACTCCGTTTCGTAGATTCGTTTCTCACAGCTATAGCCTGAAGAGGACCTTTGTCAAGAAGGTCCGAAATATCGCTGAAGAAAATCCTAGCTGACTTATCCGTTTTGATTATGTTTTTATGTGTAAAAAATTTGGCGCTGTCATCATAAATAGAAGCAACCACGTGCTTTCAGTTTGTTTATTGGTTTTATTTTTTCTTCTAGAACAGTTATTCTCTGCGGCAAGACGATTATTCAGCTGAATACCTCCAACATAGCGATCAGGGGTCTAACGCTCAGATAGACCGTGGGCAGGGTAGACGAATACCTTGAGAACCTTTTATACCGTCCGATTTTTTAACCCGAGACTCTGGTTCAGACCCTCCAACAAACCTACCAGAGCGAATCTGAACCGACGAAGAAGACTGAGTTTCGAGTATTCAGTACCACTCAGTCGATGAGTATGATTGTGAGCTAAGGTGTGGATATGCGTGAGCTCCTCTCAGGTACACATCCTCTAACCCTTACAAAGCCCCAGGAATGAATCTTGATATCCGAAACGGATCCAGAGTGGAACCACAAGTGCCAGTCATTGAAGGAAGGAAGGACGGGTGAAGAAGATCGGCTTTGGGGTAATATCACTTAATCAGATGTCCGGCTGTTGTGAATTAAGGTGTGGATACATAAAAGGAATTCGTGTTCGAGAATTCCGTAAGAGGAATATCTGAAAGAATGTCGTTATAAGTAGTGAACTGAAAGAAAAAATTGCTCCTCCGGTGTGGTTTGAACCCACGTCCTTCGGCTTTCATGGCCAACCCTCTACCACTGAGCTGCGGAGGAGCTTGTGGATATATTTCGGACACCAGAGCAATAGCCAGATAAAAGTGGGCTTTATGAATAGTGGTCCAGTTGGAGGCAAGTTGATCTTAGCAGTTCATATATCTCCATGTGACGGGATTGGATAAGATTTACTTAAAGATAAAATGTTCTAGAAGGGAATTCTACCGTCACAAATTTTGAATAATTTTATTACCAGATTGCAGATTGGAAAGAATGTTCATAATTTTTAGCTGCAAAAATTTGAGAAATATAGCAGGAAATGAAAGGCATAAGCGTATCGATTGTTCCAAGTGAAGGTTTGGACATTTATTTATGTGCAAAACATTAGACATGGAGGCCAAGCTCCCGTCATTGATCAACCGGGTTTCCTGGCTGCGATTAGCAATACTGATGGATAGCAACGACATGCCACATAAAACGGAAATTTTTATAAACGTAATGTGTGGATTTTGAGGGAAGTACCGAAGTCTGGAGAATTCGAGAAAATAGCTGAAAATCAATAGCAAAAGCGTACGGATAGTTTCTTTTGAAGGTCGGGACATATATATATAATAGATGTATATATAAACATTAGACATAGAGGCAGATTCCCGTCATTTATCAACCGGATTTCCTGTCTGGGCTTAGCAAAAGGGATAGGATGGCAACAATAAGTTAGGCCGCATAACAAACGAAAAATCTCATAAACCTAACGACAACCCAAGTGATATATCGATTGGACATAAATAAGCCTTACGCGCAGGGATCTGATTCCTCATATTCTTAGCCATAGTTCGTGACCGGATTTCAGGAAAAGCTATAGTGCGAACAGACGATCAGGTTTTACCGGGCGGGTTTTGTTCACTTTCATTATGAAGCTGAAATTTCTGGCAGGAATTCCAGTCCGCTAGCATCCGACACTGGATGTCTTTCCAAGACATTAAATACAAGTTTCGCAATTATAGTTGCGTTTTTGCAGATGCGATGGTATCTGATACCACGGTCTAGAGTCGTTTTTTGCAGTTACCGTGGTACCTGGTACCTCCTCTGACCGTGGTACTAGGTATAGGTCCTTTTTTTATTTGTTTTTCCGGTTTTCCTTCTTAACTCTGCGAAAACCGATGACAAATGGTAACTACTTCTAGCGTACCGGCACTGTCCTCCCTGGTTATCCGCTAGAGTTCTATTACTAGCTGATTTGTGTTTAGTTTTGTTTACACTCACTTGCGACTCCCATGGTTTTGTCATTGAATATTACTTTCAGTCCCGGTTGACGAAGCTCAGAGTGGGTTCTAGTCCGACGGGGGTTGAAAATGATTGTATTGTGAGGGCATAGGGGTGGCATGCCCGCGAACGGTGGACCCAGACTCAGTGCTTTTTTGCCTTTTCTGTAAGTTTTTCTGCCAGGGGTGCCATCTTCCTCCTTATATTTTGGCCGCTAATAGGTTTCACAATGCAAAATGCAAAGCAATGACTTTGAGGTAGATTCGGAAAGTAGTTTGAATTTACCCCAAAAAGAGTAATTTTTTACTGCGTGTAATAAACTGGGATTTGTGGACCAAAACTGTTCTTTGCCCCCCCCCCCCCCCCCCCACACACACACACACTAAGAATTACTGAAATGGCGCTACTGTTTTCCGCTATCCAGGAAGTAGATCTAGTAGTCCATTTAGCGCTCAGACCTTTTCTTTGCTGGAGTATATTATATGGTTGTGAATCGTGTTATAAACATACTTTTGTGTGGTTTTGCACCGAATTGACGTCGTTCGGAGTTTTGTGGTGATTACTTTATTTAAGTTTAAGTGGGTTGGTTTGTTTTGAAATGAAATCGTTAGACCTGCCAGAAAAGGCCTCTTTCAGTTGACCCCACTAAGAAAAAAAAGACTGAATATTGAACTCTACGAAAAAGTTTCTCTAATTTAAGAGAACAGTTTAGTGTAAACTCTTTATTTTTTTCGAACTTAGACACTATTTTGTCAGTATGTTACCGTCTTTGATCGTTATTGTAATGGTTTTCAGCAGTACCTGGTATATTGTGCGATTGTGGCAGAAATACAAGAATATATTGTTTCTCAGTTATTGCGGCATTTGATTATTAGTTGGCCGTTAGCTAAATAGTCTGATTTTTCTGTTCTGTCGACTGTTCTCTTTTAAACATATTTCCTTTTTCGTCTTAATTTTAAAAGAGCAGATCAGGGGCGTTTCGAAGCGTTTGGGCATGGGGGGGACGACCTCAAAACATAGAGCTGGCTAATGCCCGGCAGTTATACCGATTAGATACAATCAAACAAATAATTGTTCTTGTAACAATATACAAAAACACAGAACCACAGGCTCAATAAATATTGACATACATTTTCAGAAGCTTACGCAAACGGTCGGTACAGGAATAACATGATAAATAAATAAGTAACAGGAATTCCAGCATACCATTCATTTCAACTTTCACTGGAGATAACCAAGTCTCTGTAGAAGCATCTGATGTATGAGCTCAAGACAAACCTAAATTGAGCGCCACATGCGAAAGTTTGTAAAGCGCAAAAAAATTAAACTACTTCCATACAAACTCGAGCTTTTAATGTGGCTTAGACTATAAAATCTCAAGCTTAAAATGCCACCTGTAAATGATGCACATACGGGAGTTTTTAAGAGCTCTCATTCTATCAGTCCATGTCGACGACACTTCTAGTCGGATAATATTAGAAATTGTCATATAAAGATTCGAATTCTAAATATCTAATCATACATATACACGGCACGGTCACTAGCCGACTAGACGGCTATTAAATGAAATTTCGTATGGGAAATCCCGCGTTGCCAAACTAGTTGGCTAAGGGACACCTCTAGCTGGATAATATTAGAAATTGTCGGATAATGTTCGGATAGAGATTCGGAAAATATCCAACTAGTCGGAACCGTTTTTAGTCTCAACAAGGATGTCGACCCCATTAGTTGGCTATGCGCCACTTTGTCTAATACTGAGTGAACTAACAGCCATCTAATTACAGGGGCGGTTCGAAGGTCTTGGGCATGGGGGGGGGGAGACTTCAAAATATACGACTGGCTAAAAACACAGCACCGGCATGCTTAAGAAATATTAACGTTATAAGTTCTAAAACGTTATGTTGTAGTAATAAACAGTAATGATGCAGTTCATATCAAATTTGGCTGAGAGAAGACAAGCCTCGGTACCAGCTTCTGACTTTTCTACTCAAGACAAACCGAATTGAGAGCCGCAGGCAAAAATTTTCCAATCCTAGCAAAATTCAATTACTCCTTTACAACTTCTACCTTTTAATGTAGCTTAGACCCCAAATCTTAAGCTTAAAACCGCACATAAATGATGCTCACTTCAACTAAATAGAAATGGGTAGGACTACGAAAGACCCGCAGGCAAAATTTGTGAAATCGGTCTTTATTCGGCAGTATCCGACTACTTCCTACACCGACTCTTGCTTTTAACGTTGCTCAGATCCCAAGCAGCAGCTTTTACCGGATGTACCCAAGACAAATTTAAACTCAGCGCCGCATGCGATTTTTTTTGTAATCCGACCTTTTTCTGGCAATTCTAGCCTATAAGGTGGCTGAAATCTTAGGCCTAACACCTCACCTAAATTACGGGCCATTCAACCAGATAGCGAGTAGGCTACTAGGAAAGACGGCTCAGCTAAAGTTTTGAAATATTTAAAGGCTGCCTACGACATCTCATATCTACCCGTGCCCCTATAACTCACAAACGGAGTGGGATATTTTCCCGCAAGTTGGTACGTGGTATTGCTTCCACTTTTGAATTTGGACTACGCAAAAAAATAATGCAATCATCAGGCCTGTCATGCAGTGCTTACAGAGCCCGTTTATGTGTAAAGCCATTACTCCGCAAGCTATGTATAAGGTTTTCGAAAATCAGCCTGTTTTCAGCGCCACATAAGGCGTATTCTCGCCGTTCCCCGAGGACTCCTCGGGGAATCAAAGGGAACGGAGAATAGAGGTAGTCACTCCACGCGGACTCCGCGGACAGAAACAGCGAGAACACGGGGAATGCTTCCCGATGAAAAATTTGTAGGCTGAGTAGTAGTATGGTAGTAGTACGAAAACGTTGCATGTAATACAATGTAATAGCAAAGAATACTATCATTTAATGTGCCTCAGACTGGTCCAATCTTGTGTAGTAGTATCCAGTAGCATCCTGCCTTGCCATAGTAGCATCCAGTCTTCCTAATAGTAGCATATAGTAGTGTGCAGTAACACGGTAGCCTTGAAGTAGAAGCATGTAGTAGCATCGTTAGTACTGCATGCAACTTTTTCGTACTACTTCATAGTACTATCTTGAGATAAATTTTTCATCGGGTTCCAGCATGGATTTTGTTCGAAAAATAGATATGCAGTTAACGAAATTAGTCTGGAGCCATTTCATTTTGGTTATGTTCATTCTGATTGTTTTTAATTAATTTTACATTGCACCAACACCAGCAAAAATTGATTCCCCTCCGAATCTGAAAGGGAGTCCTTTTTGATGATGGTGATGATAATCAGAGCATTCCCCGTCCGTGGGGACTCGCGAGAATACGGGGAGTGAGTCCCCGGGACAAACAAAAACGCGGGGACTCTTCAAGTGGAGTCCGCGGGGAACGGTGAGAGTACGCCTATTGTGAAAATCGCGATTTGGTAATGTCATTGATGTCACGGACAAGTTCGAAACGTAAGACTGTCATTCTAACAAGCTAAAAAAAACACACGATATTTTGTATATATTTATAGCAGATCTCTATACAACCATACGACCAGAAATAGGTTATTTGCTGTCGAAATTCCCCTAACTGCCTCGGCAAGCTCAAAACTTACAACAGTCTCTAATATAAGACTAGAAATCTCTTCGTAAAATACAACAAGAAACGGGTGATTTCAGGGGAAAATTCGCGGTTGATGTCATTCTGGCTCCATTCTGGTTCTATACAACTGTGATTCTGACAAAGTGAAAACACAAAAAGGTGAATCTGACAAGCTTAAAACATACTACTAAAATCTCTATGGAACAATACGACCAGAAACAGGCCATTTGAAGGCAAAGTTCACGATTAGCTAACTGCTTTGTCTGCCTTTATCTGGCTAGGTCAAAACTTACGACTGTCTCTGATTTACGACTAGAAAATCCCTTCGTGAGGTACGACAAGAAACAGGTGTTTTCAGGCGAAATTTGCAGTTGACGTCATTCTGGCAAGCTCCAACATACGACTTTAATTCTCGAAAACTCAGAACACACAACTGTTAATCTGAAAACCTACGAATAGAAATTTCTTCGTAGTGATACGGCTAAAAAATATGATTTGTGGGCGAAATTTTTTCATTCTGAAAAGCTACATACGACTGTCATACAGACAAGCTCAAAACATACGGCTGAAATTAGATTCTCTGGAGCATGGGGGGGAGTCACCCCCCCCCCCCCCTTCGAACCGCCCATCTCTAATTGGATAATCAATGTGTCTCTATACAGATTTTCTCATTTTAGCTTGTCCCAGGTTTTTGTTTGTCCCAGGGGGTCACACCCCCCCTCTCCCCGTATTTTCGAGAGTCACCACGGACGGGGAATGTTCCAACTATTATCAGCGTCATAAAAATGGACTCCCTTACGTACCTACGTAAAATTATTTGAAAACAAGCAGAGTAAACAAAACCAAAAATAAAGTCGATCCAGGCTAATTTCGTCAACTACACATTCTTTTTTTCGAGCAAAATCCATTTTGGAAGCATCCCCGTGTTCTCGTTGTTTTCAGTACGCGGGGTCCGCGTGGAGTGATTGGTGTAGACTAAACTGTATCGGAATTCCATACAGTCGTGATGTACGTAGTGACGTCGTGTGATCGATGACCCAACATAGGATTTTATTGTCCTTAGGTCGTTTTAAATAAATATTCTTTGAGCCCAAGCTGACTTTGAAACATTTATTCAAACAATGTTTACAAGGGATACGTCAGCTACGATTCTTCATCAGCGATATTTACAGGTTTGTTTCCTTCCCCGACGTTGACCCAGAGGATTGACAGCCTGACGAGGACCCTTGCCAAGAAGGGCCGAAATATCGCTGGTGAAGAATCGTAGCTGACGTATCCGTCGTAAACATTGTTTGAATAAATCGTTTTAAATGTAAACGCGCTCGGCACCAGGTAAAATAGATCAAACGGGTGTCACGTCAAGCTTGTAGGAGTTGCGATGCAACTTAGTTAAGACCAAAAATTGCCAGAATGGGTGGAAACCAAACCTTAGCTTACTATATTTGACTCTGCAAAACGGCTAAGTCATCTACATTTTATTAGACTTAGCTGTTTTGCATCGTCAAATATAATTCGCAGTCAGCTTGGGCTAAAGAAATATTTATCACAGCTTATTATCTTCGGCCAACGACGTTTTCGTTACGTCATGAAAGACATAGGGAAATTCGTTTAAATTAATGTTGCAGAACACATATTTGTATCTATACATACAGAGCAGAGCGGCCAGTGAGGCGCCGGACGCGTTTACGCTTGTAATCCATTCTAGGGACAATCAGATCCGTTAGCGTTAGTAAATCGAAAACATCGACTTTTCGTGTGACCTCACGAGCCGTTTATAACCGGCTAAAGTTTAGTCAACACCTCAGAATGGACGAGGTCTCCCTTGTTTTTTTGTTCATTATATTATGCCATCCAGGCCCGTTGCAATCCACTAATACGCGTAAATAAAAATAATTCCCTCTCCTGTAAAATTTGGTTTTCGTCACAGATCCCCCTGTGGAAGGCAAGGTGTCATGAACTTTTTGTCAGCTGTCATCAAATATTTCGCCTGTCCGACGCCATCTATCAGGACTCATTGTTGTCGTTTTACGCCTCAACTTTGAAGAAGGAAAGATTACCGTTCACGTGCCGGTATGATATGATGTGATTTGTGAAATTAGTTTGAAATGACTAAAACAAGACCAGCCAAGCACAAAGATCAGAACGTGTTCAAGGTAAGACCTTGAATTCAGAGAGGGTTCTAGCAAAAAGACACACTTTCATCCAAGAAAAATGATAAATCCCTGATTTTATCAAGGCCATTCCAATCATTAGTTGCGTTTTTGTTCGGCTTTTGCCTTTCCCCTTTCAGCTTTGACTTTTTATCGTTTTCAGGTTTTTTTTTAACATTCTCGCGTGTTCGGAAGTTGCTGTTACTACTAAGGACTTTTCACTCTTTTCGGATGAAAAAGCTATTTTGACACTTGCCATTTTATTTGTAATTTACTTCCACTTCAAATTTTTCATCTTTAAAATCCAAGACAGCCTCGAAATACTGATTTTCACTTTGAATCAATTTCCTCTTTTATTGGATTTTGGGATAAACTGGCTAAAGTAGAGAGGCAAAATGCCAAAAGGAGAGTCTAACTGGGTCACCTACAAGTTTGCCTTTTTGCGAAAAGCCGAGGGAAAATGCGAAAGTCTGCATTTGCCTTTTTTACAAAAACGTGAAATTGTCAAACAGTGCTTAGGACCATTTTACGAAAACGCAAAAAAAGTAAAAAGCCGTCGAAAAGGCGAGTGAAAAGTCGAACAAAAATGCAACTATTAATGCTGGGTATGAAAGGGTTGCTAAAAATGGGTTGCTATATGAAAGGGTTGCTTGATATAGCCTATGCCAAATGCCTGGTAATTTATGGTAAATGCTGGATGCCTTAACCCACTAAATTGTTTTTTAAATTTGAATCAGTTTTTGGGATCCCAAAATGTGAGTGGAGGGATACCTATGACATCGCATAAGATGTCTGTCTGTCCGTCCGTCTGTCCATCCATCTGTAAGCACAATAACTCTCGAAGGGAACGAGATATTTTGATGAAACTTGGTGTGATGATTCGTTGGATTGTCGGACCATTCGAGTTCGTTGATGCATGTAGATGGGCTTTGTAGCCCTATATTTAGGGGTGGGGGAGGGTGTTAAAATTAAGGGGCAAACAAAATATTTTGAAACAGCTAATGTGATAGTCAATTATGGGGTAAGAAGACATGCTGAGCACTCATCAGACAAGTAGTTCGCCCGGAATCAGGCCAAAACTGGAAAGTTTGTTAAAATTAAAAGTTTTATTTGAAGTTGATTAGATGTTCGATTTAGGGGTAGGAAGACATGCTGAAGACGTTTGTGAAAACTATTTTCTCGACCGACAAGTAGTTCGCCCGGAATCCGGCCGAAACGGAAAGTTTGTTAAAATTAAAGTTTTATTTCGAGTTGATTAGATGTTCGGTGTAGGACAAGAAGACATGCTGAACACTTATGTGAAAACAATTTTCTACTCGAACATGTAGTTCGCCCAGAATCCGGCCAAAACTGGAAAATTGTTAGAAGTTAAAGTTTTACTTCTAGTTGATTAGATAACCGATTTAGGGGTAAGAAGAGATGCAGAATCCGTGTGTGACAATCATATTTTACCCGGACATATAGTTTGACCGGAATCCGGCTGGAGTCGGAAAATTTGTTATAAGTTAAATTTTTATTTGAAGTTGATTAGATGTTCAATATTGGAGAAAGAAGATACCCTGAGATACCACACATGCTGAATCCATATCTGAACTTGGTTTTCTCAGATTATTAGCTATTTGGCCATAATCTGTTTCTGAATTTTAATTGTAAAAATGTTCAAGGAGTCTGGCGATGACTGGATCTGGCTAAGACAAGACCCAGTTGTCTGGATTAGATATTGAATTTTTGGGATCCCATCGAAACCTTTGGTCTTCTTGTTTAGGCTATCCGTAGCCTTTGACACCTTTGTTACTATTAAATAATAATAATAAAACATGTCTTAAACAGAGATCTTTGTCTTTTTGGCTTTCAGCTGCCTTCAGTTTGAATCCTCCTTGACTCGGTCTTGTCTTCTTGTTACTGCCTTGCCACTGTTCAAAGCTGTAGTATTTAGCCTTGTCAGGTGAACAGTTCATCGGACAAGCATCACAAATAAAATGCAGTCAAGAAATTTACCATAACAGGACCGAAACTTGCTCTGAGATCATGCCATCATTCACCACATTCTGTCAGACCGGGCACTGACAATTGTCCACCGACAGGTCAAATAAAACGGCATTAAGTGGACAAGGTAGTTAAATAAAACAGCATTTCAGTGACAGGACCGAGACAAGGGTAAATCGAATGCGCCTTAGCTCTCTTGTACTGTAACAATGCAGGATGCAGTGACTTAATTCTCTGCATCAAAAGTGCCAAAAGTTCTGAATTAAGAAAGATTTCTCAGTGAATATGATTTTAAACACACATCTTTCAACAGGTTTAACTAGTTTAGACAGGTTATGCTGGATCTAAGACACATTAGGCTAGAAAACTAATTCCGAAATAGTATAGGCTCCAGTAGAGTTATGATTAGCTGCATTGTTTACCAATTCTTGGTCATCCAGTTAACCGTCCTATTTACCAGTATAAGCTTTTTTTGGCATACCACCCTGTTTGCTGTGTGATGTCCAAAAATAGCTTCTTTCGCATTCTCTAGCATTAAATGAAAGGATTGCCTCAGTCCAAAAGTATGTCTGTTGGACTGAAGGGGGCTGTCCACAGGTGGGTCAACCAACCGGCAAGTAGCAACTAGAAGCAGCTTATAAGGATTTAGGCCAGTTAACCAAAGGAAGAAAACCATATTTGATAGTGCAAAATAGATAAGTCAGCTATATTTTAAAATGTAGCTGACTTATCCACTTTGCACTGTCAAATATTATTTGCAGTCAGCTTGGGCTGAAGGAATAAGAAAACCGCATATATAAAAAACCCGCAGGTCCATTCAAAAAATGTAACTATTATTTGAATGCTGCCTAACAGTAGACCATCGCCAGTGAAAACACTAAAACCATACCGGAAAATCTTTGCTGCAAAAACTTGCCAGGAATGTGTAATTCATGGTCAAGTTAATAGGTTTTGTCACAAGTTGAAAATTCCAGGCGGGTCTAGATGAAAAACCCTTAGTCCCTCCCCCTAGCAGAACCGCTCTGGTACCAAATCCTCCCAGTGAACCATACCTGGTACACCCCCCCCCCCCCCCGGCCCAAAACCTCTGAACCAAGAAACTGTCTAATTATTGTTAACTTGTTCAACCTTTCTTGCCAATGTTAAGTTTGTGTTATTTAAGGTCCACTACCGCTCTTGTAAGTTCGTTCTTGGTTCTTTCTCTCCTACCCATGACCCACTGTCTAGGCTACTGATTACTACATATCCTGTTGGCAAAAATTTTACTTTTTCAGTTCAAAACTTTCTCAGAGAGGCTATCAAACGTCAATGTAGATGTTGTTCACAATCTACAAGCTGCGAGAGGGGATGTACCAGAAGAAAAAGAGACATGGTTCGAAGAGACCCTGGACAAATGGGCAGATCTTTGTCTCTCAGAGGGATTCACTAAGCTGGTGAAGTCTCTTGGTAGCAAAGGGAACACTCTAGCAGAGTTGATATTGCACAAAGAAGAAATTGTTCAACTGCTTCTTGAGCATATTGAATTAAAGAGTGAGGCTTATTTGGAGCCTCTCCTTGAGTAAGTTGTGGTCTGTTCATTTTTTTAGCAACTGCATTCAGTCATTTCTTGTATGGGCTCAAGGTGTAAGCCAAGTAAGTAATTCAACACTTTTGCGAAAAAAAAAGCTTCTATGTTCAGTCATAATCGTACTTCTGTGACTAATGCTTATTTAATTTTTAGCTTAGAACTGACCAGTTCCTTCTGGGCAGAGCTAATCAAATAGCCAGTACCGAACTTCCTCGCAGGTTGTAACAAACAATATTTGAAAAACGAGGGTCGAAGGAATGTAGAAGGAATTCATTCTAATTTTCATTTGTTTAACCGTGAAACCACCTCAAAACATACTCGGATTCGTGCCAGTAACTATGACCATTCATTGTTTTTCTCAGCTCCCATTGTGCATTTTCAGTCACTAAATTCTCTCTATCTTTTCTGCTTGGAGATGTAATCAGACTTAGTATAGAGACTTAGGCTACCAAGCACATGTTCAAGCAAGATATTTTGATCTGATCAGGATATGATCTCCTTGTAAAGACCAAATGATTATTTTGGTAGTATTGTTTATGTGGTTTTGGATGTTACAAACGAAAAGGAAGTAGGTGCCACGTCTCCAGTTCGGTTGTCGACCATCGCCGACTTGCCGAAAAAATTTAGCCAGGAAAACCGAAACGACTATGTCTTGGTACTTTCGGTCAGCTGCTTCTCAGTTGTAGTGTCAAGAACCCATTTCTAGACCAGTCATTTTTGAATAAATCGCTACAGGAGAATGTCAGTCTTTAGAGCAACAGTGATCCCTCTGCATGATTTACTGGCTTCTATGCGCAGATTGTCTCAGGGGTAGTTTATATCGGCCTAACAACAGCTACTCCCTGATTTTCTTGCAGGTTGAATTTGGTCAATAGAATGGGGCAGGGATGAAGAAGAAACTAGCAGTCTAATGTTTTTCTCTTAATTTTTCAGGCTTGTGACAGCACTGGCAAGGGATTTGAAGCGAGAGTTTCAAGAATATTTTCCTAAGATCTTTTCTGCTATTATAACCAACTTGGATACGAGGAACCCAGAACAGTTGGAATGGAGCTTCACGAGCTTGGCTTACATGTACAAAGCACTCCTGAAGTAAGCATCTAGTTTATAGTTCTAGTGTATAATTCATAAAAAAGAGTAAAAGGTGTGAACTAGATGGTTGGGAACATCTGTGAACCATGTGATGGACCTGCTGAATTTGGGTCACTTAAGATTTTAACAGTAACTCAGAATGGATAAACTTGATCAACTTGGTTGTGCTCTCAGCTTGCAGTGGCTACTTTCGACGATTGTTGAAGGAAATGAATACACACTCGGCATTTTTTGTAGGTGATGAATATGAATACTTGGTCGCACTCGTCTGATTAATTGAAAATAAAATTGCCTCTGTGGTAAAACAGTGGCCTAAATGAAGAATGTAAGATAGTTTAGATCCAACAAACAGGCAAGAATGAAACTAAACAGCTTGTTTGGGATAAAGGCCTAAAACATCCAGAGCTGTGGATTGTATTAAGAGGAGGTCTAGTTTTAAGTTATACAACTCACTGGAATATAACAGTGCGAGGGGTGCTTTAAGACTGAAGCCTCACGTACTCCATTGTGCTTGTAAAGGGGATGATTTCTTCTCATTCCAAGGAATGAAGTTTAAATATTTTTTTTTTCAGATTCTTGATTCAGAACATCAAGACAACATACAAACTTCAATGCTTTCTTTTGAACACCAAACAGCCGGAACATGTCCGTGTTTTCGCCGCGGAAAGCTTCGCCCTTCTCGGAAGGAAGGTGCTGGATAAGAAGGGCTTCATTGATATCTTGTTCAAAGATGTATCCCAAAATTCTGAGGTAAGTTGCGACCGTACTTTAGACCTTAAACAGGACCTTTCTTGCTTATTCTGCCTTTTGTATTATCCCAAGGGCTACAATAGGGCAATCTAGTTACGCATCACTCATTCACTTGAAGAGGCTCGAAGACCCGATGAAAATGCGTTACTTCATTGCTCCATTATTCACGAATAAATTGATATAGTGGAATTTTCCTGTCGGATTTGTGGTGCCTCTACGCGCTTGTACCTGTGTTTTATGCTTGATGAAAATGACAAACGAAAAATAAGTGATTATGCCGTTAGCTACCTTTGCTACCTACCACTGAAAAGCCGCGTTTATATTGAGATTCAGATTTTCCGCATCAAAGTATAATTTTGTGTTGTAACCACGGCCGTAGATACTCTGAACGTCATTCTGGAGCAAATACTGAAGAACAAAAAAAAATCCCTTAACACAAGCCAGATAATGCAGTGTGTTAAGTTAAATGATACAAAGATAAATTTGCTTTTCAGCTAAACTTTAAGGCCGCACCTTTCGCCATTGTCTTGTTTTTTACCTACGACTTTTTGGCGCTTTTACGACCAAGCCTAATTTTGCCACTCCCTCAACGCAAACTTCATAGAAAGCTTCAAGGTCCGCTGACAACTCTTTCACACATAAGCACATGAGAAGCTTCAAAGTGATTTTTTTCGTTTTGGAAGAAACGGTAGGCCATCAGCTCTATCTTCTGTTGTGGAATTCTTTTTTTATGCTTGGTTTTCCCACTTTTCCTAAGGCCGGATATAGTCGAGAAGCGCTAACAAGGAAAACGCTAATTTCGAAATCCGCTATTTTTGAGCCACTTCATTGTTAAAAATCATTTCTGGTAATAGTTGTGCTTAAAAGATACGTGCACTGACCGTCCGATTTTCGCAGTCGGATGTGAATTTCATTGGTCGCAACAAAATGTTGACGCATCATATGCAGCTTTCCCCATAGTAACGAGAATTTCGTGTGCGACGTCATATCGGACTGTGTGCGCACGTAGCCTTAGTCCACAAAACTAATAGTCAAGGGAGACAAAAAAAATCCGACCTGTCATCTTTTCTCATTTATTCTCATGATTCTTACTTTTTCGGTACAACGTCTGTGTCGACTAAAAAGAGGCACAGCATGGCGGGAGAAGCACGAGTAATAAAAAGAGATTGGGAGGTAGTAGAAGTAGAGCAGTAAGTGAGGGTTCGTAATTCCAGATCATGTTGATAATGATAATGTGGATTGATAATGTTGGAACATTATTCCTGTCCCTCACTCGGAAGCCTGCAAGGACCCTTTTAGTTTTCGTGCCTTTTTTTAGTAGTAGTGCCTCCTACACCATGTCGTGCCGTGTCGTGCCTCTTTTTAGTCGACCCCACAACATCTCCTCTCGGTGACGTTGACCCCTTCTCTTCCTAAACAAGACTCAGATATTCTTCACAAACTATTTTCCTAAGTCTTCCAGATTAAAATTTAAACCATTTTGTATTCTTCGTTTAAAAAACCAAACAAAATCTCCCAGTAACTAAACTTTTAGGATTTAATATTTCATAACCATGGACTTTGTTTTTATTAAAAATAACCTAGATACCTATAATTTAAAATCCAGTAAAGGTAAACAAGGATTGGGCAAACTAAGATAAGGAGGGTTCATAGAACATGGAATACCACCCAGTTGAACCTGCGGCAACGATTTATACCTGGGGACTGTCGGCTCTACCCCAGCTTTCAAACAGCTCTCTCTTTCACGATATTATCGGTGTGATATTGTTGGGTTCTCCCCAGTCATACACAAATCCCTAATTTTAGGGCAGAGTGCTTCAACGTCAGGGCGTGTCCCGTAGCAAGGGTACAGTACCCCCATGCATAGATGTAAAAAGCGAATATTTCAATGAAAAATTCAGTCGAATATTCGCAAATTGAAATATTCGGAGGCCTCTCGAAAATTGCAAATATTCCGAAAAATTAAAATATTTCGCAAAATTGAAAAATATGGCGAATTTTCGCAATTCTCTCAAGTAAAATGCAATTTTCGGGAGTTTTTGCGCCCTCTCTACGCAAACATGTTCAAACATTGAAATATTTTGCAAAATTGAAAAATACGGAAAATTGAAAAATATAGCCAATTTTCGCAAGAAATTTATAATTTTTGCTGCACTTTTCGGGAGTTTGTGCCCCCTCACTACGCAATCATGTCCAACAGGTTCTTAGGAAGGCGATTCTTTGCAGCTTTGATGGATAACTGGGGATGAGTCAGGTTAGTCAAGGGTTGCATTGCATTGCATTGGAACGCATTTAGATACGAAGGATACGTATGAGAGTTTTTTTTTGTAACTGGTGATTATATTTTATTTGATTACCCGGTTCAACAAAACAGGATCGGCAGGGGAGTGTCTGTGGTTTCATAACCGGAAGTCGGAAATTCTTGTTTGTCTTGCAAATTAAGTTCTTGTACTGATTGAACTTGTCGAACATCAGAAATAACCTACCTTTAACTCCTCTGTAAATTAAGCTTAGCAGAAAGGATGTTTGACATATTAAGAGGGGTTTCTCACTTTAAAAATCATGTGCAGTATAGTTATTGTGCGCTGTCAGTGGATGTTACCGGGTGCTGGAGGTCTATAAGTGAGTCATTCATTCATGTGAACTTGTTTTACGTCAGTTACTTTCATTTCTTATGAAACCCACCATTATAATCAATAAACATGTGAAAAAGTCATGACTTCTCACAAGCGAAACAATGGGACCAGTCTGGAATAAGGACGTATTACTAGGTCTATTCATTATTCTGAAGGGGGAGGGAGGGGAGGGGACACCGGGACTCAGAACTCCTACGTTTGCGAATTGGACAATGTCTTCCACGGAAATTATATGTAAAAAAAATCTCTCGTTGACTGAAAACTAAAGGAAGTCAATCAAGCCAAACGGTTTCTGATTAGCAGAAAGGCATTCTGCGTAAAAACAATTCATCTAGCCGCCAATGTTCAGGATGTTCTGAACCCTCTGTACAGGAGAAGTGATGTGAGTGTTAGCAAACCACTGCCACAGGGTTGATCTGCTCACTTGCAGAGATACTTCCGATAAAGTTATACGGGTTGAGAGCACAATCTTGACTGAGTTCCTCGGTTTTGATCTGGCACATGTGAAAATTTGTACAGACACCATACTCAAGCTCAGCATCTTATTTTTCCGCTTTCTTTTTAATTTTTCGCAATTTTTTCAATTTTCCCGCGAATATTCGCAATTTTCGCAAAGTAAAATGGAGGGATTGAAATTTTACATCTATACCCCCATGGAAATCTGTTTCAAATTTTATCCCGGATTTTTTAGTTTTCAATAGTTTTTTTTCTTAGAGAAGTCAAGGAGTCGGTCAGCTTCTGTTCGAGATCGTTCGCGGAGTCAAGAACCAACTTCATAGCTGCTCCGAGGTTTACCTGAACTCCATCTTCACTTCTTTGAGTCGGACAGATTTGGACCAAGACAACATCAAGTCTGCCATCTCCTTTGCCCTGACGGGGCTGACAAGCTACTTAGACTCGAAGGGAGCGCAGCCCTTATTCACCTCTCTATACGAGCACCTAAAGAACAGCAAGTCAACAGCTCAGTATAGTTTGGCACTCCTTCAAATCTTGCACCAACTAGTGACGTACCAGAATGGTGCTTTGGTGAATGATGTGGTGTCGTTGGTGAAGTTGGTGGCAGATTTTTTGGATAGTGAATTGGTGTTGAGTGATGATGCGAAATGGTGCCTTGTGGATATAGCGGCAACGCTGGTTACGTCGCAGAAATTGAAGTTGCAAATGGAGCATACGTCAACGCTCATCAAACTGGTGAGTGAAGCGTAAAGGACTTGTCTTAGCTTCAATATTAATGCAACCTATATCAGTAGTCGCTCCAACCATTCGTAAAGGACCTATCGTACCTGTAATGTCAATGCAGCCTACTTTCGTACCATCGTTCACTAGTTCTTAAACCCGAAGATCTAAATTTTATATGTTACATTCTGAACCCGCTACCGACCACTCACTAATCTTTGCACTTGCCGTGATTCACTAGTTTAAATGCGCCTTATGCTCCGGACAAGTGTTCGCGTATCATGCGATTGGCGTGTAGAACGGGTTTCTGGATTTGCCTAGATTTTGCTAGAAGCCGAAACGCCTGGGAAAAGGCTTAAAACATGCAAGGCCGTGGATAGTTTTTTTTTTTAAAAGCACGAGCCTAGCTTTACAGTATTCAGACAGTTTTAGATATTGCAACATGAACATTAAATAGTGCGAGGTGTGCTTTAAACCCGGAGACCCGAATTTCACACGGTAGGCCTACATTCTCGCCCCCCTAACGGCAACTTACTGATTTCCTCACATGCCTTCGCTACCTCAGATGCGTATCATGATGTCTGCGGTTGTTTGCTAGAAATTTGTTCATCGGAAAAACCAGTTACGTAATTTTTCACTGTTTTTGGTAGAAGTCAACGGGCCAGGAAAAAGGCTTAAAGAAACAGAAAACTTGACTCGGGGAGCTAGCTGACATATCAAGAATGTATCCTGAGTCGATATTGAGAGTAAGAAAAATTCTCGGTACGACCATTGCAGTTTCCGAGAATTCGACTTTTGAGTTAGTAGAAAAAAAAAGCAAAAGGATTGTGTCCCAGGAGTAGGAATCGAACGCACGACCTCTTGACTACTATCCCGATACTATGGCCGAAACACGGCCAAAGGCGAACTTTTACAGTGCGTAAGTGCATAATTACAGTGCATAAGGGCAAGGGACAAAGAAGGGGGGCAAGGGACAAAGAAGGGGGGTCCTGTCGACAATAAGTCCCTGTATCTTTATCTAAGCCCCCAGGTCGGTTTGATGGCCGAAAGTTGCGTAGTCAAGTTTTCTGTGCCTTTAAACAGCGCCAGCCGTGGGAAGTTGAAAGGAGAGCCAAGTTTTAACAGTTAATAGTGCTTCAAGTTCCCTCAGAGCGATTTTTGCTTTTCGCTTCAGTTTAGTTTAATTTATTTACACACGAAGAAATTATCACATTATGCGAGCACTGCCCGTAGCGGATGGCAGCATTCGTTCATGTAGGCTATACGCAGAAAAAGAAAGAAAGAAAGGAAAAGATAATAAATATAAACTAAGCAAAAAACGGGAAGAATCATCGATAGAGGAATTTAGGGTTCCATTCGTTATTTTCTAATAGGAATTTGTTATTCCTATTTTTAATATTGGTATAGGCTACTGTCGGGGTCGATTTTGTGGTATTGGGAAGAGAATTCCAAATTTTCGGTCCGGTAAGTTTGGCTGAAAAACCGAATGGTGTGAGACGAAGACCGGGTCCTTTTGTTGTTAAAGCACTGACAGGGCGCAACGAATTCGTGTTAAGCTTGGTGCCTACAGAACACGAATCTTATCCGTGACGAGGAGTGAAAGAAATTCGACTTGGAGTAAAAATGGTGTGCGGCGTGATTTTTGTTTCCGCTAGCAACGCCGACGGAAACCAACCCGCGAAGTAGCCTGGAGAGGATCGCGTGGCATTAAATACTTCGGTTTGGCTTTGATACAAATTAAAAGGACTTCCGATGGTAATGGCAGTTGAAAATCGGACTAGAAATTTTCTTTGGCAATCAGTTTAAATTATCTAATTGTTTTTTTTACCAACGATATCCCTTAGTGTACTTTTTGCGAAAGCTGAGCAACACGAGTATCCATCCCATCGTGAAACCATTCACGCCAGTCGGCGCAAGGTCTGGCTGGTTACGTGACATCCACCTGTTCCTCCTTTTTTCGTCGCGAAACATCTTATGCCTCCTGTACAGTAACTCCTTTCGTTCGTTAATTGTATGGGTCCGAGTGGAACTACAGTGCGTCGTCAGCACTCGTTGGTAACTGCTTTTTTCCAGGAACTAAACGCCTTTTTGCTCTTTCCCTGCAGAAGCGCATTCTTGAGTCTTCGAACCCGTTTCTGGTTGTCCTGGCTGTGGCCCCCACATGAGGCTGACGCTCCACATTTGGGTTTCGGGGGGGGGGGGGGGGGGGGGGGACATGCTGTATATTATAGCATTTCTAGCTGATATTGCTGAAATTTACTGTTATTATTATTAATTTGTTTCCCGTCATAACTGCATAGAAACATGGTGATGAACGGAGTTCGGAAAAAAAGGAAGAAAGAAGGGAAACACGAATGACATTAGCAAAAACTTGCGATCTATAATACATCCCTAAATAATTGCACAATGTTTAGTATAATATCTGTATTAAAAACTCGAAGGCCATATACCTACAGCAAATGAACAACTAATCTAGAAACCTACAAACTAAGACACAGTACGTCTTAACTCAAGTGCTTTATGCACAAAATTACAAAAGGAAACGATTTATCTTGGTAACGTAATTTGAAGAGTTGCAAAGACCTTGACTCATAAAAGTGTCACAATTCCCGGCAAAAAGGTGCTTTTTGACACCCCGATTTTTTTTTTTCATTCCACTTGCGCGATGCGAAAAGTGCGAATAATTGATTCTTTGTAGTAAAGTTTTTATAAGTATTTCGTAACTGTCAGATCACAGTTTTGTAACACAAATTAACCGGAAATGGGCTTTGTATAAGGCTTCAAAGTGTTTTGTGCACTAAATCAAAGCAAAGTACATGTTTTGGGGTGTGGGGGGGGGGGGGGGTAATCCGTAACTTTAGTAAATGAAATGAAATGGTGCTTTTCTCACCTAAAAAGTTTAAAAAGTTTTATTTGTATGAAAAAGTGTCACTTTCAGAGAAAAAGTGTCATGGTGTCACGAAAAGACAAGAAGTGTCAAAAAGCACCAAAAGAGTCACACTTGGCAACACCCGTAGTTCGTAGGATACCAAGAAGCGAAGAGTATGTCGTGCTGTGTTGAGATTTCGCTTAATGCGCTCGCGCCTTTCCAATACGGCGAAATAGATCTTGCTGCTCCATACTTATTGGAAGGGCCGTTTTTACTCGTCCACGGCGGAACTGTTAGCCGATACAAGATAATTAAAAAATAAACCAGATCATTCTTTTAGGTTTACGCTTCAACCACACTTCCAACCGACGCGATTGCCACATTTACGCAACAGATGACTTCCATAAGCCTTTTCGAATCTCATGTCCTCTCCCATTTTTTGAGTTTCTGCCACAGAAAAGTAACGACGGATGAAGGAGCTTTCGAGAGAGTTCTCGAGATGATCGCTAAGGTTGTACATGTAAAAAGACCCCTACCCCATACCCGGGAGGAAGGCGAGGGGTGGAAGGCCTACCCCTTAGAGTTCACCTTCGCTATAAAGAGGTGAGTCTTCTTTTTGTTCGGTTTTAAAGAATCGGAGTATTTCCGTAATCAACTGGGCCCGCTTATAGTAGCTAACCGGGTAACGGTAAAGCATAACTCTTACTAGAAATGATCTTGTCACGACAAAATGGGCAGAAACATCGTTTTCCGAAAATGCCAGTACTTGCCACGTAAAATTAGCGGTTTTCTTGTTGGTGGTTTTCGACTCGGTCGAGATTTCCCGCTGTTCGAAGCAGAGCTTGGACGCAAAATATTTGAAAACCGTGCGCGCCGTGGTTGAAATGTGGGGAAACCAAGCAAATGATTGGGAGTCGAAAACACAAAATAGACCCGGTGGCCTACCAAGTCTTCTGAAATGAGAAACATAATTGTAAAGCTTCTTTTGCTTTTATTTTTGAGTGTTATTGGCGGACGTTGAGGCTTTCAGCGGAGTTTGCGCTGCTTGACTGGAAAACTCGGCTCGGCCGAAAAAGCGCTAAAAACATACCGAAACAGTGGCGATTTCTGAGGCTTAAAATTTCCTAATGGAGCTAGGGATACTATAAAAACAAAGGTTGGTGATTTCTGAGGATTTGCGAGGCTTAAAATTTGTTAAGGGAGTTAGGGATACTATAAAAACAAAGGTTGGTGATTTCTGAGGATTTGCGAGGCTTAAAATTTGTTAAGGGAGTTAGGGATACTATAAAAACAAAGGTTGGTGATTTCTGAGGATTTGCGAGGCTTAAAATTTGTTAAGGGAGTTAGGGATACTATAAAAACAAAGGTTGGTGATTTCTGAGGATTTGCGAGGCTTAAAATTTGTTAAGGGAGTTAGGGATACTATAAAAACAAAGGTTGGTGATTTCTGAGGATTTGCGAGGCTTAAAATTTGTTAAGGGAGTTAGGGATACTATAAAAAGCAGAATAAAGCTATTGGTGAATCATCCGCAGCTCAAGTAACGCATCGCGCTGTTCTGCGAGCTTCAGGCTAACATGTTGCATCTCAGTTAGCCTAACTTGGGCTTCCCTGTGGTTGTGAGCATGGGGTTTGAATTTTATAGCTCTGCAACGAACAAAATGACAGTGAAACTTTAATGTACGTATTGTAAATGCTTTAACCTTTAACCTTTTTCTTGTCTCGTCAATTTGGCGGAATAAAAGCATTTCATTCATTCAGTTAAGCCGTTCATGGTTGATAGAAACCCCGATCAGTGTCACGTTCTTACTTGGACACTCCACGTTTGAGCGCTTGTGCACTTGTTACCTTTACTCTGCTGTTTTGTTCTTCTTACTGATGGTTGAAACCGACGCGAATATTCGCAAAATAGCCATTTTTCGTTCGCCATAAAAGTAGCACCACAAAGTTTGCTTTGATAAAAGACTACGATTTTTCGGAGAATCGCTGTAGTTGGAAGATTTCAACTAAAGCTACAAAATTTGCGTCACAAAAACGTAGAAAATGGCTGCAATTTATACTTATTAGTTATTTATTACTTATTACTTATTTTAATTAATTTATTACTAATTTTAATTATTTATTACTTATTTTAATTATGTGTTACTTTATAATGATTTAACAGGGACCACGTTGGAGAAGGAACGAACCTGCAGTAAATAGCTATTAATTATTTAGTTATTTATTGCACTTTCGTTCCTTCTCCAACGTTGCCCCTGAAGTTCGACAGCCTGACGAAGACCCTTGCCTAGAAGGGCCAAAATAGCTCTGTCGAAGCATCGTAGCTGACGTTTCCGTTTTATGCATTTTTGTAATATAAATATGTAAATGCAGGAAGAAAAGGGAAAGTGAGTGAATGAATTTATCCAAAATAAAACACCTGAGACGGACTAGCCCATAAATGGTGCTTGCCTGGCCAAAAACTAACACAACTGAAAATTACAAAACAGAAGAGTTGTAGTTACCTTCTAGGTCTCCCTCCATGGTCTCGTAACAAAAACGTTACGTAACCGGACGGTGTTACTGATCCATTTGGGGCTGTGTACCAACGCCCTGACGAGTTTGTTTGTTCTCTAGACCGGAGCCACTCATATTGCAGTGCATTTATTTAGTTATTTAATCTAGTCTGGTCTGATCTGATCTTTCTTGTTATTTTATTGCTTTTCAAATACTCCATACGGCCACGTCTTGTGCCATTTCTCTATGGGTTAATACAATTATTGATTAATATGGTTGGGATGCAAGTGATATTTGAAATGGGAAGTGGACATTTAGGAAGTGTTTAATGAATCGGGGATGGGAACCCTTACAGTTAAACCCTGGAGACATTAGTTAATAAAGTTAGTTGACATCATTATCATGAAAAACGGGAAGGGTTGGTACGACTATGCGGAAGCCCCGAATATCTGGGAGATGACGCCTGCCTTTAGCACTCACACCTATAGACTAATGAAGGATTAATTAGCCCCAAAAGAGGAAAAAGTCCTTCTGCAGGCTGACATCATTATTATCATGAAAATCAGGAAGGGTTGATATTGCTATGCGGATGCCCTGAAAATCCGGGAGATGGATCCTGGCTTTAGCACTCACACCTATGGACTAAAATTAGCCCCAAAAAAGGAAAAAGTCCTTCTGCAGTGCACCCCATTGCGTGTGTACAACACCTTTATCCCTGATTTTGGACTCTCAGGTGGGTACCGGTTACCTCCCGGAAACACCAAGCGGTAACGGAATAACCACCTATCCCTGTTTACAAGGGTGGATGTCTCATCTAGTTTGTCTGGGGAGTTGCGGAATTCTGAGTTACGGGAACTCGTCAGTGTTCCAAGATTTCACGCAGAAGGAACGAAAATAGGGTAGCCAGCCCGGTATTTATAGTCATTTGTTTTTGGTATCCAGTGTTAAATTTCTGATCGAAAATTTTTGTCATTAGAAAATTTTGTTGTTCAAGTGGGTGAAACAAAAATAGGACTTACATACTTGACGAGGAATCACCTTTTTTTGCACTTATATGAATCACAAAAATAAATAAAATAAGTGGAAGTTTAGACAAGTTCATAAAATTCGACTATCCTGCCATCTTCATTGGCGGAATGGCGGACAAAGTGAAATCTGTCCGCGTTGAGAGGGCATAGCGAGCGGTGATGCAGATGTTCTGATATGTCAAACAAGTTGTATTATCTGTGAGGGTATTCGTACTCCTTCTGGTAGTGTGACCTATGGTTTTGAACACTTTATTTAAGGTGTCTGTCCCTTCCTTTTAATTTTAGCACACTTTCAGCGGCGGGTTAGTCTTTGTCTGTCCCTCCTCGCGTCCTTATCAGCATTCATCATATAGAGATAGTATGATGATGCGCAAGCTCATGGTCAGAAAAGACCATTTACATTTGGAACTCGTTTATGTTAATCCCCCATTGTACACTTCTGTATACAAGTAAAAAGTCGGATCCACGAGGTGAGGGGTAACTCTCACTTTCTACTATTTAGACATATGCGAAACCTCTATTACCTGGGAAGCAGATTACAGATTTTCTACTCATCAACCTGTGGATCTATTTTACTATGTCTGTCCTAAGTTTTGATGGTGAGGCATAGGGACATTACCAGAAACTTGTTCGCTTGGAAGAGCTGAACTGGAATATTGCGAATTGAAGGGCAGTGAAACATCTCATCGTCAGATAGGTTCGCGCCTTTTTCGGATCCCAAAACGTAAGTGGAGGGATACCTATGATTTGGCAAAAGTTGTCCGTCTGCCTTTCTGTCCGTCTGTCAGCACGATAACTCTGGAAGGGGTAGAGATATTTTCTTCCAACATGGTATGAGGATCCATTGGGTCAAAGTACAGCTCAAGTCGGTAGATGAGCCCTGTATCCCCGTATTTACGAGTGAGGGAGGGGTTTCAAACTAAAGGAGGAAAAAAAATGTTTTAAAAAGCCAATGCGATAGTCGATCTAGGGGTAAGGTCCCATTCTTAATCCGTATCTGAAACTTATTTTCTAGCCGGACAATTAGTTCGTCCGGAATCCGGCCAAAACAGGAAAATGTGTTAAAAGTAATTTGAAGTTGATTATATATTCGAATTAGGGGTAAGAAGACATGCTGAATCCGTATATGACAACCGGACCAGTAGTTCACCCGGAATCCTGTTTAAACCGTACAATTTTTTAAAAGTAAAAGTTTTGTTTTAAGTTGATTAAATATTCGATTTAGGGGTAAGAAGACATGGTGTCCAAATGTGACAATAATTTTCTCGAGTTTTCTACCCGGACATGTAGTTCAACCAACCGTTAAAATTTGTTAAAAGTTTAATTATGTCTGAAGTTGATTATAGGGGTAAGGAGATATGCTCCTTACAAATTGACATTTACTTACAAGTTGACAAATTGATTCGAGTGTTTAGTTATGTTTGGACGTAGAAGTCAAATTCGGCGTTTACGCTGTGAAAGTACTTTTTAGAATTAAAAATCTACTACTACTACTACTACTACTGAATTCGTTTTGACCTTTCGTTTCTTGCCGGACAAGTAGTTCACCCGGAATCCGGCCGAAACCACATATTCGCCAGAAGTTGGGCGATCAACTTCGTCAAATTACATATGACGTGAACACACATGCTGAATCCGTACCTGAACTTGGTTTTCTCAGATGACTAGCCATTGGCCTTGATCTGTTTCTAAATTGTAATAGGACAAATGTCCAAGGAGTCTGGCGACGACCGGATATCTAAAAGACGCAATTATCTGGATCAAATATTAAATTTGTGTGACCCCATCGAAACCTTTGGTCTTGTTTCTGCTGAAGGAGCATAATTAAACAGTAGCCTAGCAGAGGGTTGGATAAATGTTGATGATCATGTGGGACTAAAAGGAGTTAGACCGAATTGTGGTTCTGACCTGGAATATGGAGAATTAGTCAAAAAAGAGAGAAAAAGTCCTTCAAGTGTGCACCCCATTGCGTGTCTAGCACAGGCAGCCATTTCGGGCCACCCGATGCGAACCACGTTTATTCTTCATTTTGGACCGTGGTTAGGTCGTAATGATGTTTGATAATTTACCTGCTCGGATTGGTGGTGTTCAGAGCCGTCCCTGTTTACAAGGGTGGATGTCTCATCCTGTTTTGTCTGGGGAGTTGCGGAATGCTGAGTTACGGGAACTCGTTTGTGTTCCGGAATTTCACACAGAAGGAACAAAAGGTGGGGTAGCCAGGGCGGTATTTATAGGCAGTCATGTTGGGTTTTCGGTGTTTATTTTCAATTTTAAAAGTTTTGTCATTGGAATATTTGTGGTTCAAGTCGGCGAAACAAAACTAGAACTGACTTACTTGACCAGGAGACAAACTTTTTTTTGCACTTCTAGGAATTTCCGAAATTAATATTCTAAGTAGGAAGTTTAGACATATTCATAAATATCTACTGCCCTGCCATCTCGGTAGCTGGATTACTCTATTGAGCGATTACCTGTCTGACTTGAAAGGCCATAGGGAGCGGTGAGAAAGCTTTCCTAATTGCTTGTCGAACGAGTATGTGGCATCAAGGGAGTTCAAGCTCCTTTTTGGGATCCCAAAACTTAAGTGGAGGGATACCTATGATATCGCAAATGTTGTCCGTCTGTCCGTCCGTCCGTCTGTAAGCACGATAACTTTCGAAGGGAATGAGATATTTTGATGAAACTTGGTGTGAGGATTCGTTGGGTTGTCGGACCAGTCAAGTTCGTAGATGGGCTTTGTAGCCCTGCATTTAGGGGTAGGGGAGGGGGTTCAAATTAAGGGGCAAACGAAATATTTTGAAACAGCTAATTTGGTAGTCGATTATGGGGTAAGAAGACATGCTGAACACGAAGATGAAAACCATTTTGTCATCGGACAAGTAGTTCGCCCGGAATCCGTCCAAAACCGGAAAGTTTGTTAAAAGTAGAGGTTTTATTTGAATTTGATTAAATGTTCGATTTAGGGGTAGGAAGACATGCTGAGGACGATGGTGAAAACCATTTTCTCGACGGACAAGTAGTTCGCCCGGAATCCGGCCCGAACCGGAAAGTTTGTAATATTAAAAGTTTTATTTGGAGTTGATTAGATGTTAGATTTAGGGCAAGAAGACATGCTGAACACTTATGTGAACAAATTTTCTACCTGGACATGTAGTTCCCCCCGAATCCGGCCAAAACCGGAAAATTGTTCGAAGCTTAAGTTTTATTTCTAGTTGATTAGATAACCGATTTAAGGGTAAGAAGAGATGCTTAATCCGTGTTTGACAATCATATTTTACCCGGAAATTTAGTTCGACCGGAATCCGGCTGGAGTCGGAATTTGTTATAATTTAAATTTTTATTTGAAGTTGATTAGATGTTCATTATTGGGGAAAGAAGATACCGTGAGTTCGTTTTTGAGCTTTCTTTTTTCGCCGGACAAGTAGTAGTAGTAGTAGTAGTGTTTAATTACAACAAACATAGATAAAAATCACGGACCAGTGCACATGCCTGGTGGCATACTTTAGCACTGACAATGTTGCACAACGAAAATAAAATAAAAAGCCGTCTTCTAACTACATTTTGACATCAACAAAAAGAGAACAAAAACAAAAGAAATTGCTCAACTACGCGTCGTAAAATTTTTTTTCATTAATTTTAGAAACTGTCGCTTATTGCTACATTCTCGCACTGATACTGGAATTGAGTTCCAGATTTTTGGCCCAGTGTGACGGATGCTGAAACTCGCTCTAGACGTAGGGCGAAATTCGCACGAAAAATCTGAACGATGAGTGGTTGGATAATTATGAAATTGGGAATTAGTTGGAAAAATACCAGAGAAATTTGAAGGTAAACTATTGTATAGATAATCATGGCAAATATTAGAAATAGACATTGTATGAAGTTGATCCAACGAATATATTCCTGAAGTCCCATATATGTGTCTAACTGAAGATCTGTATTCAACATTAAAAAGAATCCTCATTGCTTTATTCTGGAGTATTTGGAGAGGTTTAAATACAGATGAAAAGGTAGAAGCCCAAACAGAAATACAATAAAGAAAATATGGGTGGACAAAAGAATAATAAATTGATTTTAGAATATTTTTAGGAAAAAAATAACGAAGACGTGATAGCATACCAATATTTCGGGAAATTTTTAACGATAGTGTTTTCACATGTTTATGAAACGACAAATTTTCATCTAAAATTACACCAAGGTATTTAAACTGATCAACCCTTTTTAATTCAAGACCATTTAACAAAAGAGAGAAGCTATCTGAACTGACTGATCCAGTACGCGAAAATAACATATATTGACATTTTTTCTCGTTAAGAGCTAGTAAATTCCTTGAATACCAATCAGATACAGCTAGTAACGTGCTTTCAAGGTTCTGGAAAAGAACTGCTAGGTCCCGGTGAGAAGAAAAAATTACTACATCATCAGCAAACATTATAATTTTACAAAGAGGCAAAACTTCCGGTAAATCATTTATAAAAAGAAGAAATAGAATAGGCCCAAGGACAGAGCCCTGAGGTACTCCGTAGTTAATCTGGAAAGTATCTGAACGAAGATCACGGGATTTATCAACACATTCTAGTCGTCTCCCAGAAAGATAAGATGCAAAAAAATTAACAGCTTGTGTTGAAAATCCGTAAGACTTAAGTTTTGCAAGAAGCAAAGAATGATTTACGGTGTCAAACGCCTTGGCAACATCAAGAAAAATCGCCAAAGCATGTTGACCACCATCTAATGAATCATTTATATTCAATAAAAGCTCATGAATTGCCAGTTCAGTTGACTTTCCCTTTATAAAACCATATTGAGAAGTGTGTAAAATCTTATTATCAAATAAGTATTTTTGTAATTGATTGTTTGCAATTTTTTCCAAAATTTTACTAAAAACCGAAAGCAGAGAAATACCTCTATAATCTGAAGGATCAATTGAACTACCTGCTTTAGGTAATGCTATAACATTTGCTTTTTTTAGTAGCTCAGGAAAAATCCCATGTGTAAGTGACAGATTGAAAATATGTGCCAATAAAGGTGAAATGCTCGACGCTATGTGTTTAACAATTTGTGCTGAAAAACCAAATTCATCCGCAGAAAAACTCTGTTTAAGCTTCACAATATTTTTTTTTATCTCCTGAGGCGCAATCTCAGAAAAAGTAAACGAACTTTCCGCATGTTGCCCATTAACTGGAATAAAAGGGGAATTCAGCTGCGTACTCATAGTCGATGCAAGTCTAGAACCAATATTACTAAAATAATCTCCAAAAGCGTTTAAAATATCTTTAGGCTCAGTAATTTTTTTTCCATTTATTTCCAGGCAATCAACACTAGTACTCTTACGACTATGAGGACGTATTTTTTCATTTATCATTTGCCACGTCTTTCTCATATCAGATTTATATTCCAAGAATTTATCTTTATAAAATTTTCTCTTCCCATGTCTTATAATTGAATTTAGCTTATTCCTGTAAACTCTATATTCTTCAAAAGACTCAGGTGTCTGCAGTTTTAAATAATTCTTAAACTTTTTATTTTTATGTTTTAGTGATACCAAAATACCTTCTGAAATCCACGGGTCAAATCTCTGCGCAAATTTTCCATGCAAAACTCGTGTCGAGGAAGCCTTATCCCGCAGTCGAATCATTTGATCAATAAAATTCGAAAATGCAGCATTAGCGTCATCTGAATCATAAACCGAACTCCAATCATGATCCTCAGTCAACTGCCGAAGGATTTTATAATCAATCCATTCATATCGTTTTTTAGAATTATTCATTGTTGAATCACGAAGTTGTTTATTACTATTTTTCAAATCCAGAAGAACACTCACCGGAAAATGATCTGACATGTCAGACAAAATTACTGACGATTCTGTTGCATGAACTAAATCAGGAGAATAAAATATGTTATCCAATAGTGTAGCTGTATTAGCTGTAACTCGAGTTGGCAGAGATATACTTGGAAGAAGACTAGAACACAACATCATACTTAGAAAATCCTTATTATTGCCAACATCGAGATTCAACAGATCAAAATTGAAATCACCAGAGATTATGACCGGTTTCCTAGATGCTTCCAGGTTTTTCAAGAGCGGTTCAAAAACTTCAAAAAAATTTTTAGGATTGCCAGACGGAGGTCTATATACAGACCCAAAAATAAATGGGTTACAGCCCAAGGGGCTAACTTCAACAAAAATAGTTTCACATAACCCTTCATCAAAAACAGAAAAATCACTAAGAACTCTAAAAGACCAGTCATCACGAATATACAATATCTGCCCTCCTCTCATATTCTGACACCTTGTACGTGAAATACACTTCATCCGAGGCAGATCTAACATTGTAAGAGGTGTATTAGTAGACAAAAAAGTTTCGCAAACTCCGACAATGTCCTTAGGACTAGATGTAAGCAAGAACTTAAGTTCATTGAATGCACTTTGCAACCCTTGCGCATTCACATGTAGCGATCGGATCGGAAATTTACACTTGTTAGAATTATCGGTTAGAATGCCATCCGAAGAAAATTCACACTCGGGTAGATTTTTCACATAAGGCATATCTTTATCACTGCCAGTTGCTGTATTTAGAATAACATCCAGTTTCAGACGGGAATCAAGAAAAGACTGAAAACGATCCATAAAGAAAGAAAAACGAAACAAAATCACCACTTTTTGTATTTAAGCCACAGGCTCATTTGACACATTACGTATCTGAATTACGTCAGAAATCGATCTACACGGAATGTTTTGCGAACCGCATTTGACATAAATCACACCTCGCAAAGTCCATACATTTTTCGAATCAAATTTATTGCGCGCAAGCTTGTAAATTTCTTGCCTTTCCTTGGTCAAAGCCTCGTTCACATAGATTCGGGAACCCTTCAGATTCTTGCGACTGCGCAGTATCTCGACCGCAGATGCCTCAGCAAAAAAGGTAAGTTCAATCGGAGTCTTAGTTTCAGAAGCAGCTCCCAAACGTTTTGCACTTTTGATAACAGATTTGTCAAGACTCAGTCCCATTCCAATGTTAAGTCGATCTAGTATTTTTTCACCAAGACGGGGTAAATCCCGAGCAGAAGAGTCTATGCCTGACACAATGACCTTGTTAAGAAGCGCGGACTGACTTATATCGTCCAGCTTAGTTTCAAGTTTCTGGAGCTTCGCCCCATTTTGAACGATTTTGGACCGCAAGTCAGTAAGGTTTTTTTCAATACGTTCAAATTTGGACTTGAACTGGAGATCAATCGCCTCATAAACACCTTGGGTAACAGTGTCAAGAAAATCTGCCTTCAGTTGCGATCCTGACGAACTCCCTAGTCTACTAAACTCATCTTCCACTCTCTTCCGAATTTCGTCTCCAATGCCATCACGAAGGTTTACAATTTCAGCCTGCATCAAATTCACAGACTCGGATAAATCACCAGGTAAACCTTCTGAATCCTCCGTACACAGCCTTATTGCACGTTGAACATTTTTCCTGCCATCTTTCAGCGCCTCATCCCGTTTCTCGTCGTAAGGCCAGATATTATCTGACGTCACGATTTTTATCTCCTCCGTCCCGTAGCAGCAAACTTCGTAATTGGTTTCATCATCCTTAACAAGTATCACCCTTGTAATCTTGCACGGCCATAGCTTGTAATATTTAAACTGGGCGAACGCCCGGCTCCCCGCCTGCATAGCACCGGGGAAGATGATAATATGCAAATCTACGTCCGCACACCTTGACGGCTGAATGGAAACTGAGTAGTTCTGGAGTTCGGCCGAAACCAGGAAATTGGCAGAAGTGGCAGGAAGTTTTCGTCAAAACAGATATGACTTATAGGGGTAAACACACATGCTGAATCCATATCTGAACTTGGTTTTCTCAGAGACTAGCAATTTGGCCTTAATCTGTTTCTGAATTTTAATTGTAAAAATGTTCAAGGAGTCTGGCGATGCCTGGATCTGGCTAAGACAAGACCCAGTTGTCTGGATCAGATACTGAATTTTTGGGATCCCATCGAAAGCTTTGGTCTTGTTGATTTTTCGAGTTATGGTTTAATTTGTAAGGTTCCAATTTTATTCATATATAATTCCGTGAGGGACTTTCAGGAAGTGATATTTCGGCCACGGAATGAGCATATATGTGTGGGAAAATTAGAAGGTCCGGTCTTAATTTCTGCCTTTTGTGTGGCGGTTGGAATGAATATTGGTATCACCAGTTTTGTTTTCAGTTTTGTTTTCTTTAAGTTTTTATATGAATAAAAAAGTGCCGCCCTTTGCCAGGCCCCATCATAGGGCCAATATCTTGACCTTATGATGGGGCCATAAAGAAAGAATGAATCTTTTTCTTTACCACTTCTGTAATCCTTCTATAAAATAGAAATAGGAGTACATTGAGAAAAGAAACAACACAACTTAAAGTTCAATGGGCACATCAAACTACCCCAATCCCACTCTGTAACAACCTAGGAACAATGCTTACCCCATAGATCAGCAGCTTTTTCAACAGTCTCCTGTCTGTGATATTTCACAGCGTAATTTTTTGGGCCAGTACATTCTCAGCTTGGACAAAGATAAAAGTGATGTTTCTTATAATACTTAGTATATCTTTATTTTATGAATAAATCAGCTTGTATAATTTAGATTTGAACAGGTTATTTGTTTTTGAATAATTTTTGTAGCTATGTTATTCTTTATAAGCTTATTGCATATTCTGGTACATTTTATAAAGCAAGCTAATCACGCTTCGCAACACTATTCCACAAAGAAAAACTTTTAATAGGCACTTTAAGCCATGGAACTTCTGATGAAACACTAGAACAATCAGGTAAACTGCATCTGCCGCTTGACTTTGGTGACATCTCAAATAGCCTATATCCTTTTCTATCAAGCATTGCTGGGAGTTTTTGAATTTCCTGCCACGATATCCCAGCTCCTAAGATTTCGATTGCCGAAATGCCAGAGAGGTAAAGACAAGCGATAACAAGAAAACGGCCGATTTTCGTTTCGCCTTCTAAAGCAAGTCGGAAATGTTTATTTGTGAAGCATTTAATACAAAGTAAAGCATTAGAAGTGTCCATTGTGCTTTAAATTAGAATACAAACTTACACTTTGAACATATTACACTTCAAACAAACGGACTAGAGCATGATGCGGAAAAAAAGCCGCAACCGACAGATTCCTATGCATCTCGTCAGTTTAACAGTTATATTTGTTACCGGAAATTTATTTACCATCTTTCGAATTTGTATAATTAGCAAGTAGAGGAGGAATTTACAGTAGCGGAAGTATCCGATTCGAATAGCAGCTTAGTTATTAGAAGTATGAGTTGAGCGTTGAATATTTGGATGGGTACATTACAGTTGGAGTGCTTGTTTATTTTTATATTTTCTCCCGCTGTGGCCCATAGGGCTTTTTTGGGAATACATTCATTCATTCATTCATCCTTTTTCTTCAGCAGGGGGTAAAGACCAGAAAGGTGAAGGACCGAGTGGTCGCAGTTAGTGGCGTAGAGCTTGAGAAGAGCTCAGCGGTTGGCAACGATTTTAGTATATCCAGACTGAATTTTGGTTTTAGTACCAAGAACTGCGTGCTGTCGAAAAATTTAAATTTTTTTCTGTAATAGAAAACTGAGCCGACGGATTTTTGACACACAAGGAATAGAAAAATTGAAACAGTTTAAAACAAGAGTTAATGGTGTTCATTATTTTATGAATATAACTGAAACTGAAACCTTGATGTATGAGTTAGGAGTGAGTCTGACGGATTGTCGGATCGAAAGCAGAAGTTCAGGAAAGGGAAGTAAAAATTAAAAGTGGTTGTTTTTTTTAGATTTAAAGAATTGGGCAAAGTTCCTGAAGTCGGCCCTTAGGCAAAGACAACGTTTTTTGATAAATTGTATGTAGCTTTATACCCGTGTAGCCTATATTATGATCGTTTTTGTGTTTTTGATTGTATGATTGTTTTCTGTTCATTGCACTGGTCCACGGGCTTTTTTTGCTATAATACACTATTTGTCTATACCTAATTACCAACCCGTTTGTCGTGTGGTTACATCAGATGATGTTATTCGTTCTTGAGCTCTACCGTTTGTTTACCTGTCTATATTGAGATGCCGTAGGGAAGAGCGCGATGGAGCTATTGTCCTAATATGCCAAACTAGGCGTACGATTCATTTGGGGTAAATGAGGTATTTTGCCATAAAAGGAGCGAATTTAAATGGCATAAAATAGGAGAAAAACAATAACTGGTCGACAGAGATGATTATTATGAACATTACTGTACCTTTTTTTTCTAAATTTCGTTGCACCACAACATTATTCGCAACTAATAGAAAAATGAATCACTTATGTCAATGAGTCCATCGGTCCTGCCCGCTCATAAAACTCTTCGGTGATGTACAACTTATATTCTTGAAAACTGGACTGATTGTTAGGCAGAAGTGACATACAAAGCTCAAAGCAAATTATTATTGGGATCCTAAAACGTAAGTGGAGGGATACCTATGACATCGTACAAATGTCCGTCTGTCCGTCCGTCCGTCTGTCCGTCTGTAAGCACGATAACTCTCGAAGGCAATGAGATATTTTGATGAAACTTGGTGTGAGGATTCATTGGGTCAAGGGTAAGGTCAAGTTCGTAGATGGGCTATGTAGCTCCATATTTAGGGGTGGGGGAGGGGGTTCAAATTAAGGGACAAACAAAATATTTTTAAACAGCTAATGTGATAGTCGATTATGGGATAAGAAGGCATGCTGAGCACGATAGTGAAAACCATTTTCACGCCGGACAAGTAGTTAGTCCGAAATCCGGCGAAAACCGGAAAGTTGGTTAAAAGTAAAAGTTTAGTTTGAAGTTGATTAAATGTTTGATTTATGGGTAAAAAGACATGCCGCCACGATGGTGAAAATCATTTTCTCCCGGGACAACTAGTTCGCCCGGAATCCGCCAAAACCGGAAAATTTGTTAAAAGTAAAAGTTCAATTAGATGACAGATTAAGGGGTAAGAAGAGAGGCTGAGTCGGTATATGACAATGGTTTTTTACCGGTTGTAACCGGACTTTTTTAATTCAAACTTTTATTCAAAGTCGATTAGATGTTCTTTATAGGGATAAGGATATACGCTGGTTTTGTTTCTGAATTTTTTTTTTTGCTGGACTAGTAGTTCAGTCGGAAATCGGCAGGAAGTCTCGGTCAGTATCGTCAAAATAGATATGGCTTATAGAGGTATATCTGAACTTGGTTTTCTCTGATGATTAGCCTGTCCAAGACTGGATCTGGCGAAGACAAGACCCGATTGTCTGAATCAAATATTAGATTTTTGGGATCCCATCGACACCTTTGGTCTTGTTAAAGGACCCCTCTTGGTTATTCTGCCTTCTTTATTAGCCCTAGCCCCCTTATGGAATTATAAGCTTCCGAAATCCCAGCTTTTCGCCGTTCTTTCGTTTGATACTCATGGCTTTTTAGCTCATTTTCAGCCTAGCCAAGTTTTGCCCGCCAAGCAAATCAAACTTCGCCGAAAGCCTCAAGGTCCGCCGATAACTCTTTCACGCATAAGAATATCAGAGAGCTTCAAAGTAATGTTTTCATTTTTGAAGACATGGTAGACCATTAGGTCTATCTGCTGTTTTGGATTTCTTTGCTTTCTTTCCCACTTTTAAACCACGGCACATTCATTTTTCAAATATTTTGCGTCCAGCCGCCGCGTCGGAGAGCATGAATTGCATTTTCCCTTTGAGCTTGCTCTTGAGGTGCTTCCGGATCACGTCACTATATGATCCAACGATCGTACGGAGCCGTGATATGAACTAGGCTCTGCTTTTAACAAATTATCCACGGCTTTGACTGTTTTAAGCCTCTTCCCGGGCCCACTGACTTATAGCGAAAACTCGGCAAAATTGAGATAACCGGTTTTGCGCATCAATAGCGTGGTACGAGAACACTGTTCGGGAGCATAGTGCGCACGGAAAATAGTGAATCTTGGCAAGTGCAAAGATAAGTGTCGTGTCGTTCGCGAGTTCAAAATGTTACGTATGTCATTTGGTCTTCGAGTTTAAAAATTAATGAATGCAATCTCGAACGTTTGTACGTTTATCCAGGTTTGCTTGGCTATTTCCAGTTCCTCTTAGGCTTAGGCATGTTTAAAACTGTTTAAAGTACCTCTGCCTCTATGTGTTCAGAGTGTGGTCTACCCAACTCTGTTCTATCAAACTTCTTGAAGTTTGTAAGTCCTTCCGACTTCAGTGATGGCTGCTGGTTGACTTTTCTACGGTGCGAATGCGCGGCTTGGTATGAACAGAAAGCATAGTCGCTTATCCCCCTTCAGATAACTTATACCAAGATATCATGTGTGATTGTTATTGTTTCTCTAGCCCATCTGGCGGCAATTCGTCATTAGTTACGTTTTTGCAGATACCATGGTATCTGTTACCACAGTAACTGAATGTGCAATTAGTCGTTTTTGCAGTTACCGCGGTATGTGATACACGGTTGCTGTGCAAAAACGACTATTGCCGAAATTGTACTTTTCGAAGTCATCCCAAAAGAAAAACTGATATCCAGTTACATCACCAAGTGCTAAACTTCTTTATCACCAATTTGACAAAATTTGAATAAAGTGAGATGACTTCTCAGATATCACGATCAGTTACCGGGGTATCTGAATATCAGATACCACGATAACTGCAAAACGCCTTTTGACCGTGGTATCAGATACCACGGTAACTGCCAAAACGACTTTAGAGCGTGGTATCTGATACCATGGTGTCTGCAGAAACGCAACCATTGGGTTTTATGCTGAGGCTCTCCGGAGTGGCTGTGCGGATTTTCTCCTTGAGACGACAGAATGCGATCGGATAGGCAATACTCAGCATATACTGCACACGGGATTAACTGTATGCGACTGTAGTGACAACCTCTTCAGTGAACCTTTAAACACAAAAGAAAGGCAATAACAGCATTTTAATTCTAGATCCTCTTCTGGAAAATCAAGAAACTTCCCCGAGCTCTGTGAGAAACTTTTGACCAATCCAAAGATGGCAGACGTACAGGCAAGCGTGGAAAAATACATTCTTGTCGCCTATGTTTTACCACACATACGCCCCCTGCCAACCCCCAAGGCACAAACTTGCCTGGAAAACCTGTTTACCTTGATCCTCACCCATTTAGACAACACTTTTCCCGCCACTGTTTCCAAAGTGGTGGCCACCAAGCGGCGAAAATCTGCACCAGAACAGGAGGAAATTGTTTTGATTCCGACCATGGACAAGGAAGCGGAGCGCCTCTGTCTTCTCCTTAGTGTTGTCGCGTCCTCCCTCTCTGTGATTGGTGACTCAGTGAGTGTGAATTCACAGTTGGTGGAATCCGTGTGCTTGAGGAGTGACGTCACGAGGGGTTGTGTGCACCTTTTGAGGGTGTTGGACTCGTTTGGAAGAAAAGAGGTGGAGTTTGATGAACAGAGATTTAAGAAGTATTTCGAACAACTAAAGGATAATCTTTCGTCTCCATATCATCAGGTAATCTTTTTCTTTATGTCTTCGGTCATTTATGGCGTCTTTCTGTCAGAAGTTTTTTACACAAGAATACGTATCTTGATTTTGCTTGATATAATATGCTTACATTTATGTTTTAATGGGCCACTCCGGTCATGAAGGATGTGAGTCCAAATCCTGGGCTAGCGACGAATCTGAACCCAGCATTTTGTCCTCAGAATTCGTATCTGACTCGAATGCGACCTTTAATGCGACCTTTTTATATACATATATATAAATAATCTTTTGTCCGCTTACTGAAGGGAAAAGGTACATAAAGGAAAGAAAAAAATAAAGTAAAGAAAATTCAAATATATCTGGTGAACTACGTTTTCTTTTAGAGAAGGCGTAAATTGTTTATTTGTAAGGGGACGAGCTCTTGTAGTTTGTACATAAAGAAATATAGAGAATATAATTAAAGGCCTAGAAATAGCCTTATTGTAATAATAGACGATTTCAGTTTTATGTTTTCACTTATTTCAGTTTTATGTTTTTTTGGAATGCCAAAACGTAAGTGAGGGAGGGATACCTATGATATTGGAAAGGTTGTCCGTCCGTCTTTAAGCACGATAACTCTCGAAGGGAATGAGATATTTTGATGAAACTTGGTGTGAGGATTGTTTGGGTCGTCGGACAGGTCAAGTTCGTAGATGGGCCTTGTAGCCCTACATTTCGGGGTGGGGGAGGGGCTCAAATTAAGTGGCAAACAAAATATAGGTGAGAGTGGTACATACTGGGTATAGGTATATACTAGATCAGTGAGATTATCTGCCATCTGGTGAGACAAAAAAAAATCATTTCATTGGCTCATGAATCCTTGACATATGGCCACCAGTTTCATCGACTTATAAAGATATGTTGCCATCTTTGTTTTTGAGATATCTGACTTTAAACTTTTTTGTATCTTGCCCAAAAAATATTCTGGGATTCTGTTTTGATTCATAATTTGTTCAAGGTGCGGCAGAATTAAGAGATTTTTCCACAGGTATGTCCTGGCTACACATGAGCGGAATCTAACATTCAAATTTTTTGAAAGTTCAAGAAGGTTTTTCAGTTTCTGCCAATAGGGTTGGGGTGGTACAGTGTGTTATGTTAAGTCCAGACAACATTTCCAGCTTTTTAGATATATTTTGTGGAACCCCGCAAGGCACGAAGTTGGGGCCTTTAATCTTTTCGGTCGTTTTTAACCGCGTTTCCCATGTTTTAAATCGTTTTAAGTTTGCTGACGACCTATCGACATTATCCCTCCGGACGTTTCCTATGACCCCGACTAAGGTTTCCCTGTCTTCTCTTTTCGAACTTTTGAAAAACGATTTGGATGAAGTCAAGTTGTCCGTTAGTATACCGAACAGCATGGTAATGAGGGTCTCTTTCTTAAAACGGGAATTGCCGGCTGTTGAAGAAATTGGTCTGGAAATAAAATCCTCTGTTAAACTACTTGTGGTGAAAATAAATAATGACTTGGAGTGGAGAACACATGTTGATTCCATCATTGCAAGATCAGCCCCACTGTTAAAGTCTTTTGCCGTTCTTTGCCGATTTGCAATCCCTCCTCGAGTTTTAAAAACAATCTACTGTACATACATTCGTCCCTGCGTGGAATATGCGTGTCCGGAATGGCATTCCGGACTGACAGTAGAAACAGACAGAAAGACTCGAGTCTATCCAGAAGAGGTCGTGCAAAGTGATGCTTGGTCCGGATTATGTTTCCTATGAGGATGCTCTGGTCAAGCTTCAGTTGCCGACCCTTGCGGATAGGAGGCATCAACTGACGATGAACTTTGGAAAAAAATGTTTAACTCCTGACCACCACCGGACTATTTTCCAAACTTTGAAACTCCAGACCAGACCAGACCGAACACAAGCGGAAGACTAGCTAACACTGACAAGCCACGGCTTCTTCAACCCCCCATAAACTCAACCGAAAGGTATTTATCTACGTTTGTGCCTTACTTTATTCGTAATTTTAACTGTCAAAATATCAATCAGTCGTGATTCGTAATTTGGTATGTTGACGATCCGCAGCTAGCAGTTGTAAATGCTATTAAGGAAATAAATGAGTTATTATTCAAAACTATTTGAATACTGCAAAAGTACGGTATGCTTTTTAACAAATTATCCAAGGCTTTAGCTGTTTTAAGCCTTTTCCCAAACCCACTGACTTCAAGCATAAAGGCAAAATTATAAAAACTGGGTGTACGCATCAATAGCATTATGCGCGAACAATCGTCGGGAACATAATGCACATGGAAAATAGTGAATCGTTGCAAATGCAAAGACTGTAGTGAGGTATCGTTAGCGGGTTTATAATGAGCGTGTTCCATCCTACTTACCGTAGTTACTACGCATGACGTCACGAATTCTGGCTTTTCGCCGTCAAGGCTGGAACGATTTTTCTATTTTCCAGCAGGATCTCACGCCAGGGGCGAATCTGACCAATCACGTTACAGAGATGCGTAGTTACTACGCTTACTACGGTCCCGAGCATGGTAAGCAAATAGTAACTATTAGTTACTATTCCGACAAGGTTGGAACGGTCAGCGTAGTAACTTTTCGTGAGGATGGAACGGAAATAGTAACTATTAGTAACTATTGTTAGAAGGGTGGAACACGCTCAATGTAATATATGAAATGTGGGTCTCCGGGCTTAAGAATTACCGAATGCAGTTACGGGAGTAGGTTGTATTGGTATATAGACACGACGGGTCCTTTAAAGAATTTAGTTGATAGGGCGGAAAATGTGAGAGGAACCATTACCAGCCAATTGGAATGATTAGTGTACAACTGTACCTTTTCTTTCTGCAGATTCCTAATCTCACCCAACACTATTCGCTAATAAATAATAAAACAAAGCAACAAAAAAGGCTTCTAAGTAACTCTGAGAAATTTAGAGCAATCGAACTGATCAGAGATAAAAATCCCATTTATAATGCAATTGAAACTATTGATCGATAGTATTGATCGATACGGCTGTTCCAAGGATCAACAATTCTGTTACAAAAAGCTCCACTTGTAAGCGTCCCTGCGGAACATTGATTTTGCAACCTTGTACGCGTGCCCCCAAATAAGGTTAATGCTGAATCTTTTAAATCGGTCACTTCAAAGTTGTCGTAACTTCCATTGATGTCTCAATCAAGTCTCTAAAAAATCTGTATGCGATGGAAGGAAGGCGCAACTTGGTTAATGTCACTTGGTAGGGCAGATTGCGTAGGGTCTGGTACGAACTTAGTAGCTCTCCGTAAAATTCTTTCGGAAGCCTCAATATTGCAATTCTAATCAATTCACCTTTACAGTACAGTAACACGAAAATCAAACTCACCCTTTACAGTACCACGTCAGTCAAAATGGTCGCCTCCTTAACTATTCAGAGTGTCAAAGAGCGTTGAACAACTCGGCGGCCATAACTTTTCTTCTTTGAAATATAGCTGATTGTTGAGCAGAAAATGGTGTAAAAATTTGAAACCAAATCATTGAAACACTTTTAAATTTGTAGCTACATTTTTGTCTACTTTATTTCTATTATTCACACTACCTTCTATACTGTGAATTCAAATATTTATTCCTCTTCTAGCTTTAAGCTATTTGGAAATAAATTATTTATTTATTTCCTTTCAGAACTGAGGAGTACAAGAAATAATATATAAAACAGAACTATGGCCAAACCATCTGATCCATTCCGTGGCAAATAAATACTATAATAAATACACATGATTTCGACACTGAAATTACAATTGTTTACGTGTACTATATTATTCACTTGTTGCATCAGGGCTAGGTACGAATCCGATTCCGAATCTGAATCCACCATTTCGTGCCGAGGATTCGAATCCGGAATCGAATCCGGATTCAAATCAGACCTTAACAAAAATCAAATCATGCGCATAGGTTATGATTTGACAATCTGAGGTGACAAAAAGCACTGATATCTAAGGTATCAGATAACGTGATAGATTACTGAGGATGGTTGGAGGTGGAGACCAAAAAGTTGGATTGCCTAGGCACACTGTGAACAAATTGGGAAAACAGAAACTGGAAGGATGAAGTTTAGGAATTTGGGCGGACTCGTGAGACAGAGGGTTTGGGATCCGAATCCGAATCCAGCCTGACAAGCAGGAGATTCGAATCCCGATTAGCCGGATTCGAATCCGGCCAAAAGGAAGAATCCTGGATTCGGATTCGCCCATCTCTATCGTGGATCATCGTGGAGAAATTTTGAAAATTTGAAATATAATATTATGTCGCTAATTCGAAAATTATCTACGATTGTTGCAGCAAAAAGAGCACGAGGTTAAGCACAATGACCTAAAGATGTCTTTTCTGGAAGAAGCCAAATACCTTGCGAATTCTATCATGAATATGATTGACAATTATAGACTGAGAAGCCTTAGCAGACGAGACATATGGGATCCCTAAGTACGTTGGTACGTACTAAAAACATGTACTATTTGATTGATTGATTGATAAGAGCCATTTCCTAACATTTGCTTATTTCAGGTTCGCCTCCTCACCCTCCAGATCCTCGCCGGTTTCAACCCACCGCTCCCCACCCCACCTGAAAACTCGCATTACGAGTCCGTCTTTAAAATTTGCCTCGACGCCGAGCTTCTACCGCTCACCGTCCAAACCCAGCGCGAAAAAGTAAAAAATCTCCAAAAGCTCGATGCTGAGTATGTCCACTATAGCCTTCCGCTAGGCGGCAGTGCGGACAGTGTGCCAGTGCTTTATTTGATGTCGCAGTTGTTTGCCAACTATAAGCCAATGTGGGACCCTGTGATGAAGTTGATGGTGACATATTCTAATCTGGAGTACTTCTGGGGAGTGTTCATGAAGCATTTGTTGCTGGTGACGGAGATTACGAAGAGGGAGAGCATGCAGCATCAAGCTGTTCTTGAAGGTAAGCTTCATAATAATCATGGTACATTTTACTCGGTGCTGAATTTTTGTCCAGGTACCCATGGCAACTGTCAGGGGGACCAACCTTCGAAGGGGCCGAAGTGGTCACATTCTGTTTACCATCTCTTACTGATCGCAAGCGACCAGTTTAATTAGATTTGAACTTGATTGTCGGGTTGCTGCTTTGGGTCGAGACAAGTTCCACGCAGAACGTCCTCTTTTCCAGATGTCGAAATTTTGTAAGACAAAGAATTATAAGACTTCATTATTTTGTGTATGTCTTCAGGAGTACCATACTGGTCTTTTTTTTTTTTATTTGTATTTGCCATAAACAGTTGGAGCATTAGGTGGCAATTATTAAGTTGATCATTGGCTCCCTACGTGCCATAACGGCTGTCCCGGATAATCGTCTGAGATTTAGTCCAGACCTAATTATTTCAAGCGTATATGAAATTTTTTTTTTTTTCATTGTTTGATGGTGTTTTTTGTGGTTTTGAACATTCATTGTGACAGTAGTGATGGTTGTCATTGTGTGTGGTAGAAAGACCATTTTTTGTGGTCCACAATTAAGAAGCGAAGATCTGTTGAATGCCCCTGGGTTGAATCGGTGGTTTCTCGTAGCAGGTATGAGCACGATAGGATGTCCCCTCATACTTTCAGTCTTTAGTGGCCCACTCTTTGTCCAGTGCCTTCTTGAACGACTCGGGAGTCGGGGCTGAGACTGTTGCTTCGGATAGTTCATTTGAATGTTTAAAAGAGTATGGTGCTGGTAATTCTCAAAGTACGTTAAAGAAAAAGTCCAAGTTTTTTGCAAAGTTGCCAAAAAGGTGGTCTCTATCTCTATGTCTCTACGATGAGTAGCCTATGGCTAGATAAACAAGACCAAAGGTTTCGATGGGATCCCAAAAATTCAATATCTGATCCAGACAACTGGGTCTTGTCTTAGCCAGATCCAGTCTTCGCCAGACTCCTTGAACATTTTTACAATTAAAATTCAGAAACAGATTAAGGCCAAATAGCTAATCACCTGAGAAAACCAAGTTCGGATTTGGATTCAGCATGTGTGTTTACCCCTATAAGTCATATCTGTTTTGACGAAAACTTCCTGCCACTTCTGCCAATTTCCCGGTTCCGGCCGAACTTCAGAACTACTTGTCCGGCGAAAAAAGAAAGCTCAAACACGAAATCAGGGTATCTTCTTTCCCCAGTAATGAACATCTAATCAACTTCAAATAGAAATTTAGCTTATAACAAATTTTCCGATTCCAGCCGGATTCCGGTCGAACTATATGTCCGGGTAAAATACGATTGTCATACAGGGACTCAGCATCTCTTCTTACCCCTAAATCGCTTATCTAATCAACTAGAAATAAAACTTTGACTTCCAACAGTTTTCCGGTTTTGGCCGGATTCCGGACGAACTACATGTCCGGGTAGAAACTTGTTTTCACATAAGTGTTCAGCATGTCTTCTTGCCCTAAATCGAACATCTAATCAACTCCAAATAAAACTTTTAATTTTGACAAACTTTCCGGTTTGGGCCGGATTCCGGTCGAAATACTTGTCCGTCGAGAAAATAGTTTTCACCATCGTCTTCAGCATGTCTTCTTACCTCTAAATCGAACATTTAATCAACTTCAAATAAAACTTTTACTTTCAACAAACTTTCCGGTTTGGGCCGGATTCCGGGCGAAATACTTGTCCGTCGAGAAAATAGTTTTCACCATCGTCTTCAGCATGTCTTCCTACCCCTAAATCGAACATCTAATCAATTTCAAATAAAACTTTTACTTTCAACAAACTTTCCGGTTTGGGCCGGATTCCGGGCGAAATACTTGTCCGTCGAGAAAATAATTTTCACCATCGTCTTCAGCATGTCTTCCTACCCCTAAATCGAACATCTAATCAACTTCAAATAAAACTTTTACTTTCAACAAACTTTCCGGTTTTGGCCGGATTCCGGGCGAACTACTTGTCCGATGACAAAATGGTTTTCACCATCGTGTTCAGCATGTCTTCTTACTCCATAATCGACTATCACATTAGCTGTTTCAAAATATTTTGTTTGTCCCTTAATTTCAATCCCCTCCCCCACCCCTAAATGTAGAGCTACAAAGCCCATCTACGAACTTGACTGGTCCGACGACCCAACGAACCCTCACACCAAGTTTCATCAAAATATCTCATTCCCTTCGAGAGTTATCGTGCTTACAGACGGACGGACGGACGGACGGACGGACGGACAGACGGACAACTTTTGCGATGTCATAGGTATCCCTCCACTTACGTTTTGGGATCCCAAAAAAAACTTGATACAGCACGACTTGTTTGAATCTTGAATACTCGGCCTTATGGTATTTACCTTCTTTCGTACCTCACTTGATTCTCCGAGCGTGTTCCACCCTTCTAACAATAGTTACTAATAGTTACTGTTTCCGTTCCATCCTCACGAAAAGTTACTACGCTGACCGTTCCAACCTTGTCGGAATAGTAACTAATAGTTACTATTTGCTTACCATGCTCGGGACCGTAGTAAGCGTAGTAACTACGCATCTCTGTAACGTGATTGGTCGGATTCGCCCCTGGCGTGAGATCCTGCTGGAAAATAGAAAAATCGTTCCAGCCTTGACGGCGAAAAGCCAGAATTCGTGACGTCAGGCGTAGTAACTACGGTAAGTAGGATGGAACACGCTCTCCATTTCAGTTTTGTATGATATATGTATATATTCTGTATGATCCGCAGCTAGCCAAACTCATAAGACCTTAGCAACTAGACCTTATTAGTATTGGATCTGTGGATAAGATCCAATAAAGATTGTGTGCTTTGTTTAACCGATCACAGTTGAACCGATCGTGTTTTAGTTTCTGACTAAAGGGTGTTTTCCTGTCTGTTCTATCACTAAGTAAGTAAGTAAGTAATTTATTCATGACCCGCCATTTTTAAAAGGCGGAGTAAATGAAGAAAATAAAGAAAATCAACAAAACACATAAACACACAGAAAAAGACACTTAATTTTAAACCTTCGGTCAGGAAGCAGTGGAAAACGTCGTGCGCTGGTTGGGCCCTGCAGTCCATAATTTTTGAACGCGATGAGGAAACATCCAAAAGGGTAACACTTGCATCTTGAATTTTGAATTTCTCCGTCAATGTGTGGCTATGACATAATTTCGACAAGTGGAGCAGGTGCTTTGCATATTTAAAATAACATAATCTCGTCTTCTTAATCTCCTTCTTTCGCAGAACATGAGTGACGCCAGAACGAAATAGTATAGAAGGAGCGCAGAAGGTGTTGTACTGTTCCTCTGTTACATTTTATTCTGTTTGCTAGATGGAGTTGCTGCTGACGTCACTTCAGACTGGACGGAATTGGAGGAACGCGTTGACTACAAAAACGCGCGGTCATTGTTATGGCGCGCGATGACGTTTTTTGCAGACGTCGCTGAGAAGAAAAACCGCGAACTCGTTCCCATGTTTTTCCGTTTCTTGGAAACGGAATACTACCGCGAGGATGCCTCAGTTGCCAGAGTGCAAAATATAAGTAAGAGAAAGGAAGAACAACCAAGCAAAAAGCAAAAAGTGGACATGGAAGAAAAAAAGGAAATTGCACTAAAAGCAGAAGAAGAACCGATGGAAGTGGATGGAATCCCGGACGAAAAAGACTCGGAATCGGAGAATTCCGGTGAGGAATCCGAAAAGGAAGAGGAACTTGAAACGTCGAAACCGAAAGTTAAAAACGCACGACAGAAGAAACACGCTACAACAGACCGGAAAATGTCGCGAAAAGGGGCGGTTAAACTACTGTGCGCTCATCTTGCCGTTTTCTCTAAATTTAACCAGCCGCGTAACATGCATCAAGAAGAGAATTTTCGCAAAATCCTGGATACATTCTTGGCCCACAGGAATGAAAACGTGCAGAAACTGGCGCTAGATTGCCTGGTAGCCTATAACTACAAGTATATTGTGACGTATAAGAAGCATTTGTATGGATTACTGGATGATAAGAACTTTCGACACGCTATTGTACTCTTCAATATTGATAACCAGAGCGATGTGATCCAGCCGGAACACAGGGAGGAACTGATGCCTATCGTCATGAGGTAAGTTGCTTAACCTATCCCATCCGAATTCAAGTTCAACTTCTGTTATTTTTAGAAACAGCCCAAAACCGGCAACATGCCAGAGTTTGTGTTTTCTTGTCAAGATGTTAGAAGGCAAAATACTACAGTGGTACAGTTAATTCTTTTATTATTGAAAACACCATAAAATCGGCGTCAACATGGCTAAGACTGTTTCTCGTCAGGATAGATATGTTAAAAAGCAAAAAATAATAGTGTTCGGACAGATAAATCTTTTATTTTCAGAAACCGCCTAAAACCGGCAGCAACATGCCGAAATTTTGCGTCTTGTCAAGATAAATATGTTAAAAAGCAAAAAATAACAGTGGTCATACAGATAACTCTGTTATTTTCTGAAACAGCCTAAAACCGGTAGCAAATGCCGAAATTTTGTTTTCTCGTGTATATAAATATTCAAATTATATAAATATTTTACTGACTAAAATGGTCAGACAGATCATTCTGTTATTTTTGAAAGTCAGACTGACGTTCTTAGTAAACAATAATCACAAAACATGGGAATTGTACCACTGTACGTAAGAAGGCACGAAACTACCGCGAAACTTACCGCACGTACAGTGGTACAGTCAGCTATAAGGAAAAAATAGTTTGTGTTTTGTAGGGAGAAGCTTCAGCTTCACGTCTTTTTCTGTTAATGAATAAATATGATTAATTTCGGAACAGGTGCAGCCGCTGTGCAAGGGGCCGGAGTCTTCCGGCCCAGAACAAGGGAGGAACTATATCACAGAGTAGCCTACTAGGTGTTCAGATAGATATTTACCAAATATCTGGCATAGGCTATAGCAGGCGTAGGATAGAGGTGGACGAATCCGAATATAGGGCTAGATACGAATCCGATTCCGAATCCACCATTTCATTCTGAGGATTAGGGGTCGGCACCGTTTCTGTTTTTGGCTAAAACAGAAACGGTAAAAAACGGCAAATAAAAAACGGAACAGAAACAGAAACGGTGATAAAAAACGGAAAACCGTTTCTGTTTTTCCGTTTTTTTTCGGAAAAACAGAAACGGACCGTTTTTACAAAAAAACCGGCCGTTTTAACAAGTATTTCTGTTTTTTTTTTCCTACTTCTTTGGGTTTATAAGATAACAGTAAGGCGACCATTTGGAACGGTAAGGCGGCTGTTGGAAAGTGAATAGCGTGAGGAGGGGACAGCGTGACAGGAGAAGGTTGTGAGAGAAGGTCGAGTATTATTGTGTAAGGTGAAAAAAAAGGACTCTGCACCTGTCTAGTAAACTAAGCCCTTTTTTATACCCATGGTCAAATGCTGGGGTATGCTGGTAGGGGTGAGTATGGAAGTCATAAGTATGTGTACCCCTTTTTCCCCAGAAAGGTACCAGGAACCTCTAAAAGCAAAATATTTTAAGGTCAAAAGTTCCAGACAAAATCACCAAGTCTTAGAAACCGGTTCATGAGTCAGCATTCCAACAACTGAAAACATCACTGTGTGGGCCACCGATCCTGCGTAGTCCGGAGTTTGATAGGCCATTCGTGCTACAAACGGACACGAGCAATTCTGCGCTGGGTGTGGTGCCAACTTATTTTAGTTCCCAACGTACTGTATACTGATACCCCTATGCGGAATAAGGGGTACAATTACGTGTGATAACCATGATCATCCCTGTCAGCATGCCCCAGCGTTTTGCATGGGCTTCATTCAAGTGCCATATACCGATCACTTTTCGGTCGGTCGGTCCACTGTTCCCGAGTTAGTGTACTTCCAGATGTGCTAGGACGATGAAACTTGGCAGGCATATCAGGGATCTGACCAAACTAACATGGAAATAGTCACTTCGACGATCCAACCACCGTGGGGGGAGTGGTGTGAGGGGGAATCCGAAATATTGACGTATGTATATGAATAACTTTGGAACAGGTGATCGGATCTTAATGAAACTTGATATTTCGAATGACCTCGTGTCTCAGATGTTCTATTTCAAGTCCGGTTCGGATACGATGAATGGGGGGGGGGGGGGGGATCTTGTGACATGCTTAAAATTGAGCGATTACGAATAAACTTGGTGGGAAGAACAAGCACAAGCCCTTGGTACATCATAGACAGAGCTGGACCGGATTTGGGCACTTTGGGTGAAGATGGAGGGGGTTCCGGAATTCCGGTGATCCGGAGTTAAAGTACTCCTGGGTGGGCTAGGACGATGAAACTTGGCAGGAATCAAAGACCCGACCAAATTAACTTGGAAATAGTCAGTTCCCAGATCCGGGCTTCGTGGGGGAGTGCAGGGAGGAGGAATCCGGAATCTTGAGGTGTTGGAACTTTCGAACGGGTGATCGGATCTTAATGAACCTTGATATTTGGATAGACCTTGTTTCTCGGATGTCCCAGTTAAGTACGGACCGGATCCCATGAATGTGGGGGGGTGGGGGGTGGACGGGAGTACTGGAAATCTTGTGCCGCGCTTAGAGTGGACTGATCGGGAAGAAACTTGGTGGGAAGAACAAGCAGAAGAACTAGGTACATCCGAGACAGAACGGACCGGATTCGCGCACTGTGGGGGAGGTTGGAGGGGTTCCGGAATTCCGGTGATCGCGAGTTAAGGTACTTCCAGGTGTGCTAGAAGGACGAAACTTGGCTGGAACATTAGAGTCTCGACTAGACCTGGTTCACAAATTGTCACTTGCCAGATCCGACCATCCCTTGAAGTACAGAGTGAACTGCCAGCTCACTTGAAGTGCGCACCTTAACAGGAAAGTGAAAAATTACTTTTGACAAACTTTACATTTCATGATCCCCGAGGGTCCATGATCATTTGCGCCACAACGGTTTTCTTAAAAATTAATTCCTAGCACCCTGAAAGTGCACATCTTTACCGAAAAGTGAAAACAAAAACTTTTGAACGTTGGAAAAGTTCGGTGGGTCTTTCTTAGTTGTATAATTACAGCTTTGTAGAAAAGTCTCATCAGAAATGGGAGCTTGAAGGCTTCAAGCTTTCAGTACAGAACGATTCGTGCTCCCTATTGGTTGGATTTCAAAAAATGCGTCTTAACCGACCAATGGGATGATTGGGATGCGAGACTCCGTATCGCAAAAGTGTCATTATACCAAAAAGAAATAGCCAGATTAACGTTTCCAGCAAAAGTATTATTATACTAACAAGAAATAGCAAGATTAACGTTTTCAGCGATTAACCAGCTCAGAATGGTTATCAAAGGCCGATAATTTAGTCTGTAAGTCGAAAGTCCGATACTTCCTAATGTTAATTTTGTTGTTATAGGCTTCCTTTAATGATGATGTAAAAATATTCGTTTCGTCGGGTAGGGTGCAATCTCTCTATTCTGACTCAAAAATCTTTCCTTCCGAAAAGCGGAAAATATCGTTAGGTGGCATAATCCGCCGGGAGAATAAAACCCGCTAAATTATGCCAGGACGCCACACGTATAAGTCGGAACAAAAAACGGAAATTTGGAAAAAACAGGTAAAATAAAAACAGAAACGGCTAAAACGGTCATATAAAAAACGGAACAGAAACAGAAACGGCATTAAAAAAACGGCTACCTGTTTTCTGTTTTTCTGTTATTTAAACAAAAAACAGAACAGAAAACGGTAGTAAAAAAACAGAAGCAGAAACGGTGCCGACCCCTACTGAGGATTGGATTTCGGATTTGAATCCGACCTTACCAAATCTTAGATCGTGCACATAGTTAGAAATCAGAGGTGATAAGTACTGATATCTGAGGTAATCAGATAACATGATAGATTACTGAAAATGGTTGGTGGTGAAGGACAATGTAACAAATTGAGAAACGGAAACTGGAAGGATGTAGACAAGAAATTTGAGCGGATTCGTAAGATTGACGGTTGGAGTCCGAATCCAGTCTGGCAAGCAGAAGATTCGAATCCGGATACAAATCCAGCCAAAAGGACGAATCCTGGATTCGAATTCGCCCATCTCTGGCGTATAGTAATAAAAATAGTGTGAATAAGACTATAAAGCAGCAGAAAGGTCTTTCGCATCTAGATAATGATTATATCGATAACCTCTACGCTGTCGCCGTTTTACTGCTAGGCTTTTTCATTTCCTGCCGCTTACCTTCTTGCATACTCACGCTATACTTCATATTCGAGCTTAGAGCCATGTGTCGGTTTATTTATTTTTAGTCCCCCAATGATCATCACCATCATCAGCGCTTAATTAAAACTACTAGTATGTGTGATAAACTATCCCTTGAGCAGAAAATGTGCAAACCTCTCTTAGGATGCGAGTTTTGCTCTACCCTTCATTTTAAAAAGTGAAAGCTTTTCTTTTCTGTCCATTCACTTATGGATATATTGTACCAAGAACAAATAAGCCAATAGAATGGCCCCATGCAGCGCCTATGGATAACCAGACAAAACTGAGCTTAGCTAGAGGTATTTGCGCAGCTTCGAGTTTGATGCCCGTCTACTTCCCTTTTTGCCGCTGCGCATATCAGAGGAAAAGAGCAGGAGCTGACCCGCGCGCGTCCTGACTACCATTCAGCTTTTACTTAGGAAATTTCTTTTCCGGGGCTTTACTGTGATATAGCTGTCTGTAGAGGTAACGAATTGTGATGTTCCGCGTAGCTCCGACCCTCCGCTCGTTCGTATCGGGCAGGGTATAGGAATCTATTCGACCCTGCATGGTTGTATTATGGAGGTTGGTGCTTATGTGTTCTTGGTTATCTCAGTGTGATAATGGGGCGAGTGATAATTTGGATTTATAATCCCTGAGTCGAGAATGCTGGTGAGATTGAAGAAAGCCCCCAAAATAAATAATTTCCGTTCAACTCCAACGGCAAGTTCTCTTTCGCGGTGCTGTACTCGCACCTGCTGCACCAGGTACTCGTAAAGATGTCTGCGCTGTTCATCATTATACACACACACACCCGAAACCTACCACCTCCGAAACAAAGGGGGCCGCTCTGGAAATTCTATCAGCATAAACCGTTCAGGCCAAATTGACAGTCTCGAGTTCGGTTCATATTCATTTCCTCTTCTCTTAGGATTCTGTACGGAAGGATGCACGGAAAAGCGAAAGCCGCTCGCCAGGGTGTTGTTCTGCGTTTCCTTGGAGGGTCATCAGATGCCGAGGTTAAGACCTTCCTGGAGTTGGCGTTCAACTTGTTCCTTCCATACGTTGAAGGTACGACTTCCACTAAAGTTAATCTGTATAAACCTACAGTCCATGGCTTATTCGTCGCCGTGACACCCAAATTATTAAAGGACCTGTCGTACCTATAATGCCAGTGCAAACTATTTCGTAATCACTCGATTCATTCTTAAACCGCGTAACCCGGACTTAATTTCGTTTTCTAACCCTCCTAATGGCTCCTCATGGATTTTCACGCTAAATATTCCTTCAGCCGAAGCTGACTTTGGAACAAATATTCAAATAATGCATAAAACAATGCTTTATACTTCCGTATATATTCAAATAATTCATAAAAAAATGCGTTACTGGAATATACGTTTCAAAGTCAGCTTGGGCTAAAGGAATATTTATCTACCAAGTACGGAACTTTCACAGCCCCGACATGCAGCATCATATCTGACATATCTGTTTATGCATTATTTGAATATATTTTCACACTGGTCGTTTTACGCGATTTTCGATGCGCAACGTCAGAGCAAAATAAACTAGGGAATAACCCCAAGAAATGAAAAAATTGACACACTCTATTAGCAGCGATACTAGCACCACTAGGGATAGAGAACGTCCCTACTGAAACTCATTCAGCCGTCCACCAGCGCTGGATCCGATGACTTCATATCCTAGTCATAGCAAAAAAGTGATACAGCCTCCAATGTTTCCTTGGTGTGTGCACACCATTGCTTTACTAGAAATTTCTAAACCCGCAAGTTTGTCTCGCTTTAAATGCCTAACAATATCACCTGTTTGCAAAGCATAGGTCTTGGCGCTACTCCTTAGTGTTATTTTGCTCTGCGCTACATGCTCCTGACGTTCACGAGAAGCTGTCGGTGGAGCAGGCTGGATATTTTGCTGTGCAACTAGATGGCTCTCCATAAAGAAAGGTTCGGGTCCGGGACAAAATACGAAATATTTCTCTGAGGATGATTAAATTGATTTTTTCCCCTAGGGTTCTGGTTCTATCCTGTAGAATCGTTCAAAGGACACGTCGCACTTACGGTAGTAATGCGTTCTACTTTTAGTAGTTTTTCCAGCCATTCTCATTACCCAGATTCTTCACTTTATTAGGTATCCTGTTCTTCCATTAGCAATACGCTGATTATTATGTTTTTTCTTTTTACGTGACCTATCATGCGCGCGATCGTTCTTTCCGAGGACCTTACTTGTACGGAGACCGGTTATGCACATTTTTCCAAGATTGTCAAAGGCAAGGGATATGGAGAAAGGCTAAAAACAGCCGCAGCCGTGTGTAATTTTCTGTAAGCATAGCTTAGTTGTTGAAGCGGTCAACTATCTCAGAACGTCTGATCGGAAATACTATATAGTGCGAAGTGTCATTTAAGTTAATAACCATTTTTCACTTAGGCGACCTCAGCACTCAGATTGCGAAGATCATTGACTCAGGTGATCTCACTCAAGTTCTTCCGCTGAAACGAACTCAGGCTGCTCTGAACTTGATTGGCCTAATTTTTCACAAGCTTGGAAACCTGATTCAAGGGACACTGCCGTGGCTCCTGAAGCTTTTATTGGTCATTGGTGCTCATGTGCTTAGCTTGTTGAAGAAAAGAAGCGACGTGGATCCAGCGCATATTGATCTGCTAAAGCAGCTGAGAAATATCGTTATTCAGAGGGTAAGACAAGCTTTTCACATAATTTAAACTCCTGACCTGATCAGGACCATAGCTTACTGCGCTCCTTTGTACGTCCTAGCTTTTGTGCAATCTTTGTCTGTCAAGTGCGAGACAATCCGCTCTTGGTGCTTTCAGGCCGCTTTTTCGCCTGTCTCTACCTCTTTGGCGGACTTGGGTCTGGTGTGACCCACACACAACAAACTTGATGCTCAAGCACCATTTTGGTTGCTTGTGTTTTTCTCCCTTTGTTATGGCACTTGCAGCTTGCAGGTTCGCTCAAGTGCCATATACCGATAACATTTCAGTCTGTCTGTTTGTCGGTCGGTCAGGCCACTATTCTCGAGTAGGGTACTTCCAGAAGTGCTAAGACGATGAAACTTGGCAGGCATATCAGGGCCCTGAGCAGACTAATTTGAAAATAGTCACTTACCCAATCGGACCACCGTTGGGGGGAGTGAATGGAAAGGGAATCCGGATCTTGAGGTATGTATAACTTTGGAACGGGTGATTGGATCTTAATGAAACTTGATATTTGAAAAGACCTCGTGTCTCGGATGTACCATTTCATGTCCGGACCGTATCCGAGAAATGTGGGGATAGGTGACACGCTTAGAGGGGACGGATTGGGATGAAATTTGGTAGGAAGAACAAGCACAAGCCCTAGATCCATCAGTGCCAGAACCGGACCGTATTCGGGCACTGTGGGGGGCCATCTCTGTGGTGAGGTAAATTTGCTTCGAGCGAAATCACAGTCCCTGTAGCCCGTTACTATCTGTCTATTCTGATATTTGCGAACTTGGTTCGGAAGTTTAATTGGTTAGAGCGCGTCGGTATATGAAGCCGAAGGTTGCGGGTTCAAATCCCAGTCGAGGAGCTTTTTTATTTTTCAGTGCCCTACAACCTTTTCCATTTTTAGGGGATGGACTTCTTCCTTAAATTTGAAAAGTATTCCTGGACATGCGAGGAAATCGACGCCATCTATACAGTCGTTGTAACCCCACAGCTGAGCCTTCTTTCTTCAGAATCATTCGCCACCCCCACCCCCCTCTTGAAACTCATAGCCTGCTGGTCTCAAAACCCCAGATACTTCCCTCTACTCGCCAAGAAAGAAGCAACAGGGTCGTACCCTGTGAACGAACTCGTTAGTATTTTGACTGGGGGTAAGGTTAGTGGGGGTGTGGCGAATACGATTATGGATGGGTTTGAGAGGCTGGTAACGTTTGAAAACTTTGCTGGAAAAATTGATGATGATGATGTAGGAATCACGGAGTTGCCGGTTGGAGATATCGTGGATGTTTCGACTGTGGATGTCTCCAAGTTTACCGGTAAGCATAATTAACCTGTCTCATTATTCACCTAAGTTTTGTGTATGTTCAAAAATCGTACCTCACTCGAGGGGCACTCATAAGAAAAGTGCATACACCAACTCGGTGGGGGTGGGTGTAAATCCACCTTGATGACAATTTTCTTATCGCGAGGGTGGGGGGTGTCAAAATGATATTTTGGACTACAACAGTTTTCTTATCGTGGGGGTGGGGGGGTGTCAAAACGACTACAACAGTTTTCTTCGCGAAGGTGTGGGGTGCCAAAATGATATTTTGGACTACAACGGTTTTCTTATCGTGGGGGTGGGGGGGTGTCAAAATGACTACAACAGTTTTCTTATCGCGAAGGTGGGGGGTTGTCAAAATGATATTTTAAACTACAGCAGTTTAACCATGTCAATAATGCCTCAATACAATACCACAATCATCGGTAAAAGTGCATTATAGCCAACATACATGAACCAAGATAAATTATCAATCATCAAGAGACTTAAGAATATGCTTTTAACGTCTGCGTCAAGGTTTTATCCCGTCGAGCTACAGCGACCCTACTGTACATACACTATTCAGCTTTAACATTTACCCTATAAAAGTTGTATGGTGCATTGAAAAGGGCCAGTGTACCCAGTCTAGTACATTACACTTCTTTTTCAGTCCCGGTCCACCAACGTCTGAGTTGGGTGCCTAGACGTCCTAGACGTTCATGCACAATGCATTCGAAAAAAGCATAGTGCCTGAATGTCTGAGCACTCAAGCAGGGAGCTACAGGGAGACTCCAGTGCTCTCAAATGCTGAATATCCTGCCTGGGTCTAGACGTTTATGCACTGTGCTGTGGTTCCGATGCACGGTGCATGAAACCTCAGTGTACCCAGACATTCATGCACCATGCTTGAATAGGGGCTAGTGTACTAGACTGAGTGTTCCAGATTGTCCTCACCTGAAGAGGCTGGCCTAAGCTCAACTGCCATATAGAATATGGATACATCAAAAGGATCATCAAAATCTATTTAGAAATGGCTGAACTTGAGTGGTGACTTACAATGAACTTTTACACAGCTTTTACCAGTTCTCATATCTCAAGACAGCTCTTTTCATTCTGACATGACTTCATGCCTCTGGCGAACCTCAGGTGCTGAATTAGGTGAAAGTAAATACCTTTATTCTTTCCTCATCCCTCATCATGGCGTGCATATACGCATGGAAGTCACTTTTTGAAATCTCTGCCACAGATCAAAGTCAAAATATCCCTCAGTAAATAAATTCCGTGATTTTCAAATTTGTGATCCAGGATCCACAAATTTTGACGCAGAGCTTTTGAATACTCAAAATCGAGGTTGGAAGATGAGGAAGGATAATCGTTTCATACTTCAGAACAGCTTTGGAAACTCAAGTCACTGACGTATGTTGTTTGCCTTTTAATTTCCTATGATTCCCATTTTCAACTTTTTAACTGAAAACATAGGTGGTCTCCAAAAAAAAATTATGTCTGCAAAAATCTTTTTGATGCCGGGGGGTGGTGTACATACTTATTTGGACTTGCTTCACTTTTCTTACCGAAGCTGTGGGGTGGTCGCTTAGGTGAAAAAAGGGGGTTTCACTTTTCTTATCGAGGGGTGGGTGGGTGGTCATGGGAAATTTTGGAGTAGCTACACTTTTATGAGTTAGTGTATGCACTTTTCTTATGAGTGCCCCTCGCCTCACTTCTGAGGGAGACCCTCGCGAACTTTCTCAAAATAGTTTTTAGTTTTTTATGAGTCATACGAAGCGTTACAGCCCAACTTACTTTCGTTTCTTTCTATAGCTGGTTTCCTTTTTTCACAGTTTCCAAGATCTATAACAGCTTTTTCAGTATCGTGTTCTTTTATCGGTTATAGTTCACGTATACATATTCCGTCAGTGCGAAACGGATATCTAACTTACGTTCCTTTGCTTTTTTCTTAAGTTACTCCGCTTCTTTTCTTGTATAGTCGGTCACAAATAAATTATTACTATTAGAAGTATTACTATACGCCAGCTATATTTTATTTGAGCTATATTTCCGCCCTTCTTGGCAAGGGTCCTCTTAAGGCTCAAGCTGGAAAATGACCTATAAGAATGGAAAAGGAGTATAGCTCGTAGAATGTGGCTGACTTAACCGTTTTGAATTGTGAAATAAAGTTCAGGTATGGTTTTGTAAAGCTTGGAACCGTACGTCGACACATTAGATGTCTAATTTACCTTAAATTGTACTTGTAAGTAATAAGTATGTAGAATCCTGAAGACCAGCTTGAGTTGGTGATGATTGTTACTTTCGGATTGTCGACTTATAACAAGTATCTGAAGAAAATAGGCAAGGTGAAACAGACATTCTCACGCTGGTCTAACATGGACTGTCCCATTGTTCTGTCTCCAGCAATTTATATATCCTTAGAGTCTTAAGAGTTATGGGCTACAGCTGGAAAATCGGGGTTACCCGTTTACCCTACTTGGGTCGTCGTTACACATTTTGTATTTAGTGTTACGACGTCCTTCTACCAGTAAAGAGCTCTTCCCCGTTTAAGCCGCTTTCACATTGACGCGTCGTTTCGATGCGTTGAGTATGCGTTTATCTTGCGTTGCATACAGTTTGCACAGCGTATCCTTTCTCGGTATCTTGAGCTGAATTTTAATATCTTTCACTAGTAGCAAGTTTTTCTTCGTCATCATGATGTTCTTTGGCTTTTCTTCAAAAACTTCCATTTTTCACAGACAAATCTGGTGCGTTGCGTCTAGAACTCGGTTCTGTTCTTGCGTTATGTTTTATTTGTCTGCGTAAGCTCTGCGTTGCGTCGACGCAAGCACGACGCAGAGGTTGCGTAGCATAGTGTGAAATAACAGTTTTGTTGCATAAAAACTTTCATCGAAACAAACTGATACTAACTCATACATTATAATATATTATGACAACAATAAATGTCAATGAATTCACTAAAAAAATTTAACGAGAGTTCTTTGCGGTACAAAAGAACAATGGTTGTGTAAAAAAAAATTGAGTTTTGGTTGCATGGAAACTTTCGTCGAAACAAAATGATACTAACACATGCATTATATGCAATTTACTGTGTTAAAATGTCAATTGGGTCAATTCAGTCAACATTTTTCGTGAAAATTCTTTGCGGAACAAAATGGTAGTGTCAAAAATAAGCGCTAGGATTTTCCACCATAAATTAAACAATGTATGAGTGAAAAGCAATATAATAATGTAAAATCAAGCAGATCTAAAATAATGGGTAAAATATGGACTGAATGATTTCAGATAACGCTCGGATGCGCGAGTCGGAATTAGCTTCAGTTGTTGTTTGGATGTTTTTGGATGTTTCCTTGGTAACAGTTTATTCTGACAAAGCATTCCACAAGGGAATAACTCTGTTTGAGAAGAGCTGCTCTTCTGACCCGAGTTGAGCAAAATTTCCGCTGTATACACTTGTCAGAAGTTTCATAACAGATAACCGATTCTGATCTGTTATCCGATAACCCTTCCGATAACATGACGACAGACAAAAAGTTAGCAGTTTTTGGCAGTTTTTCGGCTCGTCCCGGCAATGTTTTTCGTGCAATATCGTTTTCAGAATCACAACAGCTATCCCAAGTTTTGTCTGTTGAAACTGCGCATCCTTGTGTCATCTTGAAACTTCTGACCGTAGTTTTCGGAATGACTCCTTTTCACTCGGGATATGTTACAAATTAAATAGTAATTGGTTCATTAACCGCTTATGAAGTATAGCGGAATATCAAAAACAGAGCTGGCGAACTGGGATATTAAAGAGTAGTCTAACAAAAATTTTTAATCTTTTTACCACACTGACACACAGTTTAGATAATGCTAAACCGTAATGCGTACCGTAAGACCGTTGGTGTCACCGAGGGTAAGTGGAAGCGTAGTCACCTGGCCAATTCATATTGGACTGGAAGAACAGAAAAGATACTACGAGGCTATAAATTAAAAATTAAAAATTAAAAAAAAAAACGTATCTAGAAGTTTGTAATTGAAATATATTTCTTCCTTTCACAGAACCTCCCAACTTCGGCTCCCGCTTACTCAGCCTCCACTCCCGACGTATTCTCTCCTACCTGGAAGGGGAGGTTACCCGGTCGTCAAAGGGCTTCAAGAAGGGGCTAAGCACTCGCGACCTCACGGTACTGATGCGCCTGTCAGAATTTGTCTCCGATGCAGACCAGAGCAAGAAGCTGGTAGATATTATCATACCCGCTATAAGCGCTGGGCATGATGTGAGGTCCGCGGACTCGTGGGCGGAAGGAAAGAAGGGGGGCAAAAGGCTCACGGAGGAGCAGACGGATTTCCTGCTGTCGACACTAGCTTTCTTGATGAAGAATGTACGAGATTCAAAGCAGTATTACAGGTATGTCTTTAAAGCACAGTTCTTGCTAGAAATGATCTTTTACGACCATATGGGTCAGAAATATCATTTTCGAAAATACTATTACTTTCCATGCGACATTACCGATTTCCTTTTTATCGCTGTCGACTCTATCTTACCTTCCCGCTCTCTGACGCGGGGGCTGGACGCAATATATTCGAAAACTTACGCGCCGTGGTCAAATAGACCTGATGGCCTACCAGATACTCCAAAATGAAAAACAACACTATGAAGCTTCTCATACAGTGACGAAAGGCGGGGATTTAAGAAGCTTATAGTGCCAGAGGGGAGCTATAATGAAAAAAAGAAAGTGAGAGGGATCCTTTAAAGTTCAAACGGCACATCGAACTATAATGAAGTCGCATGAATCCGTCCGTCCGTCCGTGAATCCTCTGACGTCTCATGAATCTGACTCTTGAGTCTTCGCTTGTGCAATTAAAAACCAGAAATACTGGAGGATCATATTCACTTCGCTTAGTGCATAGGCGTAGTTCGACGCTTGACATAGAGACCGACACAACATAGTGACGTTTTATTTTGGCAGCCATGACAGTCTTTGTGCGCGGCCGAAAGCTTTTGAATTATCCGCGCCTTGCAAGTGCAACCTCCTAAATCGGTGTCTACGCCGAAGAGGTAGTGACAAGCGATTTTTCGAAGCACTGTCTACAGGAAATCAAAAATTTTCATTTGTGAAGCATTTTTTAAAAAGTAAACCATAAAAAGTGTACATTGAACTTTAAGTGATGTAGCGCTAAACGGAAAAGTCAGCTGAGATTTGGTCTACCAATATTTTAGCCCTCCTTGAAAAGGGTCATCTTCAGACTGTAAATTTCGATTTTTATATTTTAGTTTGTACCCGTGGTGAAGCCAGCGGTTGAATTCATTGAAAGTTCAGTGTGTAGGCTTCTGGTGTTGTAGTATGCTTTTGAGAGCTTTGGAACCTTGACAAGCCCAACTACATGTTTCTTTAAATTCAGCAAGGCTTTAAAATACCTGGTCTATCCTTGATTGTTTATTTACTTTTTTAGGATTCTAGCCCCGCTGTTGGGTAAAATAAACAACAGGTCGAGTCGAACCAGTCTCTGCAATGTCTTCCTCGCCATTGGTGGGAGTGAAGATAGTTTGGCCAATCAGATCGCAGGGTTGAATGCTTACGACACCCGGCGGATGGAAGAACCGGACTTTAACCGTCGGTTGGATGCCTACAAGATCATTAATTCTCAGTTGAACGATGGAACTGCCACCCTGGATATGGCGTTGATGGTCATTCACAATTGCAGCCAGTCCTTGAGAATGGTAAGTTGCCCGGTAAATTTTGCTGGATACGACACTATCACATAGTCTTGATTTTCTTTATCCAGTCCCACCATTATAAATACACAATATATTTTATTTCCTAATAGCATGTATTCTACATGGTAGCAATGATCGTCATCCACGTAAATAACAAATGACTCGGCTATACAAATATACATTTCATCTATGCGTACAACTTATTTCATTTTCTGAAATTAAAAGAACCTGAATATCATTGAACTTGACTAGAATTAAAATATTGGGTTAAATAGGGTACAAAAGATTTCAGATAATGATCAGTCGAGTTTATGGGTGGTCTTACTAGTCTGTGGGAAATACCGTCCCTCTGTCTTTGTCGCGTATTGGGGCTGCTACTTGCTAAGTGTCTCAAAATCAGGTAAAATGGAACGATGAGCGTGCGATACCAAACATTTGCTCCCAAACGCAATTGTCAGCTGATAGCGTCTTTCAGCAAGGGTTGTCACGGCAAACTTAACCAGGCCATCCTCGTATGAAACAAAGCTTGGCCGAGCATAATCTTAACAGCCTTTTTATGGCACTTGCCCTTCGGCCAAGTGCCATATAGCGATCGCAATTTCTGTCCGTCCGTCGGTCTGTCGGTCTGTCGGTCTGTCGGTCTGTCGGTCTGTCCAGGTTTTGCTAGTTCGGGCACTTCCAGATAAGCTAGGACGATAAAACTTGGCAGGCATATCAGGGACCCCAAATGATTAAGTTGGAAATAGTCACTTCCCCGATCCGAGCACCGTGGGGGGAGTGGAGGGAGGGGGAATCCGGAATCTTGAGGTATTTTTAACTTTTGAACGGGTGATCGGATCTCGATGAAACTTGATATTTGGAACGACCTCATGCCTCAGACGACCCACTTAAAATCCGAACCGGATCCGGTGACTTTTGGGGGGAGCTGGAGGCGGCAACCGGAAATCTTGGGAAACGCTATGAGTGGAGGGATCGAGATGAAACTTGGTGGGAAGACACCTAGCAAACACTAGATACATCATTGACATAACCGAGCCGATTCGGGCACTGTGGGGGGGAGTGGAGGGAGGGGGAATCCGGAATCTTGAGGTATTTATAACTTTTGAACGGGTGATCGGATCTCGATGGAACTTGATATTTGGAAAGACCTCATGCCTCAGACGACCTACTTAAAATCCGGACCGGATCCGGTGACTTTTGGGGGGAGCTGGAGGGGGCAACCGGAAATCTTGGGAAACGCTATGAGTGGAGGGATCGAGATGAAACTTGGTGGGAAGACACCTAGCAAACACTAGATACATCATTGACATAACCGAGCCGATTCGGGTACTGTGGGGGGAGTAGAGGGAGGGGGAATCCGGAATCTTGAGGTATTTATAACTTTTGAACGGGTGACCGGATCTCGATGAAACTTGATATTTGGAACGGCCTCATGCCTCAGACGACCCACTTAAAATACGGACCGGATCCGGTGACTTTTGGGGGGAGCTGGAGGGGGCAACCGGAAATCTTGGGAAACGCTATGAGTGGAGGGATCGAGATGAAACTTGGTGTGAAGACACCTAGCAAACACTAGATACATCATTGACGTAACCGAGCCAATTCGGGCACTGTGGGGGGAGTGGAGGGAGGGGGAATCCGGAATCTTGAGGTATTTATAACTTTTGAACGGGTGATCGGATCTCGATGGAACTTGATATTTGGAAAGGCCTCACACCTCAGACGACCCACTTAGAATCTGGACCGGATCCGGTGACTTTTGGGGGAGCTGGATGGGGCAACCGGAAATCTTGGGAAACGCTATGAGTGGAGGGATCGAGATGAAACTTGGTGGGAAGACACCTAGCAAACACTAGATACATCATTGACGTGACCGAGCCGATTCGGGCACTGTCGGGGGAGTGGAGGGAGGGGGAATCCGGAATCTTTAGGTATTTATAACTTTTGAACGGGGGACCGGTTCTCGATGAAACTTGATATTTGGAAAGAAGTCATACCTCAGACGACCCACTTAAAATCCGGACCGGATCCGGTGACTTTTGGGGGGTGCTGGAGGGGAGAACCGGAAATATTGGAAACGCTATAAGTGGAGGGATCGAGATGAAACTTGGTGGGAAGACACCTAGCAAACACTAGATATATCATTGACATAACCGAGCCGTGCCTACTCGTAACAAGTGCCATATGAGCTCGTAGCTCTTGTTCTGTATGGCTTCAAGCAGTGCGTTCAGTTCAGTTCAATTAAATCCAGTTTATTTTCAAACGATTCACGGACTAGCCGAATTTTCGGTTTTTGTCAACAAAAATAACTGTATCAATATAAATGACGTCAAACGTAAAGTGAATAAATACAGCAACAACAATAAAACAAGATACTCCCACAGCAGTATAGATTAATAAAAATTTGAAGAACAAAAGAAAATTTAGACATACATTTACATACTGGCAACTATGTTGATCAAACTGCTTCAGAATTGAGCCGGCCCACGAATGAGGGCGCGAAGCTACGCTGATACCGAGCATGAGAGCATGTGACCGGTTGTATTACCGAAATCGGTTGCGAAGGTGCTCTGCCAGACCTCAAGAAGATAGATCAAATCTATCTCGCCTGATGCTCAGGCTTTTTACTCCCTTCAGGAGAGTACCCAGTCTTTGAGGATGTTAAAAACGGGCTTAAAATACGTTTTTTCTCCTCAAAACCTAAAGCAGGCATTATTTGCATTATCAATAACAAATGCCATACCCGGTATGTCTATTTTTGATCATTCTTTCAGTTGTTTTCGTGGTTTTGCTATCTAGCCAAATGTAATCATTTCCTTAATTCCCGTTTCGGAGCGACTAAGGTTCATGATGGATCTATTATGCTGCGATTATTGTTATATTTTGGTTGAATATATGGTCTTCATTTGTCTTGTTCGCTTATGAGGTTGATAGTTTTTTTCACAATCCAGCTCTGGCCCTTGCGTCGTTAGTGATCAGATCAGTTGGAGGTACAGACTGTACTTAAATTAGAAACGGGATTTTTTTTGTTTTTCAGTGAACCTTTAAAGCTGCTCTTTGCTTAGTTATGCAATCTCGTGAAATAAACCCTCATCATAATGGAAGCCACGCTGTAGCCTTCCTAACTGGCAGATTACTTACGTAATATTTTTTTCATATTTCTTCTTTAGGATGATGACATGTCGCTTCGCGACTCGTCCAGCTTTTGTCTACAGAACCTCGCCACATATCTTTTGAAAATTGATGAAAGTGGGGCTAAATCCTTGATGGGCAATCATCTGATCCCTCAAGTCAGGCAGCTAATCAGATCGAAGAAGGAGCAAGTCAGACATGAAGCGGTCACGATACTCGCAGTTCTGGTACGTTTATTTTATTTATTTACCTTAATTAACTTAGTTCGCACTGCACCTGGCATTTCTTAAGGTCTCTTTAGGCTAGTGGAATTCTTCTCTTTTTTTTTCTTTTTTTTATTGTCATAGGTCTGTGTTTTAATTGAACCGATAACCATTCATGCATTCGGGGTGAAGAAGGATGGCTCTGTTGTGTTCCGGTTAATGTTTTCTTTTCCGCTTATAATGTTGGTTTTGAGGATTGACTCAAATTATTATTTATAGTGTAGTATTATTTGTTTATTTCTAGATAGTATAAATAAGTAATAAGTAATTTATTTATAACCCGCCATTTTGAAAAAGCGGAGTAAATGAAAGTGAGTCTCTTTTTGTAGTTGTTTTTATGGCACTTACAGCTCCGCTCAAGTGCGATATACCGATCACTTTTCGGTCGGTCCACTGTTCTCGAGTTAGAATACTTCCAGAAGGGCTAGAACGATGAAACTTGGCAGGCATATTAGGGAACCGATGAAACTAACTTAGAAATAGTCACTTGCCCGATCCGACCATCGTGGGGGAGGAGTAGTTGGCGGATTCTGGAAAATTGGGGCCTGCATAACTTTGGAATCGGTAATCGGATCTTAATGAAATTTGATATCTGGAAAGATCTCGTGTCTCAGATGTCTCATTTCAAGTCCGGATCCGATGAATCTGGGGGGGGGGGAGTCGGAGGGGAAAACAAGAAATCGTGCGAAAGTCTCAGAGTGGAGCGATCGGGATGAAACTTGGTGCTACAGCACAAGCTGGAGATTAATAACTGACAGAACTGGATCGTATTTGGAAGATTTTGTGGGGAGTTGGAGGGGGGTTTCGGAATTCCGGCGATCCGTAGTCAATGTACTTCAAGGTGGGCTAGGACGACAAAACTTGGCAGGCATTCAGGGACCCGACCACATTAACTTGGAAAGAGTCGCTCGCCTGATTCGGCCATCGTGGGGGAAGGGGGAGACGGCGGAATCCGGAAATTAGTGGCATGCATAACTTTTGAAGGGGTCATCGGATTTAATGAAACGTGATATCTTGAAAGACCTTATGTCTCAGATGTCCCGTTTCAAGTCCAGGCCGGATCCGATGAACTGGGGGGGGGGGGGGGTCGGAGGGGAGAAACGGAAATCTTGTGACACGCATAGGGTAGAGCGACCAGGATGGAACTTGGTGGGAAGTACTGGCACAGGTCCTAGGTGCACCAGTGACAGAATCGGACCAGATTCAGGTAACGAGGGGGGAGGGGAGCTGTAGGGGTGTGTCCGGAATTCCGGTCATTGTCAGTTAAGGTACTTCCTGATGTGTTGTGACGATCAAACTTTGCTGGAGCATTATAAACTTGTCATCATTGGGTTAGACATCGTCACTTCTCCGATCTAGCCATCCCTTAAACAACTCAACCGCAAAAATACAAAAAATACTTTTAAGCAAAGTTTACTTTTTCACTATCGCCATGAGCACATGATCCTTTTTGCCTCAAGGGTTTTGCTTAGAAATTATTTTTAAGCACCCTTAAAGTGCGCATCTTATCCGAAAAGTGAAAAAAAAAAAACTTTTGACCATCACTTCCATCCTCTGACCTAATGCCTTGCAAGTTTGGCGCATCTTAACCGAAAAGTGAAAAAAAAATTTTTTAACCATCACTTTCATTTGACCCGGCCTTGCAAGTGCCATATAAGCTTCCAGCTCTTGTTGGAATTGCATACCTTTTGTCAGTGTTGTCGTGATTATTATTTCTTTCTATCAGGAATAGCGACAAGCTTCTAGCTTACTTTTTTTTTTTGTGGAATTAATAAATAAATAACTAACTTCTTCAGAGATGGGGAAGGTCTTAATCTCTGAATTTAGAATATGAGAGAGAAAGCTGGGAATAGGTCCCTGTACGATTCCGCCATCGATAGCTTGAGTGTTCGAGTGTATTTAATTGTCAGTGTTGTCGTGATTATTATTTGTTACTATCTGTAATGGCGACAAGCTTCTAGCTTGAAAATAGTGACTATTTGCTTACCATACTCGGGAGCGTGGTAACTACAAATCTCTGAAACGTGATTGGCCAGATTAGCCCGAGGCATGATTTTCGCCGAAAATAGAAATATGTGTTCCAGCCTTGACGCCAAGAAGTCAAAATTCGTGACGCCTAGTAACTATGGTAAGTAGGGTGGAACACGCTCTTAATCAGTGAATTTAGACGATGAGAGATATGCTGGAAAGCTGGGAGTATGTCCCTGAACCATTCGGCCATCGATAGCTCGAGTGTTGAGAATGAATTCGTTTTAAATCTCGTTTTGTGCTTCCAGGTGAAAAAATGCCCGAACCTCCACCCCCAGCTCAGAGACCTCGCAAAGCTAGAAGACACGGACGCTGAGGTGGACTTCTTCGAAAACATGCGTCACATGCAAGGTCATCGAAGGGCGAGGGCTCTTGTTAAAGTGGCAGCCAAGCTGAAAGAAACCCCCAAACTTCTGCAACCTGATACCTTAACGCAGTACATAATGCCGCTCGCGTCTGTGTACTTGTTTTCCGATGTTTATTTGAAGCAGAGTCACCTGGTGGACGCGGCGATTGAGGTAGGTATCGATCATGATATATTATTACTGTTATCTGAAAGTTTGATGAACATACGACCTTGAGCGTGTATTGACCGTTCTAATAATAAGTAAGTATTAGTTACTATTTTCGTTCCAACATCGTGAAAAGTTACTACCCTGACCGTTCCAACTTTCTCAGAATAGTAACTGACATAGTAACTATTTGCTTACTACTCTCGGGAGCCTAGTCAGCGTATATTAACTACGGATTTCTGTAACGTGATTGTCCTGATTAGCCCGTGGTTCGATATTTTGCTTAAAATAGAAAAATGCGTTCTAGACTTGACACCAAAAATCCAGGATTTGTGACGTCGTGCGTAGTGAATACGGTAAGTAGGGTGGGACACGCTAGTGTCACTTTGTGAACTCTCTTGATCTCACATGACTAAAGCTATTTTTTAGTCTGGATGCTTCGGAAAAGATGGAGCTCGCAAAATTATCAATGTTTTAAGGTTTAGTTTAGTTTCTAGATTTTAATAAAACAAAAAGTTCTCTTTCCTTCTTATTAACTCAGCTGTTATGTTTTTGTAAAGACAATGCGATTATGGATATATATACTAACTTACTAACTGACTTACTTTGTGGTTAACGCTCGCCTGGCCTGGAAAACGTTTATTTCCGTTATATTTCACCCCACAAATCCAACTTAGTAAAAGCTGTGTTGGGTTCTGGCGTCCAGACATCCGTTAAATTGTATCAACTTTTCCTCTTTTCAGACAATGAACGCCATCTCTAAGAACCTTCCTTGGTTCAGCTACGATAAAATCCTGCGCTATTACCTTCAGCAACTAGTCAAACGCGCGGAATTCCAAAAGCAGGCAGTCCGCGTGGTCGTTGCCATATTGGATGGTTTCCATTTTAACCTCGCCAATAGCAAAGCAGCTATCAGAAATGCGGAGCAGCCCCCGGCGGAAGAGGTTGCGGCACAGAAGCCAACAGAAGGAAATGCGCAACCGCCGGAAGGAAATGCGGAATTGGTGGAGGGGGCGGAGCCTTCGGAGGAGGTGTTGGATTTGGAGTCAGTTATGGAGGGGCAAGCTGACTTGGAAGAAACAGTTAAGGTAACCACCTTTCATCTTTTTTCTGGGGCCATTGTGTACATGATTGCTCACGTTCGTCATATTCATCTACGCTGAGTCCGAAAGAATCCATAGTCGCGATTAGTAAGCAGTCTACAGTAAAATGGTTTAATTTTTTTTTCTGAGTCTGGTTAGGCCCTCCTCAAGGTGGCCTCTCGTAGTTATTTCGGAACAATAATAACACTGCAATGCAAATGAGATGCAAATATGTACCATTTTCGCCTCTACCAGAGATAGGCGAAGCCGATCATGAAAGGGTTCGAATCCGGATTTGAATCCTTAACAAAATCAAAACATGTACATGGGTTATAGTTGAGAGGTGACAAAAAGCACTGATATCAAAGGTAATCAGATAACGTGATAGATGGGGGGGGGGGGGGGCCAAGGAGTCCGAATCCGAATCCAGCCTGACAAGCAGAAGATTCGAATCCGGCCAAAAGGACGAATCGCGGATTCGGATTCGCCCATCTCTGGCCTCTACAGAGTTCGTATAGAACCCTTTTCCATCATACATTTTTTCCGTTTCAGTTCATTTTAATTTGATCATTCCTCAAACAAAACAGCAGACGTAACGCTCCCAAGAAGAGCACAACTGTGTCCTGTGCCGAAGTGCAAAACTTTCACTCACTCATGACACACGATAGCACACATTTCTCGTCTTAACCTTCTCATTTCTTTTTCTTTACCCCCCACCCAACCCTTAATCACTAATAATAATAATAAAATATTCACGTTAAATGAAATACCAAATAAATATTCGATATTTGACAGTGCAAAGGCCCTCGTCAGGCTCAAGCCGCTCACGGTTTTTCCAGCTTGAGCCGCTTGAGGCCGAAATATAGCTCGAATAAAATGTAGCTGACTTATCCGTTTTGCACCGTCAAGTTTGATTCGCAGTCAGATTGGACTGAAGGAATAAAAATTCCACAATTACCTAACTATAAAAAAAAACAACTTCAGTCTATTTTTAAACAAAAACGGGTTCTCCGACTCCCTGATTCTCTCCGGAAGACAATTCTACACCTTCGCACCCGAATTCCTCACACAAAGATTGTGAGAGCCTAAAGATTTTCTAGGAAACTCTTGGAAGCGTTGATTGAGTCATTCAGTACTAGTTCAGATGGAAGGGCGTTCTTGTGGTATTGAGATAAAAAACGGTTTCCACTTGTATTTTGCTTGGAGTTGAATTCGACGTTGACCTTGCAAGTTATATACAATTTTTGTTTGTGTCAGGAGGAAACGCAAGTGGAAGCCCTCAGCCACACGGTTACCCCGGCGGAATCTACAGCCTCTAAAATCCACGACACAATCATGCGCTCGATACTGCCTCAGTTGCATCGTCTGCTGACAGCGAGATCAAAGCGGGACGGTCAGCATAAAGTCAACAGGGGACAGGATTACTACCCTGAGGATGAAGAGATTCTGCGCGTACCCCTTGCGCTTGCAATGGTTGCTCTGTTGAAAGGGCTGCCGAAGGGTACTCTGGAAAGAAATCTACCAGGGTAAGTTTCTTAGTCAGTATATATGTATGTATATATTCAAACAATGGATGATAAGAATATGTCAGAAATGATGCTGTGGCAGCGATATTTCGGCCCTTCTTGGCAAGGGTCCTCGTCAGGCTTTGAATGTCACGGACAACGTTGGGGAATAGAAGAAACGTTCGAACGCCTGATAATGTTCGCATGGACGATGGCTCAGGGATTATAATAATAATAATAATAATATAAATATTCTTTGAGCCTAGGCTGACTTTGAAACATTTATTCAAACAATATTTACACGGCTACGTCGTAAACATTGTTTGAATAAAATAATAATATATTGAAAAAAAAGGCCACAAAGCCTCTACAAAAAATATATATACATATATAAATATATAATAATATAATATAAATATATATTATTCATTGTTTCAATCTTAATCTGAAAGAAAAAAATCTACCGCAACCCATCAGTCAGTTCACACTAGTTACATAAATATAAAGCAACTGGCCAAGACCCTTCTAAAGCAAAAAATAAATAAAACAAATAGACATACCTGCCAGGACACTTTTCAGGAGCACCTATAACAAGGGTATTATTAACCCTTTTGTGAAAGTTTTGTATTATGTATAATATATTATATGTAGCTGTTTGTTTATATTATGTGCTTCGTGTTAGCGAATAGTTATTACTTCCGAATTGGTGCTAGGAAGTATAGGGTAGTATAATTAAACAAGTGATGGGACGTACGCTTTCTCCTACATGTGGAATCCAGTCGGTATTATTTGATTTGCCAAACTGGTCACAGAATCTGAGAAAATGTAAGATATCTTGAATCTAGGATCACAGTACTGAAGATCCTAGAATTTTATGAAGATGATTTAATTATTTGAAGAAAAAATGTAAAATTCTGACTTTTTTTTTAGAATCTTCATGAAGATTTTTACCTTCCTCAAATCCCGGGCCAATAGCATTCGCGAGACTGCCCGAGATACGTTAGTGAAGATCATGACCTTCCTTGGCCCGACGTTCCTGTATTCCCTCATACGCGAGGGTAATGCCATCCTGAAGAGGGGCTTCCAAGTTCACGTTTTGATTTACACTCTCCACGCAGTTTTGCATCATATCTTGCCTCAAGTGAAAGTTGGCGACTTTGATGGGATAATTTCACAAGTGGTTCAGGTTAGTTCAGTTCTCTTGAATCACCCCCCCCCCCCCCCCACTCCACCCCATTCATCCAGATGCACATGGCTGAGAAATACGTAGACAAAAATTCATTTTCTTTGTTAGACCATCCGCTAAATTTGCCAATTAGCAGCAAAAAAAAAAACGCTGCATAAACCATCTATTCGTTCCCGATGAAAATGTTTCGAGAATTAGTCGTATGGAGGTGTACGAAAAAGTAGCATCCAGTAGAAACTGTTCCCACTGCATGCTACTACTAGCAAACTGGAATACTACTACTTAAGATTAACCCAGTCGGATGTATGTTGAATCAAGGTATTCCATACTACGTATAAATGCATGGAACTTTGTCCTACAACTAGCATAAAACTACACATTCAAAGAATTTTTCATCGGGTTCATGTTGGCGGCTTGGAGAAAAAAATACACCCGTTCGAAAAATGATCTTTGTGCTCCATCGGCTGTGACGACTAGGTCTAAGTTTTCAATAATTTATAGAGGGATTAAACTCTGGAACGGGTTAGAAAAGGAATTATTGGAAAAGGAAAATATGAACGAGTTTAAAAATGAGATTGAAAGTAAAATGTATGGTAAGTATAATTTCTAGTAAATAGATTAAATTAGTAGATTATTTTAGATTAAATTAATATTATATTTTTCTTATTTGCCCAATTGGAGGAGAGAAAGTTATTTTGTTCAGTTGTTTTGGTTTGTTTGTGGTTGAAGGTTGATTCCACTGCTGACAAAGTTATGTGATCGGTATTGTGGATTTAATGGTCACCCCTAGGACAACCTGGACGCCCGGGTTCTCGGGTGACTGGTTTATTTAAAGATGTATCGTTTAGTTTTTATGTTTTTTGTTATTTACTGTGATTTAGTGTAAAACAAAGAATAACCTAACCTAAAAAAAAAGAAAAAAGGAACTAAATTCAAACAGTCGTTATTCTACAATTTGTATACTACCACTAACAAATTTTTACGTAAATGCCAACTCAGACTCGAACGTAGATCCAAAATAGTTGTTTTTGCCCTTACTCCCACCTATTAACTTCCGGACCTACTTTTAATCGGACTGAATCCTGTCAGGACGCAACAATTCATCAGCTATAGAACAGAATGGTTGAATAGCTATTTTGCCTTACAGAATAAATAAATAAAAAGATAAATACAGTTTAAAACGCTGATCAAGTCTCAGTTAAGTTTTATTTAGCAAAGCACATTTAGAACATGAAATAAATTTTTCACTGAACTTATCATATAAACTTGATTTTGGAATCAGAATTTATATGTCAGGTTTATTTAGCTATGCATCCAAGAAATGTTCGGCGAAACAGCAGATGAGAAAGAAGTGGCACAGATCGTCTCGAAGGTTAAGGAGGCAAAGGGGCACAAGAGCTACGATTTGCTGAATATGATGTCAAAATATGTCACGCAAAAGCGCCTGATGCCGCTTGTTACCCCTTTTAAAGGTATGGGAAAATTCAGTACTTTACTTAAATCACAAGTACGACGAGAATGACTGAGGTTAGCCCTCCAGTGTTTATGAGATCTCCTGTCCGATATTGGTTCAAGTTGAGGCCTCTTTAAACTGACATTTTCTTACTCGGTTAGCTCTGGGGTTGTTTGAAGCTGTGGTTCTTACTCTGATACCTCTCATGGCCTCTCTGGTCGTTTGAGTTGAGAGTAAGAAGTTTGGCTGCGAGCCGACTATCGTAGGCTCCACTGCAAAGCCTCTAAGTATGAACATGTGTAAAAGCTGTTACGCTATAACATATGAAGAAGCTCTCATAGTTCATTGACCAAAGTTGTACCCTTCCAAAAACATTTGGAGTGAAGGTGGTATCTTATCTCCGGATAAGTCGTCTGTTTCCTTGTCCGTCTTGCACGCTTACAATCACTTTCCTACTCACTTCAGAGGAGTTGCTTCATCCAAGCGCCCCAATCTAAGTGCCCGTAACATGGACATTTTTATCCATTTTTTTTCTTTTTTCTTGAATTCAAAGTCTCCGCGTCTGGGTGAATTGTAGGTTCCCCCTCCCTTCACGTCGTTGTGCGTCGATCCGAGAGGAACACTGGCAATCGGTTTTTGCCGTATCCTGGCCATTCGTCAACTCAGTTTTTAGATAATTTTATACCAGCAATTGTTTGAGATCGTTGCCCGTAAAGTGTATTATTAGTTGATTTATTGTTATTGTACCCCTGGCCGGTGTCTGTATTCTTATATATATATTTATAAGATTTAGATTAAATAAGATAAGATAAGATTTAATTGCACAAAAAAAGACAAAAGGCCATGGCAACAAATCAGACAAACAAAAAGACAACGATCTATACAGTAACCTACTATAACCATATTTTTCGGTGTGTAAAAGCGACCCAGACGAATCTTGCCGGCCACATCGCATCATGAAAGTGACGGCTACCAATCATACTACACCAAATGCACAAGGCGACAGTGGAGTAAAAGGAAAACAAGAGAAGTAAAAGTCAACATAAAGCTCGACAAAGCTCGGCTCCCGCAGTCGTTGATATTTACCTTTCGGACGGATTTGACCCCGTCGGAAAACTGGTTTGTAAAAGGAGGGCGGGAACGGTTTCGCATTTGTAGTTTCGTCTTTTTTCGTATGCAACGAAAACATGGAGCTGAGCGGATGAACTGCCTGCTAACAAAATAGAAAAAATGAGCGATGTCATAGGTATCCACTCACTTACGTTCTGTGATCCCAAAACGTAATTGAGGGATACCTATGACATCGCAAAAGTTGTCGGTCCGTCTGTAAGCACGATAACTCTCGAAGAGAATGAGATATTTTGATGAAACATGATGTGAAGATTCTCTGGGTCAAGGGAAAGGTCGAGTTTGGTTCACATTAAGGGGCAAACAAAATGTTTTTAAGCAGCCAATGAGATTAAGGGGTAAGAAGACATGCTGAACATTATGGTGAAAACCATTTTCTCGCCGGACAAGTAGTTCGCCCGGAATCCGACGGAAATCGGAAACTCGGTTAGGGGTAAAAGTTATTTGATGTTCGATTTAGGTGTAGGAAGAGACGCTGAATCCATACATGATAATCCTTTTTGGGATCCCAAAACGTACGCGGAGGGATACCTATGACATCGCAAAAGTTGTCCGTCCGTCCGTAAGCACGATAACTCTCGATGAGAATGAGATATTTTGGTGAAACTTGGTGTGAGGATTCTTTGGGTCAAGAGTAAGGTCGAGTTCGTAGATGGGCTTTGTAGCCCTATATTTAGGGGTGGTGGGGGGGGGGGGGGTAAATTAAGGGGCAAGCAACATATTTTTAAACAGCTAATGTGACAGTCGATTATGGGGTAAGAAGATTTGCTGAACACGATGGTGAAAACCGTTTTCTCGCCCGACAAGTAGTTAGCGCGGAATCCTGCCAAAACCGGAAAGTCTGTTAAAAGTAAAAGTTTTGATTTGAAGTTGATTGGATGTTCGGTTTAGGGGTATATTGGAAGACATGTTGAACATGATGGTGAAAACCATTTTCTCGCCGGGCAACTAGTTCGCCCCGCCAAAACCGGAAAATTGATAAAAGTTAATGTTTTATTTGTAGTTAATTAGGTATCCGATTTAGGGGTAAGAAGAGATGCTGATTCCGTGTATGACAATTATTTTTTACCCGGACATACAGTTCGCCCGTAATCCGGCTGGAACCGGAAAATTTGTTATAAGTTAAATTTTAATTTGAAGTTGATTAGATGTTCGATAGAGGGGAAAGAAGATATGCTGAGTTCGTTTTTTAGCTTTCTTTTTTTGCCGGACAGGTAGTTCTGGAATTCGGCCGAAACCAGGAAATTGGCAGAAGTAAGGCAGGAAGTTTTCGTCAAAACAGATATAACTTATAGGGGTAAACACACACATTCTGGATCCATATCTGAACTTTGTTTTCTCAGATGATTAGCTTTTTGGCCTTAATCTGTTTCTGAATTTTAGTAGTAAAAATGTTCAAGGAGTCTGGCAAAGACAAGACCCAAGAAGTTGATTAGATGTTGATCTACAGGTAAAGAGATACGCTGAATTGGTTTTTGAGTTTTATTTTTTCGCCGGACAAGTAGTTCCGGAATTCCGCCGAAACCGCAAAATTGACAAAGTTTCGTAGGTGTTTCAACCCCCACTATAAGCCTAGATCTGTTTCTAAATTTTAAAATATTTAGCTGTCTGGATCAAATATTACATTTTTGGGATCCCATCGAAACCTTTGGTCTTGTTTTTCTTGATCATCTGCGACAAAACGAAGCTCTTAATTCATGTCTTACTTTCAGATGTCCTGACAACGACCAAGTCGCACAAGATCATTCGCAAAGTCGAAGACTGCTACTTCCACATCGCCACCGGATTGGCTAGTAACGAAGGCATAACCCTCCAGTCAGAATTAATTTTCATCCACGGAATTGTCACGGAGAGCATTCCTCAGTGGTTCCCTAAACAAGTACAAGTAAAGGAGGATAGTAAGCCAGTGTTTGAGAAGCATGATTCATATCTGATTGTTGCGGAACCTAAGAGGAAATCGGCGGCGGCTACTGGAAAAGAAAGTGCAAAGGTAGGGTTAGACATTTTTGATTTTTTTTTAGGTTTAGCTGTAGTATGGTTCTTTGGAAAAAAGTCACACTCACCCTAGCCTGTAGACTGATAGGCTGAAAGCCATAAGAAACATTTATTTATTTATAATACTAAGGGCCAACTAGGTACACAAAAAAACAACAACTTATAAGTTAGTAACGGAAAAAAAGAGAAAATTAATCATCAAACACAAACAAAAATGGTGCTTGAGCATCAAATCTGATGTGCGTAGATCTCACCATACCAAGTCTGCCAAAAAAGCAGAGATATTGGAGGGACTTTCGAGGGGTCTGGTTTCGGATTTGTCCTCAGAAAGTCTCGAAACCGCTCTCCGGTGGAACCGGATATCCGCCAAAACATTTCGTTCGAGGAATTGTGAACAAGCTGTGTGAGTTTTTGTAACATGTAGGCCTAAACAAGGATTCGTAATTTCAGTAGATATGAGATAACGCACTATCTGTTGCTGTTACAAAAATAATGTTTTATGAGCCTTTACGTTTATGTTATAAATGATGTAGAGCATGGATTGCAACGTTTACTTTTTATAGGGAATAAATTAACCAATTAAAGGATCATAATGGAGATATTCTGTAACGTAACAGATAGTTTGTTATCCTGTCTACCACAAACCCCTGATTTTTGTATACCCTACGCTGGGTGTATCTAACATTTGACATACCCTATGTATTATTCTGAATATCCCATCCCAAATGCTGCATACCCAATAAAATATTGATGATTCGAGTGAATCTCAGAAGTCAACTAATCAGAATTATTTTACGGATAACGTACGTTATTATCGGCCGACCAGTAAGACGGCTCACTGCTGCCAAGTATGTTGAGGTTGGAGAGGTTTGTCGGAGAAAACTCGTCTTGAAGGCGAGAATCCTTTTCTGAAATTGCGTATCCTTGTGTTAACCTTATGAAACTTCTGACAAAGCAGGCTTTTTTCTACTTTATTTTTTGTTTCTTTTCCTTTACTTTCCGGAAAGTAAAGCGTAAGTAAGGACTGCGAAAGCAAGGCCATGAACCGGATACCATCTTTATTCCAAGACTTTCGAGTCCCTCTCTTGCCATTCCCGGAAATTTGTTCTGAAACCTCGAACTACTCTGACTCCTTTGCATTTCTGGACTTGACATGTTTCCTTTTCAGCTTGGAATGAAAACCCACTCCCATATCATCGCAGAATTCGCCCTGCAGTTACTTCATCTGAGGCTGAAAAAGGACAATATCCTTCCGGAAGATACTGTCGTGCTGGGAATGCTCGACCCCTTCATTCCCATTCTAGCCGACTCTTTGGCGTCGCCGCATAATAAGGTAAGTTGTATTTCCAGCTCAACGAGTCTAATATTTGATTCTTCTTTAGCTTGACTAAAGCTTTTAATTATCTAAAACCACGCCCAAACTCGGGAAATATTAGTGCAGTCCTTCTAACTATCGTTAGTGATCACTCTTTGGACTCTCAGCAGTCTGCAGTAAATTACGGCGTGGCCTTAAGAACGTTTTTGCGAGCTGGAAAGCTAAGTCGGAATCACTTCCCAATGGTTTTCGCACTTCTACGGCAAGGGACCGAGCTTTCCGAAGGATTTTCGCGCTTTGGAAACCGAATGAGCTTTCTCGGAAAGTGATTCCAGGAAAGTTGTGGACAAAGAATGGCAAGCGTCATAAGGACGATTTCATTGGAACATAAAAGACGCAACCTGCGATTATTGTAAACTGGATAGTCCAGGGTTAACTCTAGGGTTTCAAGCTTCGGGAATGATCCGCCGGGGTCCGAGACCTAGGGGACGTTTCCGCGTGGATGGCTGTAAAGCTGAACAGACGATCAGTCCACGCGAAAACAAGAAAATCGAAGGTCCTTGAACGGCCGAGGAAGATGGGTTCCGTCCACGCGGTAATGCCCATTCAGCTGGATGGGACCATATGAGCGGGAAGGTCCACACATAATATCCCAGTTCAGCTCAACGGTGCCCCCGGAGCGGTGTTGAACGGGAGGCGTCCATCGAGCTGGATTGGGTTCACCTGTCGATCCCTACACGCGAAAATGAAAAAAAAAATCGACGGCATCCACGCGGAAATTCGTCGAGCTCGACGGGACCAGAGCCATCCGTACGAAAGGCTGGACGAGCCTACGCTACCATTACGAGATAATACTACATCCCTACTCCCTAGTGTATGGTATAGGACGGAATAAGGCGAATCCAACTATTTATGTTGAATATAACTTGCTCTACGCATTACTGGTTAAATAATCGTACATTAAAGTATAAAATTGTCCATTGACATAATCTGGATCACGGTCCCGTTGAATATCGGTCTTGACCGTGCCGTTGTGACGGGCGCCCCAAACCTCCGGGCCCCGGAAGCAAGGAAGTTGGCATAGCATAGCAACATAACATTGTCATCCTTTTTCTGACCCTTGTCTTTTTGCAGCAAATTGCTCTGGCCCTTCGCAGTCTCACGAAGCTTCTCGCGCTGCCGCTACCATCTATTGAGAGGAATATCAAACGCATTTGTGGATCTGTCTTCACCATCCTGAGCAAGTACTCCGGAGTAACTTCAATGCAGAGTGAGCAGTACGAAATGGTGGTTTCTGCGTACAAGGTAGAATTTTATGCGAATTTGTGGGAGTACCTGGATAGGCTATAATTCTGAAAATCACAATTTTGGATTAAAGATAGGATTTTGCGCGAGTGTGTGGTCGCAGTATGTTGTATTTGCTGTGCTGGATACACCTACGTCTTGGGGTCAATTAGGAAAGGATAAAATTAGTCAATCAACCTTTTTTGTTCAAAAAACATTTCTTAGGTATTGTCAAAACAGGACGAGTATTTCTTCTCTCGCCAGGCTTACTATCGTGCAATTTAGCTCGTCAAGCAAGTCAGTAATTCAACAAAAACAGCTTAAAACACTAGACTTAAAAATTAAAAATAAAAACGAAAAATAATTATTTTTTGTTTGAAAATTTGCGTTGGAAAACCTACGAAGGAGAGAACAGAACTTCTCTCGTATCGTGATTGGGTTGTAAGTATGGTTTCGACCTTTGGAACTGTCTGCGCTGCCAGTCTCGGTGGTGCTGTACGGTCGGGAATGTGGGGAGGGGGAGTAAGTGATGACAGATATGGGTCTTCGAGTAGTTGGCTGCCAAACTAAAAACACTTTTGGAAATTTCATCGTCTCTTCAAAAATCATGGACGGGAGGGGGGGGGGGGGTATAAAGGGGGTGATAAGACATACAGATGGGATTTCAGCGAATCTTTTGCGTATAAATATTATGATACTTACGAGAATGTGCTTTCCATACATGAGCTGTACCCACTTCTTACTCCAGTCTATGAGCTTTAGTAAACTTCGTTTGCTTGGTTTTAGCTCGTAACCGTCATCGTTCGTGACGTTTCCACCTTCACCCTTGAAAATGACCAGCTTCGTATTCTTCTGACGTACGCAGAAACATCGCTAGCGGATGTGGATGGAAATTCACAGGCAACCGGATTTGCGGTTTTAAAGTCAATTCTCGGCCGGAAATTGGAGTTTCCGGAACTTCCAGACGTTATGGAGCGGATTGCGAAATTGGCTGTGACGTCGGAGATATCGCATGTGAGAAGTCAGTGTAGACAGGTGAGTTTAGTTCGGTTTTACTGATAAGACGTCTAATGGATGGGGGAATCAGATGAAGTATATTGAGGTTTGCTAGCTTATACGCTAAACCTGAAGGATGATAAAGTATACGTTAGCTATGTTGCCTCCGCCAACGAGTACCCAGTCCATTGCTCTTACACTTTTAGAAGTTTGGTAACAGATAAGACATTTCTGTCAAGGATATTTCTGTTATGATCCATTTCAGTGTTGTTTTGATACTGAATTTGTTCTTTGACCCTTTTAAACGTTATGTTTCGCGAAAAGATAATGTTTAAAAGGGCCACAACATATATATTCTCATAACATTTAAAACGAGGATGCGCCATCTGGACTGTTCCCAAACTTTTGACAGTGTACAGGAGTGATTCATGGTACTAGCAGCACCAGTTTTTTTTTTTTTTTTATTTATGCCCATCAGAATATAGAACTGCAGGTTAGAACAAAGGTCTATAATAAGTTGGTCGGAGGTTCGCAACTCACAGCCATAACACTAGTTAGTACGTTTATTGCCAACCCGCTAAGTGCGCGAGGCAAGAGCGTATAGTAGAATTGTAATGTACATAGAGAAAAGCATTCAATAAATTAACAGTGAAGACAAAATCTATAACGTTTCTTTTAGGCGAGCATGTGATCTTGCAGTTTTTTCCTATGAATTTCCTGAAAGCGGAAGTGAGCCTATTCTATTCGTATATTCGTGGAAGATGGGCGTCATTCCCAATCGGGAAGAGACTTTTTAGAATTTTACCTGACACCACTCTCTTTTCAGCTATTCCTGCAGTACCTTATCGACTACCCGCATGGAAAGAAGGTTATTCGCCAAATCCGGTTCTTCCTTGGACAATTGGAATACGATCGAGAAGACGGCCGTTTGTCCGCTCTCGAATTTCTCGACTCTGTTTTCGGAACGTTCCCGCGTTCCCTTTTGAACGGCAATGCACCACTACTATTTCTCACGTTGTCACCCCGTCTTGTGAACGAGCACTCCGCAACATGTGTCAGAATGGTTGCTGTGGTGTTAAAAAAATTACTAAATGCACTGGATGACCCAGTGAAAGATGAACTGTTTCAAATTGTACTGCTTTGGCTGCAGGATGAAAATGTACTGCATAGAATTATTGCAGTACAACTGGCGGCGATCTTTATGGAGGTGGAAGGAACCAAGTTCGAACCTCGGCTTAAAGAACTTCTGCCATTGTTTGAAACTGCGCTCAGTGAGGAAACGGATGGGGACTTATTACGCGACAGGTTGCTCATACAGTTACTCCTCACTACCACCAAACTCTTTACGTCAAGCCCTGTCTTTGTACGCAGTGACGCAACCGCACAGATTTGGCGTGAAATTCAAAAACGCCTCCTCCACGAGCAGTTGGCAGTGAGGATCCTTTGCGCTCGACTGATTGGAGTGCTCTTTGCCGCATTTACGCCGGAGGAAATTGTGGACTATTTGAATTCTAAAAAACGTGCTAAGAACATGATGGCATTTGAGAATCCCACGGAAAGGCTTAGAACATTAGCGCTGGATTGTAGTGACCAGTTATCACCGATGGATGTGGAAAAGGAGTTGACAGAGCAGGTGAGATCTAGCTTGTTCCCACTGTGCTCCTTAGTTATACATAGATTAGAGATGTAACTTTTTATTCACGAAAAAAACTGTCATGGATTATGCCAAATTGGTTTGGTAATGTCATAGAATTAACTCATGAGCACATAAAAACCATGTAATTACAGTAGGCTACATACAAAACAATAATAAGCAACTTCATAAATATAACTAACAGGTCAAACATCTCGTTGATCCTTCATACAAATTTTGAAAAGAAGGGACAAATCCCTCTGAGACTCTACAACAACCAGTATGTGATATCAGTTAAAATCAAGGATATTCACTCGATTTCCTATAGTTATCTTTAGAAACCTTTCTAGTCCAGTTAACCTATAATTTTTGGATGCCCTGTGCCTAACGCTGGATACACTGTATAGATAGATGGATAGATATTGCTTTTATTCTTTGCGAAAGTAGCATGGTAAAGTCCAAATTTGTTGAGGTCGTCAATATATACAAAATAAAAACAAACAGAGATATATGCCAAAGGCTGGGTACCCTTATCCAATAAAATACTGATGGTTTGAGTAGAGCTCAGAAAACAACCAATCAGAATTCCTTTATAGTGGAGCAGGTCAGATTTCGGGTTCCTACTGGCTTGACATAGGGCATCCAGAAATCAGGGGTTTGTGGTAGACTGCCCTAGTCCCCTTTTCCCCCGAAAACTTTAGACCCCATAGTTTTGAACTACCCAGTCATCCCCGTACTCCACTGACGAAGTGCAAAGAGTACAGAAATGGTCTCTGTCCCAGCTGGATAGTCGATGCTTGTTTCGAATTTGTAAATTAAATATTTATAGTAGTGTGTATACTGTATTGTATAATGTATTGCACTATTGTAACAAAGAGATACGGAAGTAAGATATTCCCTATCTGGCTGGTCCAGTCTATTTGGACGTCGTCTCCGGTATCTATAGGGCGCTTGCAGTTCCTCAGTGACCCATTGGGGAGTCGTTGGGAGCGGCGAAAGTAGATGGAGTCACTTCCGGGGGACTCGGGACAGAAAATGCGAACATCGGGAGTGACGACGTATGGATTTTGTTCAGAATTGACAGATGTACATCCCCTTGCCAGAAATATTCAGGCGACGCACACGGCACAGCCCACTCTGTATATATATAAAAACCACTGAAAAGGGATGCGTCAACTAGGATGCTCTTTAGTTGTATCTCGGTTTTATATAGCAAGGGTCCTCTTTCGGCTGTAGCTGGAAGAATTGATTATTGCAGTTTCATCTCAGTAAATACTCAATAAGTACTAGAACGAATCTCAGTTTTTTGTCTGTCTGCCTAACGAATTTGCTCGTTTTATTATTTGGACTTGAATTCGCCGCTAAATTTGAATTTGCCCCCAAAATTTCACTGGATTCAATCCAAGAAAAAGAATCGAAAGTTGTTGGCAAATTCGTCATAGTTCGAGCCAGACAAACCATGTTCGCAGCGGAAACAATTTGTTGGCCACACAGACGATGCCGGAAACACTCTTTTCCAGCTGCAGCATCTTTGTGGGATGACTGAAAAGCGCTCAAGTCGCCCCTCGCACTGCTCAGTCTTAATGTTCCAGTGTCAAAATAGCTGAATACTAGAAAAATTGGTCTCTGCTTTCAGCAAATTAATAACGGCATTGCCTGTTTTAAAGATTTGTTCAGGCCTGTTGACTTCTACCAGAAAGAAGGGAAAGTTTACATAACCGGTTATCCGTACCACGGAGCATGACATGACATGCAAAATGCATAGGGTGCATGATCCGCATCAAAACTAGTGAAACAAGGCTAGTGTGAAAATTACTGAGTTGTTGTTAGGGGGGTTAGGATGGACCCCATGAAATTCATGTCTCCGGCTTTAAGAACTGATAGAGCGAAAACGGAAGTAGGTTGCATTGGCATTGTTGGTAGGACGGGTCCTTTAAAGTTTAATGGAACGGGCTGGGATAAGACAATCTAGTTACCCATCAATTCACTAAAATTGGCATGAAGACCCGCTGAAAATGCGTTACTTCGTTGTTCTGCTATTCACAAATAATAGATTATCAAATAGTGGAATTTCCGTGTGATTTGCGGTACCTCTATGCGCTTGCATTTTGTGGTATGCCTTACGAGAAAGGTTAATGATTTTTTTTAGTTTTTTTCAGACAACAAGCAATATTCACCAATCTCACCACTGCCAACTGAAAAGCCGCGTTTATATTGAGATAAAATTTCCCGCTTCATAGTAGAATTTACGCTGTGGAGACTGCCGCGGATATACTGAACGTCATAACTGGAGCAGATTGTGAAAAATAAAAAAAAATCCCTTTGCCGAATCTAAATAATTGGATTTCAGTAAATGACACAAAAATAATTTAGCTTTTCAGATAATTTTTAAGGGGAGATAACTGTACACAAATGTTGCTTTATTGACACGCTCCTAAAGATCGAACGACTTAGGTACTAATTTCTTGTGCCTAGTTTTACTTACTAATGATTGGTTGGTTTGTTTCTAGATCATCAAGAATCTGCTTTTCCTCTTCAAAGTGACAGCCAGAGCGGGGCCTAGTGATGAAAATGAAGTACAAAGTGATGACGAAGAGGATAATCCAACCCAGAAGAAAAAACTCTTCGGTGTTCGGTGGTTTATCAAGAGAGTCCGGAAAGAAATAAACTCGGAAATCGCGGAGAATCCCAACTCCGGTGTTAAGGTATTTATTTTCAGTTTATCCCCCCTCCTCCGACGAATAGTGTAGCCAGTGTGTTTTTGTGATCCGAAAACGTAAGTGGTGTGATACCTGTGATATCGCAAAAGTTGTCCTTCTGTCTATCCATCTGTAAGCGCGATAACTCTCGAAAGTAATGAGATAATTTGATGAAACTTGGGTGTGGAAAGGTTGAGTTCGTAGATGGGCTCGGTAGTCCTACATTGAGGGGTGGGGGAAGGGTTTCAAATTAAGGGGCAAACAAAATATATGTATACAGCTAATGAGATAGTCGATTAGGGGGTAAGAAATCATGCTGAACACGGTTATGAAAAGCATTTTCTCGCCGAACAAGTACCTTAGTTCGCTCGGAATCAAGCCAAAACCGGAAAGTGTGTTAAAGGCAAAAGTTGTATTTGAAGTTGATTAGGTGTTCGATTTAGGGGTAAGAAGACATGCTGAACACTGATATGAAAATAATTGTCTACCCGGACAAGTAGTTCGCCCGGAATCCAGCTAAAATCGGAAAATTTGTTATAAGCAAAAGTTGCATTTGTAGTTGATTAGATGTCTGATTTCGGGGTAAGAAGAGATGCTGAATCCGTATATGACAATCAAGTTTTAACCGGACATATAGTTCGCCTGGAATCCGGCTGAAACCGGAAAATTTGTTATAAGTTAAATTTTTATTTCAAGTTGATTAGATGTTGAATATAGGGGAAAGACGATACGATTATTTCGATTTTTAGTTTTCTCTTTTCGCCGGACGAGTAGTTTCGGAATTCCGCCAAAACCGGAAAATTGGAAAATTGGCAGAAGCATGGCAGGACGTTTCGATCTGTTTCGTCAAAATAGATTTGAATTATAGGGTAAACACACATGCTGAATCCATATCTGAACTTGGTTTCCTTAGATGATTAGCTATTTAGCCGTAATGTGTTTCTAAATTTCAGTATCTGAACTTGGTTTTCTCAGATGATTAGCTATTTGTTTCTAAGTTTCAGAAGTAAATGTTCAAGGAGTCTGGCGAAGACAAGACCCAATAATCTGAATCAAATATTGAACTTTTGGGATCCCATCGAAACCTTTGGTCTTCTTTTTTACGCATTGAATTGTTGTTACATTAAAGTAGAGGTATGATTCTTTGAGTATTTCACCATATTCTAGACAACCTTTGTTTTGTTCGCTTCAGAAAAGGCCTGCTTTCTTTTGAGATAAATAATAAAATCAAACAAGTCTGGTGCAATTTTCTGTTCTTTTTCATGTCCTTTTTCTTCTGTTGGGATATTTCGGACGGTGGTGAAAGTAATGCAAAGCTGTTGCAGTTCTTTCAGTTATTCTTTGCACTCAGTACTGTGCGTACATACTTTGCTAAGCTTAAATTTTGCCCTATTCTTTGTAGTTCTTCAAGTTAAAGTGATGTCCAAAGTGTCCTTTTCTAGCCTCGTATAAAGTATAATTGGGATGGAGTAAAGATATTTCTGAAAGCTACAAGTACCTCCTTCTATTTTCGTGAGTTGGGACCTATTTGTAAGGACTAGCCCCCCCCCCCCCCCCACTCCCTCACGCCATCCCAAGATGACAGAGTTTGGTGAGGTTCCGTTGAGTCGCAAGATTTGACATAGACCTATTTGACATTGACATTTTTCCCAGAGGACCGCCGCCTTCCAGTTCTACGCTGCCGCACTCCTCGACCTCCACCAAACCTCTGGACCTCAAGCAGTCATCCAACACATTGGCACAGTGTTGCCACCTATCGTCCGTGAAATCAATATCAGCGAGGATAAACCTGTCGCGGAACTGGCCGAGCTGGCAACCCTGGCTAGGGAAATTGCTGAATTGTTGAAACAGCTTGTGGGACACGAAGCGTATTCAGAGGTGCTGGCAACATGTCGGAAAACGATGAATAAGAAGAAGGTACTGAGAAAAGCGGAGAAATCTCAGATGGCAGTGACGAACCCAGGACTTGCCGCAAAACTGAAGATTAAAAAGCAGGCGAATAAAAAAGATGCAAAGAAGAAGAAAATAGCCCTACTAAAGGGGAAAGTGATGAAGAAGAAGAGGTTAAAGGATGTTGCTGTTGTGGAGGATTAGACTTATTAAAGTTACTATTCACTTACAACTTGTGTCAGAAGTTAAAGGTACATTTGACATGGCAATCTAAGGATGGTTTTTGCGGGACACCGGAATCACTTTCCAGTGAGCAAAGCACATCGAGAAAAATGTAGAAATCCGATTCCTAGAATTGCTTTCCATTTTCCGATGGACTGGTCGCGAAAACATATGGAAAGATGAAATCGCAGCGAAATATTTGAACTGAATCTTTTCAAAATAAGTTCGAATTACTGTAGTATCCTTGGATTCTCACGGTTCCAACGGTAAGCAAATAGTTACTATTTCGAGAAGGTTGGAACGGTAAGTGTAGTAACTTTTCACGAGGTTGGAACGGAAATAGTAACTAATAGTTACTATTGTTAGAAGGGTGCAACACGCTCTAATAATGCATAAAAGTAAAAGTAAGAAATGAATAAATATAGCAGTGTATCTGTAAAAGGACTAGCTCCCATCAGGGCCCGGGTTGCTAAAATGCCAGCCGGTTAAAACCGGCTAAAAGTATGATTTCTGCCGGTATGGTCAAAATCAAGTAGCATGGCTGAAATCAAACAGCTCGCAAAATCAAATCATGACATAGTATCCTACAACAAAAAATAGCTGAATGTTAGATCACAGATTTAAGGCTAAAGAGAACGGAACGGTGCTAGAAAAATGTTTAGGGGTTGTTACTAGGGGCGTCTCGAGGGGGCCAGGGGAGGCGCAGCGCTCCACCCCCCACGTTTGGACATTCGATCAAATTGTCGAAACGGTGATCGCGGCGAAGCCGTGGTGCCCATTTTCTGAAATCTTTATTCCCTACACATTTCCAAATTGTGTGATTTAGTGTGTTTATGGGTTCCCATTCTTGGCTGAATCGCGTAATTCGTCCAACTTTTCTTCAGTCTGCATCGATTTCACCGCATTGCGTCCCTCCCTTCGTAAATCAGTGATTTAACCTGTTTATTTGGTCTCATTCGCTACCGAATTCGGTAATTCACCGGACTTTTCTCAAGTCCCTATCTGTATATTGCATTCGGCCAGTCCACTTCATAATTTGGAGATTAACCAGATTCATTTGGTTCTGATTCGTTACCGAGTTCGGTAACTTAACGGTTTTCTTGTTTAGTCCGTATCTGTTACCACACTTGCCGCATTCAGCTGTTTTAGATGTTTCTAACAAGAGTTTATTCCACTACGAAATTTGATTAATCAGTTTTTTGGTAGTATGGATTCATTATTTGGTTCACCCCAGTTACTGAGTTCGGTAATTTAAGTGGCATTTATTTAGCTCTTGTTATTTACCATTTAACGGTAGCTTCAGCTGATTGCTATTCATCACTTAACTTTTGCTTCTAATGACTGTAGTACTTCATGAATAAGGACGTCTCTTGAGATGAAAACTAGCCCACTTTCGTTTGCTGTAAATTCAGAATAAATGTTCTGTATCTACTTTACCTGGCCTGGATGGCCCCTTTTTTTTGCCAGACAGCTCTGGTTTAATAGGTAGTCTTGGGATCTCAAAAAGGACTATGATCATCAGTGTTTTCAGAAAATTTCGTCTGTGGTGCATTTTGCGGTCTTCACTACTTAGAAGAAGGGTGCGTCATTTAGTTGACGTTTGAGGCTTGGAATTTTGCTGGTCTGGAATCACATTAAAAGCTAGAATTTGCATGAAAAGTAGTTAAATTTTGACAGAAAAAAGGTGGATATAGAAAATTAGGAAACAGCCGTTAGCGATGTTGTCGCTTTGCAGCAACGCCGTTTTTTGTCGGCACATTTTCAAGTCCTGTTGGCGAAACTGGAGGTCCCCCAATTACTTATTTATCTGTGAATAGTTGTAGAAGCTGTCCATTTATCTGGAAAGATACTATACGGAAAATAAACGTCATTTTATCTTATCTAAAGGTAAAAGGCTGTGACAGCGTATCCCTGAAAAGACAGAACTGGAAGAGCGTGAAAACGCGCCAAATTTTCTCTTTAGGCTTGATTTTGTACATACTATGCAACTTTTTGGGATCCCAAAACGTAAGTGGAGGGATACCTATGACATCCCAAAAGTTGTCCGTCTGTCCGTCCGTCTGTAAGCACGATAACTCTCGAAGGAATGAGATATTTTGATGAAACTTGGTGGGAGGATCCTTTGGGTCAAGGCAGGCACGTACGCAGGGGGGGGGGGGGGGGGGGGGCCTCCGCCCCCCCCCCCCCCGAAATCTCACGATGTTTCTGTATCAGTTGATGAGATTCTGGAAAAGTTTGCTCTTAGCTCTGCTCATCGGTTGCAGTTTGCAATATAGGGCGAGTCTCTATTTCTTGATATGTGTGCTTTTGGTTTTTGTAGATGTTACATAATATAATGCGCCTTTTATATACTGTTTTGAAGGATTTGGGCCCCCACCGAACAAAATTCCTGCGTACCTGCCTGGGTCAAGGGAAAGGCGGAGTTCGTAGATGGGCTCTGTAGCCCTATATTTGAGGGTGGGGGAGGGGTTTCAAATTAAGGGGCAAACAAATTTTTTCAAAAGCTGTTGAGATAGTTGATTTAGGGGGTAGGGAGACATGCTGAATCCGAATATGAAAGTTATTTTCTCGTCGGACAAGTAGTTCACCCGGAATCCGGCGAACACCGGACACAAAATTTGTCGACCAATTTTCGGCTACAGCAATCCCTACCCCTTTATTCTCAAACCGGTATAGCTCTGCGCGCGTGGATGAAGACATCCATTTGTTTATTCTATGGACGTCGGAGAGATCTAGTGTAATTGAAGGTCGAAGGGGTTGATATGTAATCTTCAAACGAGGAAATATGTTATCAATGAGGATTCACTGGTAAAGTACAGGTCAAGTTGGTAGACGGGTCCTTTAGTCCTATCTTTAGGAGGGGTCTCGAATTTACGGTAAAAACATGTATGTCTTATAAGTTAATAAGATATTCATTGAGGCGGTAAGGAGGTCCGCTGAATCTATATCTGAACTTAGTTTTCTTGCTGGGCAAATGGTTCATCACGAATTCGGCTGAAACTGGAAATTTGGTTGAAGCTCAAAAGTTGTTTCTGAAATCGATTAGAGATTCGTTATAGGGGCAAGGAACGCTGCATCCATTTTATGGCACTTGCCCTCCAGCCAAGTGCCATATAGCGATCGCTATTTCTGTCCGTCCGTCGGTCGGTCCAGGTTTTGCTAGTTCGGGCACTTCCACACAAGATAGGACGATGAAACTTCGTAGGCATATCAGGGACCCGACCAGATTAACTTACAAATAATCACTTCCTCAATCCGACTTTCCCCGGATCCGGGAGTCCGGAAACTAGGAACAACGGTAGCAAAAGGGGAGCAAAAGAGCGATGTACAAATGCGGTATCGATCTATCCACCTCAGTGTAGTCCCGGAAGCCGCGCCGAATGCAAACTCGGCGGCGGCGGAGAGGATTTGGGTTGGCGGCGGCTCGCCACCGGCGCGCCGAAATTTTTTTTTGGCGACGGGCCGCCGGAAAGTTATCGGCGGCGCGTCGAAAATTTGTCGGCGTTAGCTCTATTCTTAGCATTTTTAAGGTATTTTTTTTGCAATTTTCCACCAATTAGTCCCCCCAAATCGTCAGCGTTGTTATGTTATTATTGTATTATGGTATTAGCCTTCGGTTCAAGTGCCATATTGCGGTAGTATTGGTGGTCCCTCTGTCTCACTTTTGCTAGTTCGGGTACTTCCACGTAAGCTAAGACGATGAAAGTTGACAAGCTTCTGAAGGACTCGGCTGAATGCCCAGCGAAACCATTTTCAAACTTGGACAATACAAAGATCAGGGGTCCCAGATGCGTGATTTTGAAGCCCAGACTGGATCCAACCTTGGTACATGGGAAGTTGGAAGAGTCGTACGTTAAATTTATCGGAAGTACTCCGATTCATGGCAGATTGATGTCTCATCTCATATAAAGAGATGACGCAGATGAGACATTTAATTTTTCCGAAACTTTCCGGGCGGAGGGGGAGGCCCGGAAATCATTGCACATGCGCAGATACCAATTATATCGTACAAAGGTCATGGGTACTAGAGATTTTATTTTAAGGTCCAGACTGGGTCCGGCCTCGGTGGGGGGGGGGGGGTGTCACCGAAATTTTACAGATGTTCTCCGACTCCAGGGAAACTTATTCGGTAGTAAGTGCCGTAGATACAAAATTTGCGGGTCCGAATCGCATCCGATAACGTTGGTGGGATGGAGGGGGAGGCTTCGTATCCTGCATAGGGACCAAACGGATGGAGGGAATGGGATGAAATTTGGTCATGTGTCCAAGATCGGGAAGTGCTTCCACTCGAGTAAAACTCGGTGGTTGATCTGAGCAAATGCCCTAGATTTGATATTTATGTGTCCGAATCCCATGTGAACACAGTGGAGAGGGGTTCCGGAAATGTTTGGTACGCATAGGGACCAAAAGGAGAAAGTGATGAAACTTGGACGGTACAAAAGTCATGGACGGGATTTGCCATTTGAGATCTGGGCCAGATCCGAACAAATACTACGTAGATGGAAATGGAATGCTTTTCAGTGACTTTACCAAGACACATTAGCTGGTTTATTTGTCACGGTACTAGTCCCTTGTATAAAATTCCATCTACATAGACGTATCCTCACCATTCCTCGGGGAATCGAAGGGAACGGCGAGAATAGAGGGAGTCACCCCACGCGGACTCCGCGTACAGAAAACAGCGAGAACACGGGGAATATGCGGGGAATGCTTGCAAAACGGATTTTCTTTAAAAAAAAAAAATGTAGGTGACGATATTAGCCTGGATCCACTTTATTTTGGTTTTGTTTATTCCGATAGTTTTTAATTAATTTTATATAGCACCAACACCAGCAAAAATTGGTTCCCCTCCGAATCTGAAGGGGAGTCCTTTTTGATGATGGTGATGATAATCAAAGCATTTCCCGTCCGTGGGGAATCGCGAGAATACGGGAGTGAGTCCCCGGGTCAAACAAAAACGCTGGGACTCCTCGAATGGAATCCCCGGGAATGGCGAGAATACGCCTATAATATCTATCTAGTCCTGTGACATGGGGATGTAAAGTAATGTGTTCAAAAGGGAGCAGTGGCCTTGAAAGTCGGAGGTCCTGGGTTCGAATTCCGGCTGAAGAGCATTTTTGTCTTTCAGTTGACTACTACTTATAAACGGATACGACCTCTTCTGGGTAGACGACAGTTGGCTGAAATTTTCAGAAGTTTTCATGAAACTTGATGGGTTTTTGGGATCCCAAAACGTAAGTGGAGGGATACCTGTGACATCGCAAAAGTTGTCCGTCTGTCCGCACGATAACTCACGAAGGATTGAGATATTTTGATGAAACTTGGTGGGAGGATCCTTTGGGTCAAAGTACAGGTCAAGTTCGAAGATGGGCTATGTAGGCCTATATTTGAGGGTGGGGGAGGGGTTTCAGATTAAGGGACAAACAAAATATTTTTAAACAGCTAATGTGATAGTCGATTATGGGGTAAGAAGACATGCTGAGTACGATGGTGAAAACCATTTTCTTGTCGGACAAGTAGTTCGTGCGGAACCCGGCAAAAACCGGAAAGTTACGTGAAAGTAGAAGTGTCATTTGAAGTTGACTAAATGTTTGATTTAGGGGTAAGGAGACATGATGAACACGATGGTGAAAACCATTTTCTTGCCGGACAATTAGTTCGTCCGGAATCCGGCAAAAACCGGAAAGTTAATTAAAAGTAAAAGTTTCATTTGAAGTGGATTAAATGTTCGATTCAGGGGTAAGCAGACATGCTGAACACGATGGTGAAAACCATTTTCTCACCGGACAACAAATTCGCCAGGAATCCGGCCAAAACCGGAAAGTTTGTTAAAAGCGAAAGTTTTATTTGAAGTTGATTAGATGACAGATTTAGGGGTAAGAAGAGACGTTGAGTCTATGTATGACAATAACTTTTTACCCGGACATGTAATTAGTCCGGAATCCGGTTTTGACCGGAATTAAAGTCAAAGTTTTATTTAAAGTTGATGATATGTTCTTTACAGGGATAAAGAGATCAGCTGGATTCGTTTCTGAATTTTCTTCTTTTTTTTTGCTGGACTAGTAGTTCGCTCGGAATAGGGCAAAACCGGAAATTTGGCAGAAGTATAGCAGGAAGTTTCGGTCAGTATCGTCAAAATAGATATGGCTTATAGAGGTATATCTGAACTTGGTTCTCTCTGATGATTGGCCTGGCGAAGACAAGACCCAATTCTGGATCAAATATTAGATTTTTGGGATCCCATTGAAACCTTTGGTCTTGTTTATGCAGATGCTCTAGATGTAACATTTATGTGTCTTTATTAGATAGAAACCCAGTGGAGGATTTTGAGGAGAGGTGCCGGAAGAGCTGAAAGATCATATAGCACTGGCAAGGGACTATTTTAGCTCAGGGTCGCAGATTTTAGGGTCGCAGATTGTAGCGCAGGGTCGGCCGTATAAATAGAACATTTCGGACATTTGCACTCGCCAGCTGGCAAGTTCCTTCTGTTCGGATCACGAGTGGAGATTTTGACATGTCACAAAAAAAAAAAAAAAATATTCTTTGAGCCCAAGCTGACTTTGAAACATTTATTCAAACAATGTTTACAACGGATACGTCAGCTATGATTCTTCGTCAGCGATATTTCGGCCCTTCTTGGCAAGGGTCCTCGTCAGGCTGTCAATCCTCTGATTCAACTTTGGGGAAAGGAAACAAACCTGTAATAAATAACTGAAGCTTCTACCGACTATAAATATCTTATTAAAGTAAACTATCTTCAAATACCACTATAATGAATTCAAGACTAGTTTTTTCCACTATAATGAATTCAAGACTAGTTTTTTCATTATAGTGGTATTTGAAGATAGTTTACTTTAATAAGATATTTATAGTCGGTAGAAGCTTCAGTTATTTATTACAGGTTTGTTTCCTTTCCCCAAAGTTGAATCAGAGGATTGACAGCCTGACGAGGACCCTTGCCAAGAAGGGCCGAAATATCGCTGACGAAGAATCATAGCTGACGTATCCGTTGTAAACATTGTTTGAATAGACATGTCACAAATGGGAAGACATCCAGAAACCCCCTCAAATTCCCCCACCAAAGCCGGATTCCGTCATGGCCCCATAATTACATATTTGGGACCCATGGCCTTGTACCGTTCGCGATATACGAGGGTCAAGATCAAGGATTGCTCACCCCCCACATGGATGGTCGGATCCGGAAAAGAAGGACTCGTTGATTATCGGTCGGTTCCTTTGCATGCATGCCGAATTTCATGGTCCTAGCTTGTATGGAAGTGTAAAAACTAGCAAACTGAGACGAGGGGATAGGCGAACCGACGGAGAGACATAATGGTTGCTGTACGGACTTGAGTCAGAGGCTGCAAGTTACGAAGCGGCAAAAGGGAACAATTGAAAGCAAGTGCCATGCAATCCTTTAACCTATAGGCTACCTGCTGCTTTACTGAAAATACAATTTGTGAAAGGGAATCCCCAGTACTCGAGGAGATTTCTAGGAATTTCGAATGTCCAGCAATCGAGGGGATTTCGTGGGAATTAAAACGTTTTCCGACTTTCCGTGAAACTGTCCGCAAAGAATGGCAAGTTTCACCATCCTAGCCAGTGCCGTCTTTACCCTTAGACCAGTTAGGGCGGTGCTGGGGGGCCAGGGGAAAAGAGAGGCCAAGCGGCCAGTGTAAATTGCTGAGAAATCAGGCTATGGTTGCTGGCCGTATTGCCTTGTTCCTTACGATCCAGGTTACGCACCCTCGTCATTTACGTTACCGAAATTTTGTCAGATATGTGACCATAGTGTGGCTCGACCAAGAAATGTGTGTGCTAATGGGCTGATGCTTTTACATTTTTGACTCTCGAAAAGGGGCCACAACCCATGGAAGGCCTAGGGTCCACCAAAAGTAAAAGACGGCACTGGCCCTAGCTTGTCCGGAAGTGTCTGAACTAGCAAACTTCGGACAGACAGCACGGTCGCTATTGGTCACTTTGTTTACACGGTGTGGAGCTAACATACAACTTTTGGTAATAAATAATAGTCCTGCACTGCCGCCATAACCGACGACCCACTGCTTACTTGCTGATGGCAAAAACAGCGTTTGGAAGATAAAACTCAATAGAAAAAGAACTTGAAACATTTCACCTAAATATATTCGGCGGCATAACTTTACCGGTGGGCCGCTGCCGCCGAACCCAACGGCGGCGCGCCGAGATGTTTTCCGCTGCGGCCCGCTGAGATATTTTCTGTGGCGCGCCGCCGATTTTCGGCGCGGCTTGGGGGACTACCTCAGTGGTGTAGGACCAGCGCTCTACCAATAGCGCTGCGCTTGGTTGTATTAAGAGCCGAATGCGGGGACATACGGTTTAAAGATTAAAGTAAGACCAAGTGGTCAGAACGAATGCTAACTAAACAAATCTCGTGAAACGCTTCCACATAAGCTAGGACAATGAAACTTGGCAGGCTATCAGGGAACCGACCAGATTAATTTGAAAATAATCACTTTCTAGATCCGATCATTGTGGGGGGGAGTGGAGGGATGGGAAATCCGGAAACTATTGACATGCATAACTTTGGAAAGCGTAATCGGATATGCGTGAGACTTGACATGTGTCAAGAACAAGACAGTGTTTCGGATATACAGTTTCAAATCCGGACCAGATTCGATACCTGTGGGGGAGGGGCTGGAGGGGGGCACCTGAAATCTCCTGAAACGCTTCCATCATAAGCTAGGACAATAAAACTTGGAAGACATATGAGGGAACCTACCCTACCAGATTAACATGGAAATAATCACTTCCCCGATCCAGCCATCGCGGGGGGAATGGAGGGATGGGGAATCTGGAAACTAGAAACATACACTTACTTTGGAACGGGTAATCGGACATGCATGAAACTTGAGAAGTCTGAAGAACAAGTGTTTCAGCTTTTCAATTTGAAATCTGACCTGAATCCGATCACGGGGGGGGGGGGGGGGGGACCGGAAATCTTGTGAAGCGCTTAGGGTCGAGGGATCGGGATGGAACTTGAAGGGAAGAACGAGCATTAACCCTAGATACTTTATTGACAAAATAGGACCAGATCTTGTCGCAGTGGAGGGGGTTCCCTGGATTTCCGCGGTGATCACGAGTTAGGGTACTTCTAGATGTACCAGGACCTTGATATTTGGCAGACATATTAGGTACTCTCCCAGGTCGACTTGAAAATAGTTCATTCCCCGATACGGTGATGTTGGGGGTAGTGGAGGGATGGGGAATTCAGGATCTAGTGACATGCATAACTTTAGAACGGGCGATCGGACGTGAAAGAAACTTGACAAGTGTCTCAAGAACACGTGTCTTAGATGATCAATTTCAAGTCCGGAACGAATGCGATAACGGGGGGGGGGGGGGTGCCGAAAATCTCGTGCAATGCTTAGAGTTTTAGAGATCGGGATGGTAGATGTTCCTTCAGCCGAAGCTGACTGCGAACCATATTTGACGGTGCAAAACGGATAGGTCAGCTAAATTTTATTCGAGCTATATTTCGGCCCTTCTTGGCATGGGACTTGGAGGAAACAACAAGCATAAGCCGTAGAGACAACACTGACAAAACAGGACAGGATCATGTCACAGTTGGGGGAGTTTGAGACGGTTTGGTTTTCCACAATTCTGGTCATCACGAGCTAGGGTGCTTCCAGTGCTATTACCATGAAACTTGGCAGGCATATTAGGGACTCTATCAGATTGGCTTAAAATAGTCCCTCCCCCGATCGGATCATCTTTGTGGGAGGAACAGTTATCAGTGAGTGGAATAACCATTTCAAATTTAGTAGATCATGCCGATTTTCTGATGAAATGAATATAGGGAGAGAGATGCAGCCTTGACAGCTGCAAACTGTCTCTGACAAACATGCTAACTGTTCTTACAAGTACCATACGAGCTTTCAGCTCTTGTTGAACTTTACTTTAACAGAAAAAATCTTCAAGAAATCTGACCAAGACTGAATGGCGGAGACATGACCTAATTATTTGAATCAAATGTTAGATTTTTGGGATCCCATCGAAACCTTTGGTCTTGTTACATTGTAGCTTCTTGAAGACAGCTCGCTGTGTTTTTAGATTTTTCGTTTTTATTAAATTCGTTCAAACCAGCCCCCCCCCCCCCCCCCACACACACACACACACGATAAAGAATGGCTCGGGACGCCTCTGGTTGTAATAGTCGCATCTGTCGCTTTAAACGACTTTGCAGTAACATTCCCTCATTCACATGCACAAGTTTATTCTGGAAACGGGAAATTTGGTAAAAAAGTTGAGGTTCCTTTAGAGGTTCGCATTGAGTTAAGAACACTTTATGGACATTATGTTCTTGTCAGACAAGGGTTCCACTGAAATTTTTCTCAAAAATTTGGTCGACCCGAAAACTTAAACTCTTAACTCGACTACTGAAATTGTTTATTGCGAGTCGACGTATAATATTTTAAAGCTCGAATTGTAAGTTTCTAGGATTCGGTAGAATTTCCGAAGGATTCGGTACAAATGTTAGCTCTCCCCCCCCCCCCCCTCCCCAACGAAAACGCACTTGCGACACCCCTGCTCGCGTCTCAAACTCTTCTTTAAATCTGTATATTCCCAGGTAGTGTGAATGGAAATAAAATGATAGAGTGATGTTACTAAGACAAAATGTAGGCTATCGATTAACCTCGGGTTTACCAAAAATAGACAAGGGTCAGCATCACAAGTATTCAGAACGTTATGATCGTTATCTTTCGATATTTTCATGTTTTCGTCCCTTCGCAAATAATTGTTTCGAGGAATAGTAAAAAGACAAGATAAGCTACGTTCTTTATAATTTGATTAAAAACACTACACGAATAGATGCATTATCTAGTGAGGGATTGACAACTGTCCTTTCAGCGTGACAAATTTAAATATGGCAATTCCTGTTCGACGTCTTATGCGAAGACACAGTGGACCCAGGTGTCGTGACCTCCGCAGTTGCTGCCTGGATAGCAAACCTCGATGGCGTTGTTGTTAAGACAGTAGTCACGCAGGCGAGCGCAGTGGTTTCTGGAAAATTTTGAGGATTAGGAATCAAGAATTGCGTCGAGAGGTGTCGCGGACGAGTTTTCAGGACGATTTCGTCTCGTCGCCAGCTTGACTATACAGCGAGTACGACTTTGTGTTGTACACATCCGCCGGAAAGAAGTTCTGGCGACAAACGCCCAAGAGCGAAGCACGTGTGATTAGTTTGCAAGGACGTAGAAAACGCGACTTCTGATAAGGAAAACTACCAAATTTTTGGGATCCCAAAACGTAAGCGGAGGGATACCTATGACATCGCAAAAGTTGTCCGTCTGTAAGCACGATAACTCTCGAAGGGAATGAGATATTTTGATGAAACTTGGTGTGAGGATGGTTTGGGTCAAGGGTAAGGTCAAGTTCGTGATGGGCTCTGTAGCCCTATATTTGGGGGTGGGGGAGGGGGTTTAAAACAAGGGACAAACAAAATATTTTTAGACAGCTGATGTGATAGTCGATTATGGAGTAAGAAGACGTGCTGAGCACGATGGTGAAAATCATTTTCTCGCCGACAAGTAGTTCGTCCGAAATCCGGCAAAATCGGAAAGTTTGTTAAAAGTAAAAGTTTCATTTGTAGTTGATTAAATATTTTATTTAGGGATAAGAAGACATGCTGAACACGATGGTGAAAACCATTTTTTTCGCTGGACAAGTGGTTCTTCCGGAATCTGGCAAAACCAGGAAAGTTGGTTAAAAGTAAAAGTTTCATTTGAAGTTGATTAAATGTTTGATTTAGGGTTAGAAGACATGCTTAGCACGATAGTGAAAATCATTTTCTCGCCGGAATCCGGCAAAAACCGGAAAGTTTGTTAAAAGTAAAAGTTTAATTTGAAGTTGATTAAATGTTTGACCAAGGGGTTAGAAGATAGGCTGAACACGATGGTGAAAACCATTTTCTCGCTGAACAAGTAGTTCGTCCGGAATCCGTCAAAAACCGGGAAGTTAGTTAAAAATAAAAGTTTCATTTGATGTTGATTAAATGTTTGATTTAGGGGTAAGAAGACATGCCGAACACGATGGTGAAAACCACTTTCCCGCCGGGACAACTAGTTCGCCTGGAATCCGGCCAAAACTGGAAAATATGTTAAGCAAAAGTTTTATCTGAAGTTGATTAGATGATAGATTTAGGTTGATTAGATGTTCTTTATAGGGATAAGGATATACGCTGGAATCGTTTCTGAATTTTCTTTTTTTGCTGGACTAGTAGTTCGCCCCGGAATTCGGGCGAAACCGCAAATTTGGCAGAAGTAAAGCAGGAAGTTTCGGTCAGTATCGTCAAAATAGATATGGCTTATAGAGGTATAGATAGATAGAATATCTGAACTTGGTTTTCTCTGATGATTAGCCTGGCGAAGACAAGACTCATTGTCTGGATCAAATCTTAGATTTTTGGTATCCCATCGACACCTTTGGTCTTGTTGTTCTTGTACCTGAGAACGTTGCAGACTCGCAGCTCCCCTCGCCGTCTACGTAAGGTTAAATTATACCTGCAAATGTTGAGCCGCTCCGGTTGTTGGAAGTTCTTTTTAGAATTTAAGGAATCTGAACAGTTTGCTCAAAGCTAATTGGTTGGAGTCCAGCAGTTTGTAGCTCAATTTATGTGTTTCTTGAGATACGCGGCAAGGCGAGGAAGGACTGTGAAGATCAGCAGTTCTGGGACTTGGTTTTAGCGACACTGGTAATCAAGGTCGGCGAGGCCACTAAGTCAATGATTATAAGTTTAATAGATGATGTCATTCAGTTGAATATTGTCTATGGTTATAGGTGATAGACTATAGCTTATTCGTCGACGGAATAGATATTTAGGTTCCCTGGCAACTGGCTTGGTTTATAAAAAACGCTCACACTAGTTGGAGAGGTCGAGGCAGAACTGGAAGGGATCTAACCCCTGTGCTAGATGATTTTGTGTTGCCGCATACCGCCATTTTCTTTCAAGCGATGGTGCGTCAGGCCTTAAATCAGTTTCAGGACTCTAATTGGGTGTGCTTCTTGGTATGCCCAAACCTGAGATCATGGTGAGACCAACCGGCCGGAAATACTATATATGACAAAGTCTGACACGCCAGTGAATCTCGGGAAGAACGAGAAACGTCACCAAAATGAATCCTCGGAATTGATGCAATCCCTATTACAATAAAAAAAAAAAACTTTGTTGTTGTAAGGTTGTGGTGACGTTTCTGGCTCTTCGCTAGGCACACGGCGATTCTTCATCGGCATGAAGAGTTAGTCATCAAGAGTATAGACACAGGTTAAAGCTACAATTTCCGTGATTATGGCACTGTCAGAGACTTGAATGACTATGTCATAGTCACTGTAAAAGACGACGCGTACATCACACTTGAGCGACACTTACACTGGGGAGGTGCAGGCCACATCCCATGTGTTGCCCTGGTAGTGGTAGGAGTTGGTAGAGTGGCATGAGCCAGCAATGGCGCTGACCTGAAGACGTAAACCATAGCCATTGTAGAAGTCGAGAGCGTAGTCGTACAGAGCTTTGACCATGCTGCCCTTCAAGCAAACGCATCCACCAGGGGCGCAGCCTTCTGAGCAACAGTAGCTGTAAAAAAGGTATCAGGCTTTATGTACTCCCGATGAAAAATTTATCTCAGAATAGTAGTATGGAGCTGTACGAAAAAGTAACTGATGCTACTACATGCTTCTACTTCAAGACTACCGTTTTACTTCATGCTACTATTAGCAACACTGGATGATCCTAGAGCAAGACAAGCTGCTACTGGATACTACTACTGAATGTTGGCCCAGCCTGAGGCACATTAAATGATAGTACTCTTTCTTTACTATTACATATCACTAGATGCAAATTTTTCGTACAACTATCGTCAGGCTATTATCCTGTTGTCAGAGGCGTCATTTTGACCCCCCCCCCCCCCTTACTTCCAAGGGGGCCCAGAGCGATACCCAGGAAAAACAGAAAAGTAGCCAGGACAAATCAGTTTCTCATCAGAATGATGACATGCCTTTGCTCTATATTAGCTGACCAAGGTCACTCGTGAAAACTGAACCCTTTTTAATCCAAGGTAATGACCCAATAGCCGCGTTCGTTTTCGTCGTTCGTCGTTGTCGGTACTGAAGAACGTCGTTTAAATATTTTCATATTAGTGTTTTCTTTGGCACGTTTCTAGAAACGTCGTTTCACGAACGAAGTTGATAGTTATTAGTCGAATTAACTTAATATTTGCAACAGCAGCTATAATAACGAACTAACATGGATTCTAGCATAACAAGACGATTGTTTTTAAACTTGGTTTACAACTTTAATTTGTTTTGTCGAGAATTTGGAAATTCGCGCCTAATTACTGAACGGAGATGTTGAAACTGACTTTCCGGCTAAGTTCGTCGTAGGAACGACGAATGAAACGGCAGTTAACCGAACAAAGAAAATTCCTTATTATTCAGTTCAAAGCCGTTCACGAACGGCATTGTAAAGAAAACGCTTGCAGTAGAACGACGATTGGAATGGCGAATCGAAGACGAAAAGGAACGCAGCTAATGTCTGAGGATCGAATGTCTTCAAGGCACGTTTGAGCCCGGAACTCTGAACATGAAGAGAGACATAAGTTGTGTAACATGGCGTCCGATATCACTTTATGATTTTTATATCTGAGGGCCCCCTTGAAAATTCAAGTGGGGGTATCACCCTGAATGAGCACAAAATAAAAGCGTACGAAGGGGAAAAGGTCAGCAAACACTCAGTGCCTTTACCACTTGACCTCAATTTGTTTATTTTGTAAAACGGTAAGAAAAGTAATTTATGTTTAACGTGGGTTGCAGCAAAGGCTACTTTGTTTCGTATGGTAATTTTATCGGAAAGGGTCGGGTTGAAGCACTGTCATGTACCAGTTTTCAGTTAGTATTTCATGCTTTTTAAAATGTATCGTGAACTATCACATGATCTGATTTTTGATAGGTGGCTCTTACTTTCATTGTGATCTAAAAGGGCACTCGGATCAAAAGAATTCCAAAACTTTCGCCTGCGGCGCCAGTTGTTGTATGCTCTGTTTACTGGAAGAGTGCGTCTTTTATTTGAGGTTTTTGACTCAGAATTTCGGGGATTGGCCATTTTAAAACCTATACATTTTTTGACAAGTATTTGATTTTGTTACAAAACAGGCAAATTTAAAAAATCGCCTGCGGCGCTCATTGGTATTTTGTTACTACACAGCTGTTAGAAGATGCTGCGGGGGCTTCGCTCTCCAGCGAACTTCTGTCATTAGCATGACCTTTACCTTTCAACAACTGTTTTATTCATGTTTTTTTCTCCGGATGTGGTGCATCACGTTTCTTGTCTATTGTTCCCAAACCGTTTAACTCTTCAGCCGTGCTGGATTTCCACAGTAGTGTATTGTGCGACATCCCCCCGCCGCCACATGTACAAGAACTTCAGACCGCCCCTGCGTCACGGGGGACCGGGATGGCGCCCCTGCCCCCACCCTCAGGTTTCGTCGAAATGACGCCTCTGCTTGTCGTATGGACGAATAAAAATATGGATGAACGTATGTAGTGCTACTGTACAAAATCACCAGATTTACGAATGTGGTCGGTTTTTCTAGAATTTCGTAAAATCAACAAATTAAACAAAAGGCGTTTCAAAAAATAGAGGCGTTCTCGTTAAAGAAAAGGCTCTCTAGTACCTCTAGTCTCTAGTACCTATTGAAGCTCACTGTCGTAGCTCGTATGGAAGTTCCCAAACTGGCATAAGTTTGACAGAGTGATAGACCGACAGAAATTGCGATTGCTGTATGGTATTTGTAGGGGCGTCACGTATGGGGGGGGGTGCCCCCACCCGCCTAATATTGTCGGTAAAAAATGACCGAAGCGCCGCAGTTATTCTGAAAATCAGTACATTTTTCATCAAAACGGTAGGATTTTTGTTAAAAACAGCAGGTGTTTTCTGAAAATCAGTCAACTTTCTCTCAAAACTGTCGTTTTTTTCTTAAAAACAGTCATTATTTCGCAAAAACAGTCGGTAAATATCTTACCCCTGCCCCCTAAAAAAAAAAATGTTTTGGCTAATATCGCCTCTGGGTTCTTGAGCCGGAGGCTGCGAATGCCATACAAACATTCCACCGCTATAGGCCAGTTAACGCAGCTTCACTCCTATTTCCTGTCATGTATTTGTATTTAAGAAAAGGTTATTTCCGCATTATTCCACTGGCTTTTCTCAATGTGTCTATACCTGGATCTCTTGACCTGTCCTCCATAGCAAGTATCTCTGATGTTGGACAAAGCACTGGCTCCGTCGTATGGGTCGTTTCCAAGGGCGTTGAAGTGATCTGACTTGAGGGTTAGTTTCCGCTGCTCAACTAGTGACAGCAAGCGGCAGGCGTAGTCCTTAGCGACGGAATCGCTGCAGCTGCCGCAAGAAGACGTGCATTTGTTGGTAGAGTAGCAACACTTCACATCCCCGGCATAGTCTGGGCATAAGTTGGGTACGTCGAGGGCGCCTTCGCAGCAGTCGGTTTGGAGGCAGATGCCGCCATCCTTGCCGTTAGATGGGGTGGTGTAGCAAGGCTGGTCTCCTCCAGGAAACCCGGCCTTGGTGCTGCCTCCCGGCGTAGCTGAAGAAAATATGATTACAGTTTTTATGGCACTTGCATCCTCTGGCTCAACTGCCATATGCCGATCGGAATTCCGTATATCGGTCGGTCTGTCCGAGTTTTTTTGTCAAATTTTTTCGAGTTAGGGTACTTCCAGATGCGCTGGGACGATGAAATTTGGCAGGCGCGTCAGGGACCCGACCAAACTAACCTGGAAATGATCAGTTTCCTGATCCGACCATCTGCGGGGGAGTGGAGGGCGGGGGAATCTGGAAAATTGAGGGCAGTTTGTCACACTTTTTCGAGTTAGGGTCTAGGACGATGAAACTTGGCAGGTATATCAGGGACCGGATCAAACTAACTTGGAAAAAATCTGTTTCCCGATCCGACCTTCTGGGGGAGGGGGGAGGATGGAGGGAATCCGGAAAATTGAGTGGTGTGTAACTTTCGGACGGGTGATCGGATTGTAATGAAAATTAATAACTGAATAGACGACATATGTTTGATGTCCCATTTGAAGTCTGTTCCGGATTCGACAGCTATGAGAGAGCTGGGGGGGGGGGGCCGGAAATATCGAGGAACGGTTAGAATGGAGGGATCGTAGTGAAACTTGCTGGGAAGAACAAGCATCTGCTCTAGATTACACGTTTACACAATTGGACTGTATCCGGACACTTGGGTAGAGGGGGGGGGTCTCGTAATTCCGGTGATGGCGGTTTGGGCGATTTTCCCGACGAAACTTGGCACGCATAGCAGGGACCCGATCAAACTGACTTGGAAATAAAAGCTTTGGAACGCGTGATCAGATTCGAGTGAAATTTAGTAATTGAACAGAGGACATGTCTCTGGTGATACTTATCATGTCCGGCCGAGATCTGACAACTATTGGGAGGGGGGGAATACGTTACCGGCTTAGACTGGAGAGGTCGGGATGGAACTTTGTGGGAATAACAAACAGATGCTCTGGAAAAATCATTTACAGAACCAGATTGGCTCCGGGCTCTGTGTGGGGGAGTTGGAGGGAGGGGTCCGGAATTCCAGTGATCGCGAGTCAAGGTACTTCCAGATGTGCTAGGACGATGAAACTTGGCTGGAATATTAGAGATTCGACAAGATTGGCTCAGAAATCGCCACTTTTCAATCCGATTATTCCTTAAAGTACCAATCTTGACCGCAAAGTAAGAAACATACTTTTATTTTTTTTTATGGTACTTGCCTTCCGGTCAAGGGCCATATACCGATTTCCGTCAGTCGATCGGTCAGTCCTGTGATTGCGAGTTACGGTACTTTCAGATGTGTCACGACGATGAAACATGGCGGGCATATTAGGGACCCGACCAAACTAACTTGGAATTAATCACTTCCCCGATCCGACCACCGTGGGGGGTGGGAAAATCGGAATATTGACGTATGTATTACTTGTATGAACTAACTGTATAACTGAAAGACCTCGTGTCTTAGATGTCACACTTCAAGTACGGAACGGATCCGGTGACTTTGGTGGGAGTTGGAGGGGGGGGGGGATCGTGTGACATGTTCAGAGTGGGCGGATTGGGAAGAAACTTTGGGGGAAGCACAAGGCATAGATACACAGTTGACAAGACCGGACCGGATCCGGGCACTGTGTGGGGAGTTGGAGGGAGGGTTCTTCCGGTGATCCATAGTTAAGGGGCTTCCAGGTGTGCTAGGACGATGAAGGCAGGCACATCAGGGAATCGACCATTTTAGCTTAAGAACAGTCGTTTTCCGATTTGACCATCGTGGGGGAAGTGGAGGGAGGGGAAATCCCGGATCTTGAGGCATGTCAAACTTTTGAACCGGTGACCAGATCTTCATGAAACTTGATATTTGGAAAGACTCATGTCTCAGATGTCCCATTTCAAGTGCGAACCGGATTCGATCAATGTGGGAGGAGTCGGGGGGGGGGGGGGGGGGGTGACACGCTTAGAGTGGAGCGATTGGGATGAAACTTGATGGGAAGAACAAGCATAATCCCTAGATACACCAGTGGTGATTAGGCACAGCGGGGCAGTTGTAGCAGGGGGTCAGGAATTCCGGTGATAGCGATTTAAGGTACTTCCTGATGTGCTAGGACAATGAAACTTGGCTTGAACATTGGAGAATTGACAAGATTGGCTTAGAAGTTCTCACTTTCAGGATAAGACCATCCCTTAAAGAGCTTAAAGTAACCGAATCTTAACCGCAAAGTCTCCAGGAGCCCATGATCATTTTTGGCTCAAGGGTTTTGCATAGAAAATAATTCGAGCTCCATTGAAGTGCGAATCTTCAATGCCAAGTGAAAATAAGACTTTTGACTAAACGATAATTTCGTGATCCTGTGGACCCAGGATCTTTCTGCCACAAAGATTTTGCTTAAAAATGAATATCAAGCATCCTTAAAGTTTACATATTACCGAAAAGTCAGAAAAATACTTTTGACCAAACCATATATATTCATGATCCTGAAGGGCCCATGATAATTTTTATCTCGAGGGTTTTGATTGCAGTTGAATTTAAGTGCAAAATACAAAAATTTTTACTAAACGACGCATTCTCGTGATTTCCAGTGGTCCATGACCATTCTTATCTCAAGGGTTTTGCTTACAAATTATCACAACAAACCCTCGCAAATTCCTACCTGCATCCTCTTACCCAGCCTTGCAAGTGCCACATAAGCTTCTAGTGATCTAGTTATTTATCGCGCCTTGAAGACATTCGATCCTCGAACAATGGTCATTATCTCGAATTTAAAAAGTTCAACTTTCATGAGTGAGCTTGATCAACTGATCTGGCGGCCGCACCCCCCCCCCCCCCCAAAAAAAAAAAAAAAAATACGCCTATGTACATAACACTGGGAGTGTAAAAACAGTGAAAAGCAATGTAGGTCCTTTGAGGAATCGATCTTATGGCTTACCCGAGACTGCAGTCAGAGCGAGGGATAGAACAGCGACGAAACGAAGCATGATATACGACTATCTCACGAAAGGCAGATACGCCGTTTCTGATTATTAGCTGTTATCTGTGGGTCGCGCTGTCAAGAAATTAGACTGACAAATATTCAGTAAAAAATTAAAGCAATCAGTTTGAGACAGTTGGGAAAGATAGAGTAAATGATGGCGCTTGGCAACCAAGAATTGGGTCGTCTTTTGAGGCACCACGGGGAAAATTCACTTCGAATTTTCCCTTTGGTGAAAACTGAGTTGACGCCTTTGTACGTAACACTGGGTGTGTAAAACAGTGAAAAGCAATGTAGATCCTTTGAGGAATCGATCTTATGGCTTACCCGAGACTGCAGTCAGAGCGAGGGACAGAACAGCGACGAAACGAAGCATGATATAGGACTATCTCACGAAAGGCAGATACCTCGCTTCTGATTATTTGCTGTTATCTGTGGGTCGCGCTGTCTCGAAATTAGACTGACAAATATTCAGTAAAAAATTAAAGTTATCAGTTTGAGACAGTTGGGAAAGATAGAGTAAACTAGACCTACGTTGCCTGGACAACGTGAAGTGTTGCGGCAACCTTTGTCCGGCTTCGCCGACTAAAGTGTTGCGAGAGCAACACTTTGGTTTTGTTCCTTCGCTGTCGGTTAAATGCTGAAGTTGTCAACTTATTGGAGCTTTTTAAAACTGTATGTTCTAAAAAGAATAATCAAATGATCAAAAGTTATTCTTCAGCGTTGCAAAAGCAACAACAAAAGAATATCGGAAGAAGGACTAAATTGACTTTGCAGTCAGTTGAACTTTATCTGTTTCAATCGTAGACATCGTGACCGATGAAAACTTGGAAAAATATCTTATATAATCTAGTTGGTATTATAAAGCTATCCGTAACTTTTCAATATAATCTAGTTGGTATTATAAAGCTATCCGTAACTTTTCAGGATCACTAACAACAAATAGGTATTGCCTATTTTTGCTTCAGTGTGTACCTTACTACTGAAGTTGTCAACCCCTTGAACATTTTTGTAACTGGTTTATCTCATGAAGGATTTTTGTTTAAAAAAAATGGATGACATCGATTGCCCGAACATCAACAAAGATTATCGAAAAAAGGGACTAAATTGACTTTGCAGTCAGTTGAACTTTATCCTTTTCAATCGGAGACATCGTGACGGATGAAAACTTGGAACAATATCTTATATAATCTAGTTGATATTATAAAGCTATCCGTAACTTTTCAGGATTATAATACCACAGATGACACTATTAGTTATTACGACCTACCTCATTGTTTTACATTATCGTTTGTACCCCTAGGTTACAGCGATCGACCATGGATACAAACTTTCTTACCGTCAGATTTATAGAAATCGCATACAATGTGCACCAGTTTGCACAAATTTCTAGCCCCTCGTGAAATGATTCTTACTTACAAGTCCCTCTTCCGTGATAGACATCAAATTTCACCGGATAAAAATAATGGGTACACCAGCTAGCAAAAAGTTGCAAGCCCCTCATCGCTGAAGATTAGTGTACCATAACAGCCGATTATTACTAAAGTCCCTATGATGTCTTATGATTGGGAACCAAATTGTTCTTACCATCGAATACACCGGAAACAAATACCAGGTACACCAGCTAGCAAGTACACCAGCTAGCAGAAGTTGCAAACTCCTCATCGCTGAAGATGACTGTAGCATAACAGCCGATTATTACTTACAATTCCCTTGCATATCTTACCATTGGGAACCCAATTGTTCTTACCATCCAATACACCGGAAACAAATAACAGATACACCAAGTAGCAAAAGCTGAAAACCCCTCATCGCCGAAGATGATTATGAGCTAACAGTCGACTGTTGCTTACAAGTCCCCTACATTTCTCACAACTGGTATCGCCTGTTTTTGGTTTCAGTCTGCACCTTACTACTGAAGTTGTCAACCCCTTGAAATTTTCAAACTGGTGTATCTCATGAAGGAATTTTTGTACCAAAAAATGGATGACATATACTTTGATCAGCTCATCAACTGCTATCGATAGCCGTCGAAAAAAAAAATTCTACCTGTCTTAGTTCAAAAGTTGACTTTTTTGCCGTAGGCCAACTTTCTAACGTCACCGCTTAGAAAGGAGCAAAGGATAAGCTCTAATTTCTTTAGCAATGAGAGAACTTTGAAAGTTTAAGAGGCACATGTGATACCATTTGTCTACCGCAAACCGAAGTGCAAAAAACGAACGATAAACTCAGCTGAAATCGCGCAGATAAATGGATAGAAGCAATAGATGGCAGCACTTTCGGACCCGTGGGAAAAAGCTACTTTTTTGTCTCTGTAGATTTTTCTATTCATCACTCAAAGAAGATATGTTGGCTGTGGGGCCGGGGTAACTGCCGCATATATTTAACACTTATAGATTTTATTCCATCTTCAATTTGAAACTGGTGCCTGCCTGCTTGCGTGCTAGAACAGAGCTTTCCACTCGAAAGCAGAAACATGGTTTGATGAAACGAAAGGTTCGCTACACAACTTCAGATGGTCCTCTCTGACATAGGCTATACAACTCCACTTCACTTCGCAAACCGTAGGCTCTGGCTCGAGGACAAGCAAAAACCATCCTTATTGGCCCCAGGCAAGAGTTCTACGGAGCTTTCCAAAATGTAATGTCATATTCATCAATCCGGCCTAAGGTCCACACTTTCTGTAAAAACCGCACAGGTTAGACCCTTCCCAGTTACCAGGAATAAAATGAAATCGGCGGCATAGGAAAAAAAAAAAAAAAAACGAGGACAAAACCAAAGTGTTGCTCTCGCAACACAATGATGGTGCTTGGCAACCAAGAATTGGGTCGTCTTTTGACACACCACGGGGAAAATTCACCTCAAATTTTCCCCGTGGTGAAAACTGAGTTGATGTAGCTAGATGCACTTGCTCGCTCAGCTTTGAGTTGATGCCCGTCTGACCATATTGCTTTGTTTTGTCTACACTTTCAAATTTCCGCCGAAGCATTCAAGTTTTTGCGGAGCTTTCCACTAAATTTTTGGAATCACTTTCCGATAAAGCTGCAAAGAGCGAAAACCGGTTCCGAAAGTTGGTCCACTTGCCGAAGCAGGGCGAAAACCGTTGGAGCTGACTTCGCTTTCCAGCTCTCGAAAACTCTCCTTATGTCTGGATGCACTCCGGACGAAATTTTTCGATTAACCTGAGTCCTGGGGCACAAAAAGTACCTGAAGTCTTGAAAGGACACCTGCATTACATACTATTTCTGCTAAAAAATGTACTGAGATAGTCGACTAGCATCACTTTCTCATGGTATGGCACGGGGCGGGGCTTAAGAACAAACTGCCACTTGTCATCACTTGAATCTTCCCCATAGGAGGATCCAGCAGCCAATCAGGAGCCTCCTTGGACTTGGTTCAATTTCAGTCAGCGAACCTGGCTCCTGACCCCACTTTAATTATTTTATTTTACTTTTACATTCTCCGCTTTTCAGTGGTGGGTCAGAAATAGAATCCTTAATTACTTGCTACTATAAAACTTAGCCATGCTTGCAGCAAATTGCACAAAGCTAGGTTGTTAGCCTCTTTCCATGTACCTTGTCTTGGATGACGAACTTGGAAAAATTTGCATAACCGGTTTTCTGACGAATAGGCATATCGGAAACAATGATCTCGAGGCTGATATGTCACGTAAAGAGAACAAACGTGGTTTAATCAGTGTTATGCTAGTAGAGGTGTATTATACACTTGCCTAAGTTCGGAATCTCGGGATCGAGAATGGATGGAAATACTACTGAAGTAAAAAAAAATTACTATCGTAAGTACGACGTGTCCTTGAAGTGTTCGGCGCAGTCTTATCATACCTGTCAATGTTGACAAGTTTCGTCTTTTCGCACATAACAAATAAAGAAATCAGGAAATAGCAAATAAAGACAAGATAAGGTACGCTCTCCAGAATTCTATTTGAATATAATCACAAAAATTTTGTTTATCTTTTGAGGCACTGACAGCTATCTTTTTAGTGTATGTGTAATTTCATGGTGCAATCTCGGTCGGGCCATCTTATGCGAAGGCGCAGTGGACCCAGGTGTCGTGACCACCGCAGTTGCTGCCTGGGTAGCAGGCCTCGATGGGGTTTTTGCTGAGGCAGAAATCACGCAGGCGAGAGCAGTGGTTCCTGTGAAAATTTTAGGATTAGAAATCTTCTCTTGTATTCCGTTTTCGGCGTCAAGCGCCAGATTCTATACATTTCGCCCCCCCCCACCCTGTCGAAGTTCCGTTTTCAGCGTCGCGCGCCCAACTTTATGTATTTCGTTTTCATTTTACGTCGGGGGAGTTGTCCTGGACAAGTTGCTTTCAACAACGATTTCGTCAGTCGCAGACTTGATTCGACGCGTTGGCCGCCAGAGGAAATTTTCACTACAGTTTCGTTTTCAGTGTACCGCGACGCCGAAACTATAGGGGGCATAGGTTCCCCTATGCCAAATGCTGGACGTTCTGACCCGAGCTAAACCACAATGGAGTAATTCTTATTGAACTTCGCTCAAATCAGTTCTTACTGGTAGGGTACCCAGTTCTTAGCACAGGGTAACCGGTGTTTAAGCTGTTCCAAACTGTGGGTATACCCAAAGTTTGGCGTAGCCTATCAAAAAATTAGGGACTTATGGCAGGCTGGGTCAGACTGATCGATCGTAATAGACACACTATCGGCTTAGAGCTAAATTATGGTCTCTGTCACCAGAATAAAAAGTTTTGCATTGGATTTAGAGCTGCAAGTATAGTGAGGAAGCAGGGGATTGTAAAACTAGAAAAAACTACGAGAGGTAAGGACCTCTCGTACTCAGTCTGCCTTTTATATTATTTCTAGCTCCCCATAAGCTTCAGAAATCCCCACCACTATTTCTTTTTGCACGTTCGACTTCTTAGCACTTTTTCGGTCGAGCCGAGTTTACTACTTAAGCTTTGCAAACTTCTCTGGAAAGTTTCAAGCTTTGCCGACGAATCGTCAAAATAAACGCATGAGAAGCTTTTTAACTTGTTAGGCCGACATGATGATCTTGGTTTCGGATCCCATTTCTTATGCATGTGTTGTCCCGCTTCTTAACCACGGCACCCACAATTTTCAAATATTTCGCGTCAAATTCCGCTCCGGAGTGCGGTGGCTGGGCAGAGTTGACGTGCGCCACCGCGAAAATCGCGAATATCACGGAGCAGACTTGTGCTTTAAGGACACATCATACTTACACTGGTGAGGTACAGGCAACATCCCAGGTGTTACCCTGGTAGTGGTAGGAGTTGGTAGAGTGGCATGAACCGGCAATGGCGCTGACTTGGAGGGCTGCGCCATAGTCAGTGTAGAAGTCAAGGGCGTAGTCGTACAGAGCTTTGACCATGCTGCCCTTCAAGCAAACGCATCCACCAGGGGTGTTGCCTTCTGAGCAGCTGTAGCTGTAAAAGAGGTACTTGGCGTTTAGTGATCCTACTACTTTCTTGCCGCCGAAACTTAGGACTATAATTTGAGTAGATTCTGTCAGGATTGATCCAATTAAGAATGCTCAAGTCCACTTTGAGCGTGTTCCCACATACTTACTGTAGTTACACGCATGTGGTGAAGGATCCTGGCTTCTCGGCGTCAAGGCTGGAACGAATTTTTCTGTTTTCGGAAAAATACTGTGCCATGGACTGATCGGACCAATCACGTCACAGAGATCGTAGTTACCACGCTAACTACGCTCCCGAGCTTGGTAAGCAAGAAGTTACTATTACGAGAAGGTTGAAACGGTCATCGTAGTAACTTTTCATGAGGTTGGAACGAAAACAGTAAATTGTTAGAAGGTTGGAAGACGCTCTTTATAAAATTTCGTCGGGCTTTTCCCGACCGCGAACAACAAACAGCTGTTTACAAGCCTATACTTCGGTAGAAAATGACGCTCTGTAGAACCTTGCTGTGGAGCCGATTATTTCAGAGCGCATTCACACACGTTTGCAGTGACCGAAAGCGTTGTAGGCAAGGCCGTATCCAGGGGGGTTTAGGGGGTTGACCCCCCCCCCCCCCGAAACATACAAAAATACTCATTTTTATAGGATTTTCCCTCTAATCTATGTCTTTTTTGTACCTTTTTGTCCGACCCGCAGGCAAAACACCCCCCAAAAGGACCACCCCCCGAAATAAATTCCTGGATACGGGCCTGGTTGTGGGGCTTTCTCAAATGCCCCCCCCCCCCCAAAGAGTCTCTCGAATCAAAGTTTGGCGTCTTCACGGACAGAACCACCTTTCCAATATCCATCGCTTTGTAACACAATAGCATTTTTACGCTAAGTTCCAGAACATATAGTGTACGTAGTGTATCGTCAACCAGCGGAGGGTTTGGATGTTTCCGCGGCTTAGAGAAATCGGTGCCTTCACAACTTTAAATCTATTCAAGAATAAGGTCAAGTGCAGTGTCATATAGGGTTAGGATGTATTGATTTTTTGGCCCTTCGGCCATGTGCCATATAGCGATCGCAATTTCTGTCCGTCCGTCGGTCTGTCAAGGTTTTTCTAGTTCGGGCACTTCCACACAAGCTAGGACGATGAAACTTCGCAGGCATATCAGGGACCCGACCAGATCAACTTACAAATAATAAATTCCCCAATCCGACTTTCCCCGGATCCGGGAGTCCGGAAACTATAAAGCAAAAGCGGAGCGAAACGTAGCAAAAATAACGCTGCCCAATTCCGGGATCGAACCACGGACCTCTGAGTCGCGAAGCGACCACTGCGCCAAGACTCCATATATGAGAGAGCGAATGCCGGAGCATATAGAAACTGAATAAACTAAACAATTCTCGTGAAACGATTCCACGTAAGCTAGGACAATGGAACTTGTCAGGAATATTTGATGTATTAGGGAGCGAATGCGGGAGTATAATTGTTAAACGATTGAGTCGGGGACCCGACCTGATTAACCTGGACATAGTCAAGAAACATAAATAATAGTTCTGGCACTTCCACACAAGCTAGGACGATGAAACTTCGCAGGCGTATCAGGGACAAGACCAGACTAACTTGGAAATAGGGGGAGGTGGCGGAATCCGGAAAATAGGGACGTTCATAACTTTCGAACGGATGATCGGATCTTAATGAAACTTGATATCTGGAAAGATCTCGTGCTCATATGTCTTATTTCAAGTCCGGACCGGATCCGATGAATCTGGGGGGGGGGGGGGTCGGAGGGGGGAACCGGAAATCATGTGAAACTCTCAGAGTGGACCGACCGGGATGAAACTTGGTGGTAAGATCAAGTACAAGCTCTACATACATCACTGACAGAACTGGACCGGATTCGGACACTGTGGGGGGAGTTGGAGGGGGGTTACAGAATTCCGGCGATCCGTAGTTAATGCACTTCCAGGTGGGCTAGGACGATAAAACTTGGCAGGCGTATGAGGGATCCGACCAAACTAAATTGGAAATAGTCACTTACCCGATCCGACCATCGTGGGGGGAGGGGGAGGTGGCGGGATCCGGAAAATAGGGACATGTATAACTTTCGAACGGGTTGTTGGATCTTAATGAAACTTGATATCTGGAAAGATCTTGTGTCCCAGGTGTCTCATTTCAAGTCTGGACCGGATCCGACGAATCTGGGGGGGGGGGGACCGGAGGGGAGACTTGGAAATCGTGTGAAACTCTCAGAGTGGAGTGATCGGGATGTAGCAAGTTTATGCGGCCTAGATTTGTTATTGGCGTCCGAACCGGTTCCGACCAAGGTAGGAGGAGAATTTGCAGATATGCTCCTACTCGAGTTAAACTTAACATGGACGGGAAGAGAAGATTTTAGAGATGCGAAGTCTATGTGTCCGAGTTGGATTCGGCCACAATGGGGGGAGGGTGTTGAAGGGGGAGTCTCGGAAATTTTGTGGCTCGCATAGAGGATATAGGAGAAGTGAATTAAATGAGACTCGGAAAATAGATATGTCGTATGCCTTAGATGACATATCTTAGGGTCGAGACCGGATCCGAGCACGAATTGGAGGGTTGTCGGACTTCCCGGAAAAATCTCAGATTAACTTTCTAGTTTCTCACACCACCTACTCGTAACAAGTGCCACATGAGCTCGTAGCTCTTGTTATTGATTATTTTGTTGTTGATTGATTTACATAGAGTTTGAATCACTTTCAAGGGTTCGTTTTGATGACGTTTCATGTTCCTCCTGGGGTTCAGTATGTTTTGGACTTCATCATATCAACAACAAATAAGGAGCAAGAACAATGGTCTCTCGTCCATCCACCGACTAGCCGACTGTTCTTGGTCATCTAGAGTATTTGAAGCAAGTGTGCTTCAATTTTTTCTCACCTGGACCTCTTGACCTGTCCACCGTAGCAAGTATCTCTGATGTTTGACAGGGCGCTGGCTCCATCGTATGGGTTGTTTCCAAGGGCGTTGAAGTGATCTGGCTTGAGGGTCAATTTCCGCTGCTCAGCCATCGCCAACAAGCGGCAAGCGTAGTCTTTAGCGACGGAATCACTGCAACTGCCACAGGAAGCCCTGCATTTGTTGGTAGAGTAGCAACATTTCACATCACCGGCATAGTCTGGGCACAAGTTGGAGATGTAGAGGGCACCGTCGCAACAATCAGTTTGGAGGCAGATGCCGCCATCCTTGCCGCTAGAGGGTGTGGTATAGCAGGGCTGGTCTCCCCCAGGGAATCCTGCCTTGGTGATGCCTCCCGGGAAACCTGAAGAAAGGACGATTACAATCTTCGTTCACTGAATTACATGGAGAAGGAGAGGATAAATGGGATCAGTGATGAAATCAGCTCGCGGATAAACCTTCAGTGCGTCGCACTGGTCGTAGAATCATGCGGTTTGTCACAGATTTTCGCTTCTTCGACAAAGCGAGCCAGAATTCTGCAACCGATTCTTTAACAGTAAAAACAAAGCAAAATAAATTGAGGCATATAATCATGAAGATGAAAAAGTGAGATTTCTTGTTAATAGTTGGTGAAAAAGGGACTGGGTTTTTTAGGCGCCAGAATGTAACAAGTTTTTGCGGCGAAAAGTCACAGGTTCCGTCAGAGAAAAGCGGCAACACTATTGCGGCTCGGAAACCAGAGGAGAGCAAGTATAGCTGCGTTCGTTGTCCGGTGACTGCTCACCGGTTTTTCTTATGACGCGTTTTTGCATTCACTTGGTGACTGCTCCCCGATCTTATAACCTGTTTTCGGGCTAACCAGTGTCTGGTTAATTCTCACCGGTGCGGACTAACCAGAACGTGCTCGGCAGACAGGTTCTAGTGAAGTCACTGGTGAGACCAAAACGCGCAATAGGAGAAGAATCGAATACAGCTTAATAATTTACTAGGTTAGTGTTCCTACCACACGAACTTTCTATTAGTTGCACTTTTGTTTTAATATCTTCTCTCTCAGTCAGGACAGCTTATCTTTTCGGCAGCTTTGCACCAGCGGTCGCTAGCATGGAAAACTGAAGAGATCCAGGGTACGAGCTAGAGCAGCTTGTCTTTCTGCTGAAACCGATGGATCATGTCAGCTAGTTGTAATGAACAATTATAGATAATGAGTGTGTTGACTATTGACTAATCATCAAGCCTTGACGTCCTAAACCTACACACTTTAAAGTCCAATGGGTATATCAAACTGTCCCAATCCCACTCTGTAACAACCTAGGAACAATGCTTCTTACCCCCTAGATCAGTAGCTTTTTCAACAGTTTCCTCTCTGTGATATTTCAAAGCGTAATTTTTTGGGCCAGTACATGCTCAATTTACTAGATTGGACAAAGATAAAAGTGATGTTTCTTATAATACTTAGTAGATCTTTATTTTATGCATAAATCAGCTTGTATAATTCCGACTTGAATAGGTTACTTGTTTTTTAATGATTTTTGTAGCTATATTATTTTTTGTAAGCTTATTGCATATTCTGGTACATTTTATAAAGCAAGCTAATCAAGCTTCACAACACTGTTCTACAAAGAAAAACTTTTAATAGGCACTTTAAGCCATGGAACTTCTGATGAAACACTAGAACGATCAGGTAAACTGCATCTGCGGCTTGACTTTGGTGACATCTCAAGTATATCCTTTTCTATCAAGCATTGCTGGGAGTTTCTGAATTTCCTGCCATTATCCCAGCTCCTAAGATTAGGATCGCCGAAATGCCAATGGGTACATCAAACTACCCCAATCCCACTCTGTAACAACCTAGGAACAATGCTTACCCCCTAGAGCAGTAGCTTTCTCAACAGTTTCGTCTCTGTGATACTTCAAAGTGTAATTTTTTGGGCCAGTGCATGCTCAATATACTAGCTTGGACGAAGATAAAAGTGATGTTTCTTATAATACTTAGTCGATCTTCATTTTATGCATAAATCAGCTTGTATGATTCAGATTTGAATAGGTTATTTGTTTTTGAATGATTTGTGTAGCTATATTATTTTTTGTAAGCTTATTGCATATTCTGGTACATTTTATAAAGCAAGCTAATCAAGCTTCACAACACTATTCTACAAAGAAAACTTTTAATAGGCACTTTAAGCCATGGAACTTCTGATGAAACACTAGAACAATCAGGTGAACAGCATCTGCGGCTTGACTTTGGTGACATCTCAAATATATCCTTTTCTATCAAGCATTGCTTGGAGTTTTTGAATTTCCTGCCACTATATCCCAGCTCCTTAAGATTTGGATTGCCGAAATAGCAGAGAGGTTAAGACAAGGGATAACAAGAAAACGGCCGATTTTCGTAGCGCTTCGAAAGGAAGTCGGAAATGTATATTTGTGAAGCATTTAATACAAAGTAAAGCATTAGAAGTGTCCATTGTGCTTTAAAGGACCTGGCTTGCCTATAATACTAACGCAACCCTATACTTCCATAATCACTCCATATATCTAACCCAGAGACCCCAATTTCGAATGGTATACATTCTAACCCCTCTAACAAAACCACGCTGATTTTCTCACTTGCCGTGTTTTGCTACCTTCAATGTGTATCACGCTGTCGACGGTTGTCTGCGAAAAGTTTTTAAATGCTATGTAAATTTGTTTTCCCTGTTTTCGCTGTAAGTCAACGGGTCTCGGAAAAGGCTTACAACAGCCAAAATCGTGAGTTATTTGTTGATAGAAGAGCCTATTTTTTAAAATATTCAAGTATTTTAAAATACGGTAAGTTGAGGAGTAAATAATGCGAGGGGTCCTTTAAAGAAAAGACGTCACGAAACACAGTCGGGAGAAAATTACGAAGCTCAGAAGACCACCGGGACATCCTGACAGACTTCGCGGGGAGGAACCTTTAGATGCAACAAGAACCGTTGAACTTGCCAATATACGCCGCCTTAATCCATCTGAACACTATTTGAAAATTTGTTCGCTTTATTTTATCCACCATTCTTAACTCCGTTTGAATGTTTCCATGTTTTTCTAGTATTTGACGCTATCTTTACATATGTGTACTGTATTTAAACTGCATTAGGATTTACGACCTCGGGTCTCGGAATATGAGCATTGGTGGAGTGGTTGCGTAAATAGGTTGCGCTGGCATTATAGGTACGAGGGGTCCTTTAAAGCACATCGCGTACCAAGAAGTATTTCTGCTACGATGTTTTTCGAAAATTTACTACACTAAAACTCCGCAGTTCTTCCAGCGAATCACACAATACTTCGGCTGTTGTTAGGCCCCATCCAGACTCGGACGAAAAATGCGTTAGAATTTGAACAACCGGTCTTGTGACCAATAAGCTTCACGAAAATAATTATTGGGGCTTGAAATGTCGAGAAAAGAGAGCACATGGCAAGCGTAAAAATCAGTCTAATGTCAATATTGGGGATAAAATAAACCTATGAAGCACAGATTCTCGGGGTTAAGAATGGATGGAATAGTAACGGAAGTAGAGTAAATTATTACCATAGGTTTGACCGGTCATCTAAGTCAAACTCTAAACACAAACTTTAAAATGCTAGTGGCTTACCCGAGACTGCAACACAAGCAAGGGATAGAATAGCAATAAACCGAAGCATGGTGTACGACTAGTCCGCGAAAGTCGAATACGCCACTTATATTCGTTTGCTTTGTTATCTATGGATCGCGCTCTGTAAATAAATTGGGTTAGCAAGAAAACAAATAATTTAAGACAGTAAGGGAAAGATAGTAAATTCTGTTACTTGACAATACAAAATGTTGTCGTGTTTTAAAGCAAACCAGAAAAGTACGATTTCGAAATTAGCCACAGGGCTTAAATAACTTTTATATGAACCGAGATATGAACATACAGTTCTGTAGCAGACAAGAAAGGTCGAAGTCTACGGGCTGAGAAAAAGCATGCGCCGTAAGGACCAAGCGGGCCCACTTCAGGTTTGATAGCACTTGTCAGTGATGTATCGGCCCCATGGGTATTGATGTGCCTATAGCTAGAAAATTGAATCTGTGATTCTTAAAGTTTAACAGAAAAGGCAGCTTATTTTTGAGATCCTAAAACGTAAGTTGAGGGTACATATGACTTCGTAAAAGTTATCCGCCTGTCCGTACGTCAGTGAGCACGATGAATCTCGAAGGGAATGAGATATTTTGATAAAACTTGATGTGAGGGTTCTTTGGAGGAGGGACACGTCAATTTCGTAGATCGGCTCTGTAGCCATACATTTTGGGGTGGGGGAGGGGTTTCAAATTAAGGGGCGAACCAAATATTTTTAATAGCTAATGAAACAGTCGATTAAGAGGTAAGGAGACATGCTAAACACGAATATGAAAACCATTTTCTCGACGGACAAGTATAGTCCGCTCGGAATCCGGCCAAAACCGCGAAGTTTGTTAAAAGTAAAAGTTGTACTTAAAGTTGATTAGATGTTCGATTTTGGCGTAAGAAGACATGCTGAACATTTATATGAAAATCATTTTCTCGCCACAAAGTTTTATTTCTTCTGTGTTTGCCGGCGCTTCGCGTCGGCGAACTTTCACCGGGCTTCGCCCGACGAAAGTGCTTTCTCATGACTTTAGGGGGGAGTCCCCCCTACCCTACCCCATAGTGACGCCCCTGCCGCTCGAAGGCAAGCTCGTCTAACCAGTTCACATCCCCATGTCAGGGAAATTAATAATAACATATAGATGGCACTTTACACAAGGGACTTGTACCGTGACCAATAACCGACCGACAGACCGACGACCGACCGACGGACGGACAGACCGACAACCGACCGACGGACGGACAGAAATTGCGATCGCTATCTGGCACGAAGTGCAAGTGCCATAAAAATGTTCAAGGAGTCTGGCGAAGACCGGATATTTACAAGAGTGTCTGGATCAAGCATTACAGTTTTGGGACCCCATCGAAAACTTTGGTCTTGTTACATCTGATATTTCAATACACTGAATTATTATTAGTCATCAAAGGTATTTTGTATTTTTTTGACGGGGGTTCTAGTAATAATGTTCAGAATGTGCGCTGCTTGCACCGAGGATTTGAATTTCAAGAAAAGCCTGCATTTCCGTGTGTTGTGGATGCCATTTCCCCTGGAGGGAGTAGCAAAGTAATGATAAGATGTGTTCTGCATGTGCAAACCTCCAGAAGCGAACATTCCTATTTTGAAAACGTCACGCTCAGGAGAAGAATGCTCTCCGTGGCCATGTCTGTAAATGCATTCTCCATGGTGTGTTCAAGTATGGTTTCATTGTTCAGGCGTCCTTTAAAATGTTTCGCAAAAATTTACTGCGCCATCGCCGCCATCTTGCATAGTCGCCTACTCACTATCTGGCTGAATGGCCCGTTATTTAGGTGAGCTGTTAGGCCAAAGATTTCAGTCACCTTAAAAGCTAGAAAGGGCAGAAAAAAGTTGGACTACAAAAAATCGTCAGCGGCGCTGAGTTTAAATTTTTCTTTGGTATATACGGTAAAAGCTGCTGCTTGGGATCTGAGCCACGTTAAAAGCAAGAGTATGTATGGGAAGCAGTCGAATATTGCCGAATAAAGGCCAATTTAACAAATTTCGCCAGCGGCTCTTTCGTAGTCTTACCCTATTTCTATTTAGTTGTAGTGTTAGAACTTATAACGTTAATATTTCTTGAGCCTGCTGGTGTTGTGTTTTTAGCCAGTCGTGTATTTTGAAGTCCTCACCCCCCCCCAACCCACGCTCAAGCCCTTCGAACCGCCCCTGAGTGGCAGACTAGTTGGAACACAAACAAAAATCCTATACGGATTTTTCTCGTGGCCAACTAGTCGGCAACGCGGGATTTCCTATACGAAATTTCTTACAGTGGCGGACTAGCTGGAACACAAACAAAAATCCTATACGGATTTTTCTCGTGGCCAACTAGTCGGCAACGCGGGATTTCCTATATGAAATTTCTTACTGTGGCGGACTAGTTGGAACACAAACAAAAATCCTATACGGATTTTTCTCGTGGCCAACTAGTCGGCAACGCGGGATTTCCTATATGAAATTTCTTACTGTGGCGGACTAGTTGGAACACAAACAAAAATCCTATACGGATTTTTCTCGTGGCCAACTAGTCGGCAACGCGGGATTTCCTATATGAAATTTCTTACAGTGGCGGACTAGTTGGAACACAAACAAAAATCCTATACGGATTTTTCTCGTGGCCAACTAGTCGGCAACGCGGGATTTCCTATACGAAATTTCTTACAGTGGCGGACTAGCTGGAACACAAACAAAAATCCTATACGGATTTTTCTCGTGGCCAACTAGTCGGCAACGCGGGATTTCCTATATGAAATTTCTTACTGTGGCGGACTAGTTGGAACACAAACAAAAATCCTATACGGATTTTTCTCGTGGCCAACTCGTCGGCAACGCGGGATTTCCTATACGAAACTTCTTACAGTGGCGGACTAATTGGAACGCAAACAAAAATCTTATACGATTTTTATGGCACTTGAGCTTACTCAAGTGCCATATAGCGATTGTAATTTCTGTCCGTCAGTCGGTCTGTCGGTCCCGGTTTTGCTAGTTCGGGCACTTCCAGATAAGATAGGACGATGAAACTTGGCAGGCATATCAGGAACTGCACCAGATTAAATTAGAAATGGTCGCTTCCCGATCCGACCATCTGGAGGGGAGTGGAAGGAGGGGGAATCCGGAAAAAATAGGAAAAATGAGATATTTTTAGCTTACGAACGGGTGATTGGATCTTAATGAAACTTGATATATGGAAGGACTTCGTGTCGCACCCTCCATTTTAAATCCAGACCGGATCCGGTAACATTGGAGGTAGTTGGAGGGGGAAACCGGAAATCTTGGAAAACACTTAGAGTGGAGGGATCCGGATGAAACTTCGTGGAAAGTATAAGCAAAAGTCCTAGATACGTGACTGATATAACCGGAACGGATCCGCTCACTTTGGGGGAGTTGGGGGGGGGGGGTGGAGAAGTCCGAATTTGTAGTGATCCCGCGATCCCGCGAGTTCCGTGCTTCCTGATGTGCTGGGACGATGGAAATTGACAGGCATGTCTGGGACCCGACCAGATTAAATAGGAAATCGTCAATTCCCCGATTCGACCATCTGGAGGGGGGAGTGGAGGGAGGGTGAAGCCAAAATGTGAGATATTTGTAGCTTGCGAACGGGTGATCGGATCTTGATGAGAGTTGATATTTAGGATAACCTCGTGTCTCAGACATCTCACTTTAAAACCGGGCCGGATCCGATGACACTGGGGGGAGTCGGAGGAGGGAACCGGAAATTTTGAGAAACACAATTGCTTAGAGTGGAGGGATCGGGATGAAACTTGGTGGGAAAAACAAGCACAAGTCCTAGACACGTCATTGACATAACCGGACCGGATCAGGGCACTGTGGGGAAGTTGGGGTGGGGGTCCGGATTTCTAGCGATCCCGCGAGTTCGGCATACTTCCGGATGTCCTAGGGCGATGAAACTTGGCAGGTATGTCAGGGATCCGAACAGATTGGCTTGAGAACAGCCATTTTCCCGACTCGACCATCGTGGGGGGAGTGGGTGGATGGGGAGTCCGGAATCTAGTGGCGTGCATAACTTTTGAACGGGTGATCGGATTTGAATGAAACTTGTCTGGTGAGCTATCGCCTCGGACGTTCAGTGTCACATCTGGGTCCGGTCCGATACCTGTGGGGATGGGGGGGGGAAGTCAAGAAACTCTAAAAGCAGAGGGATTGGGACGAAACTTAATGGATGGCACAAGCATTAGGCCTAGATGAAATTGACGGAGCCAGATGGTTTCGGGGCACTGTGGGGGGAGTTGGAGGGGGTTTCCTGGAATTCCGGCAGTCGTGAGTTAGAATAGTTCCAGATGTAAAACGACAACGAAACTTTGCAGGCATATTAGCGACCCGAATTATCTTGACTTACTGACACAACACACCCCCGGAAACTTCCGTTCCTAGATCCGAGCATTTTTTGGGGAGCAAGAGAAGAGAAATATGGAAATTGACTTCTATAAATTGCGAACGAGTGGTCTGATTCGAGAGAAACTTCATGGGTGATACGAATCGATGGCATCGACATGTAAAACATGCGTTCGAACCATATGCGACCACGATTAGGGGAATTGGGGGTGGGGGGACTTTTGACATGCACAAAAACCAAACGGATGGACCGAATGAGATGCAAATTCGACAGTGCCGAGTTTATGCGGCCTAGATTTGTTATTTGGCGTCCGGGCCAGATTCGGCCAAGGTAGGGGGGGGGGGGTACTGGAAACTTGCAGATAGGCTATGCTCCAATTTCAGTAAAACTTGATGGACAGGAACAGGGAATTAAGAGATTGGGCCCGAACCGGCTTCGACAACGTTGGTGGGAGGGGGGGGGGGGTACCGGAACTTTCCAAAAATGCTCAGATTCGAGTGAAACTTGATAGATGGTATAAAAGAAGATGCTTTAGGTGGTCGATTTTTTTTTATTCCGAACCAGATTCGGCCACGGTAGGTGTGGATAGAGTGAGTACCGGAAATCGTGTAGCACGTCTAGGGATCAAACAAATGGATTTATTGGGATGAAAGTTTGAACAGTCATGTGCATTTGCTACAGACAATCGAGACGATGCCGGAACTGCTCAGAAATGAGTGAAACTAAATATCCTATTTCTATTTCCGAACCGCATTTTTGGATGGCGGGTGTGTTTTGTGACGTTCTCATCTACTTCCTTGGACAGCCTACTCGTACAAGTGCCATATGAGCTCGTAGCTCTTGTTTCTCGTAGCCAACTAGTCGGCAATGCCGGCTTTTCCTATAGGAATTTATTACAGTAGCCAACTAGTTGGCTAGTGACCGCGAGGGGTATATGTATGATTGGATATTCAGATTTTGTATATTTATACGAAAATTTATAATATATTTATATTATAACTCGTGGCCAACTAGTCGGCAACGCGGGATTTCCTATACGAAATTTCTTGCAGTGGCGGACTAGTTGGAACACAAACAAAAATCCTATACGGATTTTTCTCGTGGCCAACTAGTCGGCAACGCGGGATTTCCTATACGAAGTTTCTTACAGTGGCGGACTAGTTGGAACACAAACAAAAATCCTATACGGATTTTTCTCATGGCCAACTAGTCGGCAACGCGGCATTTCCTATACGAAATTTCTTACAGTGGCGGACTAGCTGGAACACAAACAAAAATCCTATACGGATTTTTCTCGTGGCCAACTAGTCGGCAACGCGGGATTTCCTATATGAAATTTCTTACAGTGGCGGACTAGTTGGAACACAAACAAAAATCCTATACGGATTTTTCTCGTGGCCAACTCGTCGGCAACGCGGGATTTCCTATACGAAAATTCTTACAGTGGCGGACTAATTGGAACGCAAACAAAAATCTTATACGACTTTTTCTCGTAGTCAACTAGTCGGCAATGCCGGCTTTTCCTATAGGAATTTCTTACAGTAGCCAACTAGTTGGCTAGTGACCGCGAGGGGTATATGTATGATTGGATATTCAGATTTTGTATATTTATACGAAAATTTAAAATGATTTCCATTTATAATTTATATTTATAATGATTTTAGAAATTTCGTATAGGAAATCCCGCGTTGCCGACTAGTTGGCTACGAGAAAAATCCATATAGGATTTTTGTTTGTGTTCCAACTAGTCTGCCACTCAGGGGCGGTTCGAAGGGCTTGGGCGTGGGTGGGGGGGATTGAGGACTTCAAAATATACGACTGGCTAAAAACACAGCACCAGCAGGCTCAAGAAATATTAACGTTATAAGTTCTAACACTACAACTAAATAGAAATAGGGTAAGACTACGAAAGAGCCGCTGGCGAAATTTGTTAAATCGGCCTTTATTCGGCAATATTCGACTGCTTCCCATACATACTCTTCAGATCCCAAGCAGCAGCTTTTACCGTATATACCAAAGACAAATTTAAACTCAGCGCCGCTGGCGAGCTCACCTAACAGCTCACCTAAATAACGGGCCATTCAGCCAGATAGTGAGTAGGCGACTATGCAAGATGGCGGCGATGGAGCAGTAAATTTTTGCAAAATATTTTAAAGGACGCCTGAACAATGAAACCATACTCGAACACACCATGGAGAATGCATTTACAGATATGGCCACGGAGAGCATTCCTCTCCTGAGCGTGACGTTTTCAAAATAGGGCTGTTCGTTTCTGGAGGCTTGCACATGCAGACTCCAAGACAAAAGGCACAATTCATTCAAATCTTGTACAGCACTGGCCAGATCGTATTGGAATTTCTTCTAGAAATACGTTTGGGCTCAATTGGTTAAAATGTATTTTTTCAACGTCAACGTCAATCAGTACTAGGACACGTAGGCTATGGTTCTGGCGATCGCTTTTCTGCTGAGAGGGGAAGGACATTTCTGAATCCTGACTCCATCTCCGAGTCCGGACCGACTAAATATTTTTCTCATAAACAGTGGATTAATCATGGGAATACGTTTTGCTCGCATAAGCTAGTAGATTTCGATATTGAGAAATATCGAATAAACTTTAGCGTAGGTGTAATTTTCAGGTTAGATGGCGAAGAAAATAATACTATTACTTTGATTGATCAGAACTAATTTTCTATCCGACTGCATTGTCTTACGTGGCGTCTTCTTCTAAGGATACATTATTTGGTCTTCAAGAAGGTTCTGGTATTAATGACCAGCTCAGATATAGATATTTTTTTTTCTAACAATCGAGCATTTTGATGGTAGATAAATACTGACTAAATCTGAATGTTTATCCGACCTCTGTCTCAGATCGCACTTTAGTCCCAAAAAGAAAATGGACGACCACGAAAATTGTAATTTTTGTTTTTAATACGTAGAAAATGGTACAAGTGCCTAAAAGGGCTTATTTTGCGTCGACTCAGTATCTACAGCTTTGGATGTGTTTTATTTTTTTGGAATTACTGAGCATTGAAAAGCAGTTTGATTCGTACTTTTCTTAATGACTTTCTTGTTTTTACTAAAAAATCACAAAGATCACATATTTATGGCTACAAAACTTCTTTCAAGCACAGTAGGCACCCATTTTAATTCCATTTTCAGTCTCAGCTCGTGATTCTATGTCAGGATCGTACTTCCATGCAAGAAAATCGGGCCACATAGAAAATAGCATTTTTTTGCGAAATACGTTGAAAAAATGACGTTAACTTTTTTCTGGTGCTTGGTATGACAAATCTAGCATCATTTTCGGTTTCAGCTTGGCATTTTGTATAAGAACCATACTTCAGTTCAAGAATAACGGACGACCACGGAAGTTCTAATTTTTTTCGAAAAACGGAAAAAAGGCACTAAGAGCGAAAAAACGCTTATTTTGCGTCGAGGCAGGATATGCAACTTTGGATGTGTTGTTCAGTTTTTTTTTCTCTACAAGATGGTGTAAAACTTCTTTCTGTTGCAATTTGTTTCGGTTCGACCCCTATTTGGAGCTCGTTTTCCTGTACTATAAATGTCACCGGTCATTTACATGCTTCACAGAGAAGTGGCAACAATGGACCCTGATCAGATCTGCGGAGCATTCAAATTCGGCTCAAAACATGGCTCAAGGAAGGAGTAACTTCGAAGCTGTTATCAGCGAGATTGAATCGATCGAAGATTATTGGAGTCCGACATTCAGGTAACTTCTTTAAATTCCTGCATGCAGAAAATTGACCAGTGTACTGTTTGTGCAGAAGCCGGAGGGGCAGGTTGCCTGTTATTATTCATTATTGATACAGCTGGATACAGCCAATACAGGACTCAGGAGGTGTGCCCAACCTCGAATTTATAAACCTCGAACCTGGCCTAATTAGGTTGAGGGGAAACCTCAATGCAGTCCTAACAAGATGCCAACTTCCAAGCAGGACAAAGCAGGAAACCCTGAATGACCCAGCCTAGGCAGAGCCTAGGCTAGGACCTGTTACTGCACATAACACATAAGTTCTGCACAAGTTTCCTTGTAAGGTTTTCAGGTAGGGTCAGGGTAGGGTAGCCACAAAAAGCCCTAGTAGCGCCGATTTGCTAATTTTGTTTTTAATGAAAAACGAATTGCTGGGAATTCATCATATTTTTTTCTATTTTTCACCCTAAAACAGCTGACAAAAATGTTTCAAATATACCACTGTATTCAGGAAAAGATTCCTATTTTAATAAGGCCATCGGCTTTTTCCTAGCTACCTTTTATTATCATATTAATAATGGCATGGAAATTCAGGTAAAAAAAAAGTACCTGAACTTTCCTAGAAAGAATTTATTGGACAGAATTTAAGGACTGAATATCCATGGTGTTTTGCACCAGTAAATAGCTTGTTCTTCGAACTTGAGCATCATATTCCCGGTTTCTCTTATAATCCATGCGGGGCTGCATCCAATGATAGCTGGCGGCGAATCATTTGGCCAATCTCTGTGGTTTGACATCATCATTCTCAAAATATTTAGGGCACCAAACAGTCTAGTACACTAGCCCCTTTTCAGGCACGGTGCTCAAACGTCTAGCACCATGCCTGGGTGCTAGACGTTCAAGCGCTGTACCTTGGATTTCATGTATGGTGCATGGATTTCAGTATACAGTGCATACATCAAAAACACAGTTTCTGTCATGACAACTGAGCACCAGCTCGGACACGGCTGAAATTACTACCATGATTTAGAGAAATCAAAGACAATCCTTTATATATTTTTCACAACAAAAACAAAAAGGCTCGGCTGATGACAGATGTGAAAAACCTCATTTCCTTTTCTACATAGTCAAGGGTTTTGCATGCAAAGTGTCCTGTGCCTCAGCTTTTTCTACCTAGCAGCCAACCAGAATATTGGCTCTTGGGGAATAGATAGGGAAAATACATGGAAAATAGATAGGGTGATGTTAGGTTTTTCATCTCCATCATCATTAGAGCCCTTTTGTTTTTGTTGTGAAAAATATGTAAAGGATTGTCTTTGATTTCTCTAATTCATAGTAGTAATTTCAGCCCTGTCCGAGCTGGTGCTCAGTTGTGATGATAGGAACTGTGTTTTTTTGTATGTACTGTATACTGAAATCCATGCACCATACATGAAATCCAAGGTACAGTGCTTGAACGTCTAGCACCCAGGCATGGTGCTAGACGTTTGAGCACCGTGCCTAAAATTGGGCTAGTGTACTAGACTGGCACCAAATTGCGAGATTTTTTAACAAGTGCCAGCATGCTGCCAGCAAGCTCCCATAGGAAAGAGTGTTTTTGTAATCGAAAATTGGGGTACTTAGCAGCCAGTCAGTGAGATATTATTGAACTCAAACCAATGCTAAAGTTCAGGAGTATCATGGTCCTAATACCAAAAGATCAGAATTTGAAAGTTATTTTTTTTAGTAGCTACCCTATTTCAGGCCAAGTTTGAGGCTATATAAATTTGAGGTTAGATAGCCTTCTGTAGATTAGTGTGGGTTAGCAGTAAGATTAGTGGGCTGATTCATGGGTTTTTCTGTTGTATCGTTGGTTTTCCCATTTTTTCTTTTATGCATTTTTTGTTTCTTTTCTTCTTCTATTTGAGTGGTCTTTCTTTTTTTTGCAAAAAGATATGTCGACTAGGCTAATAATTAAAAGTAAACATTTGTTTTGACAGGCCCGTTTGGACTTCCATTCCATGTAGTAACTGAGTAAGAGGCATCTGTGTAAGAATAGGTGTTTTATTTATTTATTTATTATTACATTTAGCGTTAAGCTTTTAGCTTGTCGCCATTACTTACACAAGTACAAACGGATTACATATACTTCACACACAGAAACTGATACACTACAAAAGTAAACAAATTTTCAGACTACAAAAGCAAGTGAGTAAAATAGGCTGTCGACTATACCATGCTTAAACGTTTGGATACTGCCTGGATCAACAACTTCTGCTGGCAAACTGTTCCACGGTTTGGTTACCTTGAGCCCAGGCTGACTGGGAATCATATATAACAGTATAACAAGACCAAAGGTTCCAATGGGATCCAAAAATGTAACGTCTGTTGGACTTTGTGATCCAGAAAATCAGGTCTTGTGGATATCCAGTCTTTGCTAGACTCCTTAAATATTTTTTTATTCATTACTGATCAGCCGTTTGAAAATAAATACAGTATTGGTGTTCAATGAAAAATCATGGCAAACAGCTAATTATCTGCTGAAACCAAGTTCAGATATTGATCTGCTTTGCCAAAGTTCCTCGTTTTAGCATTTCTGGCAGGAAAATTAAGTCAGATATAGGTTCAGTATGTATTTTGTGTAGACTCTTTACTCAAAGCCTAACAACTCTGAAACTTTGCAATATGTATGACACTGGTGACCGCTTTGTGCCGACGGACTTAACAATGTGCCGACAAAACACGCCGTACACACGCCCAAAACACGGCGTACATTACCGCCAGCACGGAATAGAACCAGGGTTATAACTAACTGTAATGCATTAGTTGAGATTGTTCCTCGTATGTTAAAGTTCACATATTTGGCTTTTCATTTTAGCTTTCGCTAGAAAGCAAAGCTTCCAACGACTGTACCAAGAACAAGGTAAACTAAGCTCCGCAGGCGAAATTTTTCAAATCTGCTTTTTTCCCGGAAAAATTTAGCTATATCTAACATGCGAGTTCAACCCTTTAACGGGTTTCAGACCCCCACGTATATCAATCCTAAAACGCCAACTAAATGAAACACTGTTCTTCCAAACAAAGAATACTGCAAAATGGTCCGTAGGCGAAATTTTGTGTAAACTAACTTTAATGCATCAGTTGAGATTATTCCTTTGTATAATTTCGTATATTGCAGTTCATATATTCGGCTTTTCATCTTAGCTTTCGCTAATAAGCGAAGCTTTCGCTACACAGCGAAGCTTTCGCTACACAGCGAAGCTTTCGCTAAACAGCGAAGCTTTCGCTAAACAGCGAAGCTTTCGCTAAACAGCGAAGCTTTCGCTAAACAGCGAAGCCTTCGCTAAAAATCGAAGCTTCCAACGACTGTACCAAGGCAAGCTAAACCAAGCGCAGCATGCGAAATTTTTTTAATCTGCCTTTTTCTGCAAATATTAGCTATAGAAAACTTAGCTATACAATTTCCTGCTTTTAACGTGTTTCAAACCCAAAGAATTCGGAATTCCTATCCTAAAATGAAAACTAAATGATACATCGTTCTTTAAATAGAGAAATTTTGTGTAAAACTAACTGTAATGCATCAGTTGAGATTGTTCCTTTGATTTACATTCATATATTTAAATTCACATATTCGGCTTTTCGTTTCACTTTCGCTAAAAAAGCGAAGCTTCCAACGACTGTACCCAGAACAATTTGAACTATGCAACGCCGGCGAATTTTTTTTAAATCTTTATTTTTTCCGGAAAAATTGGCGCCCGACAAGATGTGACCCGATGACCCGATGTGCCGAGAAGGAAACCGGCGCCCGACAGAAGCATTCAGAATTCGATTTCTTCTGTGTTTTGCCCGATAAAAATTTACAGAACTGATTTTTTTGTTTTTGTAAAAAAAAAAACGATGTGCCGACGAGAATACCGACGCCCGACAAAACAACTGAGCATTTGATTTTGTCTGTGTTTTGCTCGACTAGACTGTAAAGAACTTGATTTCTTACGTATAAGTAGAAACCGATGGCCGACGAGTCGACCGACGCCCGACAAAAGCATAACAAATTTATTTCTTCTGGATTCCTTATGTATAAAAAGAACCCGATGTGCCGACGAGAATACTGAGGCACGGCAAAAGCATGCAAAATTCGATTTCTTCAGTCTTTTGCCCGACAAATGTTTGCAGGATTTCAATTCTTGCGTATAAAAAGAACCCTATGTGCTGACGAGTCGACCGACAAAAACATAAAATTTACTTCTTCGCGCCGACAAACAAGTGAACTTTCGGCGGGCGTCGCCCGACGTAAGTACTTTCTCAAGACCTTTAGGGGGGGGGGGGAGGAGTCCCCCCCCCCGTAGTGACGCCCTTGCTGATAGGAAAACCCAGAACCTCTTGATCTGCAGTCAGATGCTGTAATGGTTGAGCTGACCTTCTCTCTGTTCTTTGAGAATTACTTGCTTTTCAGTAAACAATTGCTGTAGTTTGACTTATTCAGCATTTCTCCTTACCTCAATATCTAACCTCTAATCTAATCACCTTCAGGAAAAACTTTTCCTTTAACAAATTTCCGGCTTTGGCTGGATTCCGGGTGGACTACATTGTCCGGCAAGACACTAAATAACACTTTGAATAAAACAACTGTTTTCACGAAAAATCGCTGGGCTTCGCGCCGACTCAGCTATTTCTTACCGACTGGCCGACAACATGGGAGGGGGGGGGGGGGCGTCCCCCCGGTTGTGACGCCCCTGGTCATAGGTATCCCGTCACTTACGTTTTGGGATGTCAAAAATGACTAAAAACGGAAAAGTCAGCTAGGATATTCTTCAACAACTTTTGGCCCTTCTTGGCAAGGGTTCTCTTCAGGCTGTAGTTGGAAGACACAAACCTGTTATAAATAAATGAAGCCTCTAACAAGTAGAGGTATCCTATTTGGTGGAGCTTTTTCTTAGAAATTGCCGTAGGCTAGGTGAAAACTAGGGTTGAGATTTCATTTTTGACATAGCTGCTGTTTTTATTTTTTGATTAGGTTGATGACACGGAAGGGTGCTTTTTGTGTATAATTAACTTTCGTTTTGTTGTGAATGAGTGGCTGAGGTTTGGATTTTCTTTCTTTAGTAATGCCTTTCTGTAGTTCCAGAATAAGTCAAGGTGTTAATACCAATCTTTCAGGGCCATCTATGAAAACCAGGACCAGGAAAACTTTGTTTCCAAGCTTGATGCTCGGGTACGCTCCCACACGCGAGAGATTGAGAAGGTCTGTGGAGCTTATCATCATGGCTTTATGGAATCAATCAAGCAGCTACCCAATGTAAAAAACATTTTGGAGGAACTAAAGGTTTGTTGTTTATCAGAGACATCCCATACTTGGTGCTATTTTGGCTGGATTCTTACGCCAATAATCTGAGCAGTATTTTCGAGGAAAAATGCCAGGAAGATTGCCTGGAAAAATGTAGTGAAATGCTTGCTATAATGTAACCTATGCAGCTTAGTAAATATACCAAAACCCATAATTATGCTTAGTCCGGGAAAAAGGCAGTAAAAAATGGAAGAACTACTATTTTAGAAAATTCTTCAGGTTCCATGTCTTCTAATCTGGCTTGAAAAGAAAAAAAATAAAAGGAAAAACTAGTAGCCTACATTTTAATGCTGTTTATGTGATTGCATTCACTTCTGGATACAGGTACAATCGTCCTGCTTGCCACTCTTTTGACCAAAAGAGGAAGGGTGTGGGCATTTGACAAAAGTCTTATGGGCTACCACAGTTAACAGGTCTGCATACATTGTAGATAACCCTTTGAACCGAAAGTGGTGATGTAAACATCAGAGAGAGCCGCAAAGAAGCAGTAGACAGTACTATCCAGTTACTATGTTTTGCGATCTCAAAATGTACCATAAGTTTGCAATTGTAACAGGCGTGTAGATCTTTAAAGTTTAACCGGAAAGGGCTCAGATGTGACAGTCTAGTTACCCATCACTTATTCACTTAAAAAGGCTTGAAGACCCGATTAAAGTGCGTTACTTTGTTGCTCCGCTATTCATGCTTAATCGATTTTCATATAGTGAACTTTCTCTGTCGCATTTCTGGTAGATCTGTGTGCTTGTACCTGTATTGTATACTTGACGAAAACTATTTACCATGAATGAGTGTTCACGCAGTGAGCTCACCTTACGGAAGATGATCACAAACCACTTAAAAGCCGCGTTTGTATCAAGATTCAAAATTTCCGCGTCATAGTAGAACTTCGCGTTGCGAGGACGGCCGTAGATGTTCTAAACGTCATACTAGAGCAAATAGTGCAAAGTAAAAACAAAATCCCTTAACCAAATCCAAATAATGCGGTATATTCAGTTAGGCTAAGTGATACAACAATAAGTGGGCTTTTCAGTTAAACTTTAAGTGGTACAATGTCCGTCATGACTTCCCTGATTTGCTGCATATTAGGTTATTGGTCCCGTTTGGCAACGGTGTTCCCGTTTGGCAACGGTGTTCCCGTTTGGCAACGGTGTTGAACCAAATTCCTGTCGGTGAAATCTGGGCTTGCCCCACCCCCGCCAAGATTGGTTGGTTTCGCTACGGGGCAATAGTACCATACAAATTTGAGGACTTGAGCCCAAGCTTACTTTGAAACATATATTAAAATAATGCATAAAACAGGTACGTCAGCTGCGATGTTTTAGCTGCCAAAGCATCTTAGCTGACATATCCGTTTTATGGATTATTTGAATACCTGTAAAATGACTAAGATTTTGCTTTAGCTGTATTGCTTCAGCGTGGTAGGATAATGTAATCAGTTGCGATAATTTGAACAAACCCGGTTAGGAAAATTCACAAACTTTCGAATTAAATCCCTCTCTACCCTCTAATCTTTTTTTTTTCCCCGTACCATCTTTTGTAATTTAACTTATTTTTATATTATTTAAATGCTAAGAAATCAGATTTCGTACTTTTTGTAGCTACTCATCCATCCGTCAGTGACGTTACTTTTAATCTATTTTTACCCAATTTTAACTATTCACGTCACCTAACTTTTTAAATTAAATCCCCCAGTTTGTTAACTGTTCTTTCCCCCTAATTATTTGGAAATTAATTCTCTCATTTGGATTTTGTAAAAAATTTCTTTAACTACATTTTCTTTAAACAACTAAATATAAACTATTAAAAAAATTAAACACTTAAAAAAATAAATAAATACAGATCCTCAACACCTTCACACACCAAGTCATCAACCCCAGCTATTTACTGGCACAAACACAAGGACAAAAGACAACACAATAAAACATAAATTTTATTTCATTATATCTACAAACCCTCTAATCTTTTGGGTTGGAAACTAAATGCCTCCTCTGTTACTTTAAAACCTAAATCCCTAATTATCAATCGATCAAATTTAATGCCAAATAGCTTAAAGCTAGAAGAGGTCGAAATGGAAAAGCTTGTGAAATACATAAAACGACAACAAATTAATTAATACACTTTACAAGATATGACTTGCTGGATTAAAACTATAAATTGTATTGACGAATTGGCAGGATACGGCAAAAACTGATTGCCAGTGTTCCTCTCGCACCAGTGCACGGGCGACGGCAGGGGGGGGGGGGGAATAGACGGCTAATCGGGGGACGACATACCCCACTACAGATAAAGTAAAACACGAAGGGCGAGTTAATCAGTGGTCATCCATTGGGCACAAAGTATTGGTAACCACGGGTGTGCGGCCGTTCCAAGAACTTTCTGGACTAACTTATCTACAGCCTCGTTCGGTTCTACCAGGCTGAATTTTCTTATTAGGTACCTGTTGCCTGTCCACGGTGGCATTTTTTGCAAAAATTTTAGGTAACGAAAATAAAGCGACCAGACTCGAGACTGCTCGATAGTCGTGAATAGTTTCCAAAATGGAGCCAGATATAAACGCGGGGTAGCGCCACAGTGCTGTAGAGTTTGGCGAGCAGACTGCGTGAAAAGTGGACCTTTTTTTTGGGATCCCTAAAGCACGATAACTCTCGAAGGGAATAAGATATTTTGATGAAACTTGGTGTGAGGACTCTTTGGGTCAAGGGTAAGGTCAAGTTCGTAGATGGGCTCTGTAGCCCTACATTTAGGGGTGGGGGAGGGGGTTCAGATTAAGGGACAAACAAAATATTTTTAAGCAGCTAATGTGATAGTCGATTATGGGGTAAGAAAACATGCTGACCACGAATATGTAAAATATTTTCTCGTCCGACAAGTAGTTCGCCCGGAAAGTTGGTTAAAAGTAAAAGTTTCATTTGAAGTTGATTAAATGTTCGATTTAGGGGTAAGAAGACATGGTGAACACGATGGTGAAAACTATCTTCTTATCTTCTTGCCGGACGAGCAGTTTGTCTGGAATTCGGTGAAAACCGGAAAGTTGGCTTGAAATTGATTAGATGTTCTTTATAGGGATAAGGAGACGTACGCTGAATTCGATTTTGAATTTTCTTTCTTTGCTGGAAAAGTAGTTCACTCGGAATTTGGCTGAAACCGGAAATTTGACAGAAATAAAGCAGAAAGTTTCGGTCAGTGTCATCAAAATAGATGTGGCTTATAGAGGTATATCTGAACTTGGTTTTCTCTAATGATTAGCTTGGCGAAGACAAGACCCAGTTATCTGGATCAGATGTTAGATTTGTGGGATCCCATCGAAACCTTAGGTCTTGTTCACGATGGAAGTGTAAACGAATCGAACGCCCAGTTTAAAAAGAGCCTCTTATGAAATTTTATAATCATTTGCGATATGCTTCACCGGTTTGGAGTTCTTCTCTTTCGGCAGAGCATTGTAATCGCCTACAACAAGCCCAAAAGAGAGCAGCGAGAATCATTGTGGGAGATTACAACATTCCATATGAAGAGATTCTCATTAAGCTAGTCCTTTGTAAGTTACCTGACCGCAGAAATACACTTTAAAAAAGGTTCAGAGTAAATATCGAGTATGAGCCGTGAGCCCAAATGAGCCGTCTGTTCCCTCTCCCTTCCCGTCTTCCATACTTAGGTCCGATAGGAACAATGGGAATTTTTTTTTGCAGGACCTGCCGATTCTCAGCCAATTCTTAGAAAGTTTTGTACCAACATTTTATTTCTTGAAAAGTGCGTTAGTTTGCCTATTCTCGCTAATAGTTAGTCTATATGGTGTTAAAGTTGTTGATTCATTGATTGAAAACCTCTTTGGGACTTCATTTTCTTATTCGTTGCAGACTGAGGCATCGACAATTCAGGGTGAATCTCTAGCTTCTATACAGACGCTCTCTAAAGAAACAGATGAGCTTCAGAAGGTTCAGCGAATCAGACACAATATAACTTCAACAACTGAATCCCTTGAAAAATGCCTACCAGCGTTTGAGACTTACCAGCAACTGCAGAAGGATATAGCTGAGAAAAAGTAAGGTCATCTTTATCAGAATTTGATAGTACCTACAGATGCATACCTTGTAGGACCTGTCTTAGCTATAATGCTAATGCAACAATCGCTCCATGCATTCTAAAACTCGGAAACCCGAATTTCATACTGAACATTCCAAACCCCCTTAACGACACCACACCAATTGTGTCCACTTTCTATGTGTCGCTACCTTAGATCATTTTACATGCATTCAGATAATGCATAAGACGGATTTTACGTCAGATCCGATGCTTTGGCAGCCAAAACAATTGCAAACTTGTTTTACATTTTGGATTCGCAAAACATAGTGACCTCTACCACCTCTTTGCGCGTCTCTATGACGTTTATATCACAACTTTTGGTTCAAATGGTTATCTACAACAATGTGTGTAAATCTGTTAACTGTGGTGGCCTACCTGTGCTATTGACATCGTACTCATATATTGTATCATATAAAGGCTTTCGCGCCTGCATGAAGAAACCGGCAGTTATCAGTTAAAATAGAGTAGAAGTATCTCGGACTATCGTCACACAGCAAGGGGTAGTTGATTACTTGTTTTGGTCCTTCCCGATGACAAACGACGAAAAGGGCGGATCGGGTGTTTGTGTTTATGTGAAGCTTAGTTGTCAATGTTTCTTCTGAAAGAGACAAGTCTGTGTGGAGTAGTCAATTGTGTACAAGAAAATATCAAATAAGCTTTAAATTGATTTTTTGTAGGCTTTCGACTGACAGTTAATGATTTCCATTTATAGCTACTTCATGGCACTTGGTCGAATAGACGAATTGAGAGAACGAATTCTTCCCCCACTGATCAACCTCTCATTTGCACAGAAGTTAAAACAAGGGTTGCCCCAGTTGGTTGAGAAAATCAAGGAGGGAAGCCTGGAGGACTTGAGGCTCTTTCTTGAGGAGGCGAGGGTGTACTCGTCGAAGGTCGGAAAAGCTGCTGTGGAAAAGGTGAGGACAAAGGGAAAAACAACTTTCGACCGTGGCCTCAGATACCACGGTAACTGCAAAAATGACTTGACCGTGGTAACTGCAAAAATAACTTGACTGTGGTATCAGATCCCATGGTATTTGTAAAAACGCAGCTATAAGTGACTAAAAAAAAAAAATTACAAGCAAACTTTTGCATGCAAACCGGTCGCGTAGCGCAGGTGCCAGTTTTCTGATAGTCTGTCCTCGTCCGGGAGCGCGATGCGTGGTTGAGGGTAAGTCATCCGACGCTTCACGTGCTTATCCCTAGATTTCTCCAGGCACCTGTGTAGACCTTTGGCTTGTCCCGTGGGGAAACGCCACTGACCACCACCGAGACTTGAACCCGCGACGCTTCGCTTGGGAGGTCGACGCCCCAACCCATTCGGCCACGGATGGACAACGAGTGACTCGCTAAGGCGGTAACGTTTCTGCGACTGAAATGACCGAACCAAGTTGGTCGGCGATGTAAAAATAACTGGTGTCGTTACAGTGGAAGCTTTACTTTCATTCGCTACCCGTAAGGGTAGGGGTACACTGTAAAAAAAAAATCTTGTAGTATTTGCTACTGGGATTAATCTTATCCTTATTCAGATAAGATTAGTCCTAATTCAGATTAATCGTATCTCACTAGAGATAAGATTAATTCCAGTAACAAATACTGCATCATTATTCGGAGAAACTTTGCAGTGTAGTCTGTTGATTGATGTATTTTATTTATGAATTGATCCCTTTATTTAAAAATTGAGATATTCAAATGTATTCTTATCTAGCATAAAATAATTGTTCGTAGGATACACTTTAAAAGGTTTCTCCGAGTAAGGATTAAAGTTAACTGCAGTATTTGCTACTGGGATGAATGTTATCTTTACTGGGATAAGATTAATTCGAATTGGATATAATCTTATCTCAGTAGAGACAAGATTAATCCCAGTAGCAAATACTGCAAGATTTTTTTTATAGTGTAGTGATGTGATTCTGACCTGTGTTTGTTGATCGATGCAGTTTATTCGTAATGAGTGCTTTTATTTAAACATTGATACATCAAAAGCTATTAACCTCTACTGCTGGCCTTTACCAAGAGCGATAAGAATTGTAGGAGACGAATTTTGCAACCCTGCAAATATGACGAAGGGGAGAACCCTTAGAGAGATGGGGTTTAGCCGAGAGTCCCTCGTATAGTCTTATGTGATATTTCGTTTCTCTTCAGACCGTTCAAGAGATGTCGAGTGACGACAACCCGTTTGGAGAGGAGAGTCAGGAAAATGTCGAAGTCAGTCCGGAGAAATATATTAGCTTTGTGCCTGTCTACAAAGCCATTCACATCTTTAAAAAGCTGGTAAAATGGTTTAGTCCATTCTCCTTAGTTTTTACTTTTCCCACTTCGCATGGAGCCATTCCGAGTTTCCCTTTTTATTCCCATTTAGTCATGATCTTTCAAAACTGAAATGATAAAATTGGACATATTTGAATCTAGCCATTTCATCGTATCTTCGTTATGTCAAACAGTTATAAAGTTGAATTCGAAGTATAATACACAAATTAAAGCAGAGTTGGCAGAACCAGCTTTTGTCAGGAGCTGATTTCTGTACACAACCATGGCAACAAAAAAAATGTTTGTATACTTTTGCCAACGCTTCGCGCCGACAAAAGCTTGTTTGTGGCAAAATTTTGCCGTTCTTCTCAGACCATGTTTCAGTCCATCGCCTATTCCAAGACGTGGTGGGGGGGGGGGGGGGGGCAACCCACCCCCCTTAATTACGCCCCTGGGCTGTTCTGTGGAGCCTTGTACAGCACCCATTCATAGCAGCTTCTAGCACCTCCCTCTTTTCGTTCTTTCACCCTTATTTTACGAGCCATGGAGCTTTGTAGTGGTTACATTCAAATAATACATAAATGGATATAACAGCTACGATGCTTTGGCAACGATATTTCGGCCCTTCTTTGTAAGGGTCCTCGTAAGGCTGTCTATCTTCAGGATCAACTTCGGGGAAGGAAACAAACGTGCAATAAATAACTGAAGCTTCCACCGAATATAAATATCTTATATGGGCAAATTACTTTTAAATACCACTGTAGGGAAAAACTAGTCCTGAGATTTTATTTTTGACAAGGCCGCTGTTCTTTGCTGCACGATTGGATGAGAGGAAAGTTTTTTTCTATATTTTTATCAACTTTGGCTTTATTATTAATAAGGGACTGAAAGCTTGAATTTTGTTCCATTAATAACCTCGTTAAATATATGTTTCAAAGTCAGCTTGGGCTCAAGGAATATTTATTTGTAGGGGTTGGCATTTATTTTGTTCATATTTTGTATTTAATAAAAAATTAACTGGATGAACTGAACTCCTTCCACCGTCGTGCTTCTTTGTCTTTTCTTTATTTCGGGTATCGGTCTGAAAAGATGACAAGGCTACGGCGGATTCCATCCATCGCCTATTTCAAACATGTAGATGATTTTCAATTCAATCATATAATTTTAAAGATGATTTTCAATTCAATCATATAATTTTAAAACAGAGGATAAGCCGATGGGTTGTTTTTGTGTTATGAAAATCTACATGTATATACAACTTTGCGGCATTTATCCCGATGTCTAATTAAGATATGGTCAATAGCAGAATACAACTAATAAAATATAAAATGATATAAAATTAACGTTCAGATGCGCTTCGAGTTCTATGAAAGAACAGACGAGGGGACGAAACCTGAGCATACATTGTTCGCAAGCGACCACCGGTTTGAAAGGAGGCAAAGTCTCGGCAGCTTGACGAGGAAGACGAGTTCGGAAGGTGACGGCATCAAGGGAGGATATCGCGATGAAATGAGTTCTGGATTATAGACGTACGAAACTTCATACAAAGTTGAGAGAGACGGGGCTGGTCTTCTTCAGCTTTTTCGTTTTTCAGGATTCACTTGATTCATTCGGGGAGTACTATAGGAAGCAGCGTTTCCAGCAAATTAAGCTGACGCTCCAGCATTCTACGAACGCGGTGAGTGGTCAGCCATTTTTCCTTTTTATCCTCTGTTTAGTCATTACATTTTTTTGGGACAGCCCGAAAGCCCAGTATCATTCTGTAAAACAAAACAACTTCCGGAAGTGGGCGGGTCGCTCTTTAGTTGAGAATCTGGATTTTTGTTGAATATCAGTCACAAAGTAGCAGCGCTGGTAATGTTTATTCAAACAATGTTTACAACGGATACGTCAGCTACTATTCATCAGCGATATTTCGGCCCTTCTTGGCAAGGGTCCTCGTCAGGCTGTCAATCCTCTGGGTCAATGTCGGGGAAGGAAACAAACCTGTAAAAAATAACTGATGCTTCTACCGACTATAAATATCTTATTAAAGTAAATTACGTTCAAATACCACTGTAATGAAAAAACTAGTCCTGAGATTTAGTTTTTTACACGGACGCTGTTTTTGCTGCACGATTGGTAGTGTATTTGGTGGAGTAGCCAACCCCTCGCAAGTCACACCGTACGTCATCTGGTTCGATTTAGGATTCTCATTCAGAGAACCGGAGAACTGAGTTAATTTTCGAACTTTGATTCAGATGTTGTTAGACGATTGATCAGTAAACTGCCATTTGTAGAATATTTCATTGAGAGTTACCGTAGGTTCACACAGAGCAAATCGCGGCGATGAGCGAGATTTTTCAGTCGCAGCGACAGTAGATTTTTATCGCCTGGATGTTCAAACTGAATTTTCGTCGACAACAGAATTTAACGCGAAAAATTTGAAAAAAAACCCTTTTCTCGCTTTTCATACAAAATGTGGTAGAACTGAACAGCAATAATTATTTTTTTTCAAAAGTGAATCATCAAAAGGGTCGTCCATGTTGCTGTCGCGTGCATAAAGTCGTACTGTCGCCCGATTAAAGTTGAATTTTCCCAGCATTGAAAGTCGCCTGACGAAGCAACAGAATTCGCCGGTTTTGGCGGTGAAAATCTCGGCGATGACCGATATCGTTTCAGTGTGAACGTCTTTGTGAACCTAGGGTTAATGTTGATTGACGAGTATCCCGTATTTGGCGTGTCCAAGAATCGGGTAATAAAAAAGCCGTCCCTCCCTTTGACAAGTTTTGACGTTCGGAGCGTTGTTCTAGCAAGGCACAGGGATGGGTGAATCCGATCATAGAACAATTCGAATCGGAATCCGAATGCAGGGCTAGGTAGAACCCGAACCCGGATCCACCATTTCAAGCCGAGGAATCGAATCTGGATTCGGAACCAACATTCACAAAAATCAAATCATATAAGTTATAGTTTAAAAATCAGAGGTGAGCCTAAATGAGATGGTCAAGTGGGCGACGTAAACCATATTTCTAGGTTTTCATGTGTGGTTGTTATAGTACGGTTTCCCTTTCGGCAACCAGGAGTGAGTTTGGGGCTCGTTAAGCAATACCTTAAGCAGTGTGCAAAGACTGGAAAAGATTAGAAATCGAGAGCGGGTTCGTAGGATTCAGGGTTCAGAATCCGAGTCCGAATCCGAACCCAGCCGGGCAAGCTGAAGGTTTGAATCCGGATTCGAATCTGGCAAAAATAACGAATCCTGGATTCGAATCCGGATTTGGATTCACCCGTCTCTGGCAAGCTTATCGTGGGTTTACACACTGCGTAAAATCTGAGCGTATTTTGAAGTCCGAGCGTATTTTACGCAGGTTTTGAGCTTGAAAAAATTTCTAGCAATACGGACGTATTTAGATACAAAACGGACCGATTTCTTAAATACGTTCGTATTGCTAGAAATGTTTTCAAGCTCAAAACGTGCGTAAAATACGCTCGGATTTTAAGTGTGTAAATGGACCATTAACCTTTTTGATGCTTCTAAGCTGTTCCAAGACGTTGCAACAGTTAAAATCAAGATCACGTTCGAAAAACCTGCAGAAACCACCTCTTTGACCACGAGAAATGAATTTTCTTGGGAAAGGTAGTGTAGAAATCAATAAATCTTCTAAAACCAAACAAAAGTTACAAGTTATACGAGTCAACAACAACAACTACCAACCAGGTTTAATCGAAGAACCATCTAACAACCAAACCAACTAAAACCCAAGTAATACAGAACTGTATTGGACGGTTTTCGGGTTATTTATTTATTTATTAGGAATATGCAAGAGGGAACACGCTCAGAGAAGATATGTTTTATTATTGCTGTTCCAGCATGACAAGTTCGAGAACTACGAAGATTACTGTCATGAAATCGTCGGCTTTTTCGTCACCGAAGACCATTTGAGACGAACAGTCCCCTCGCTAGTTACGACTTCTTTTTACACGGAGCTATGGATGTTAGCTGTGAAACAGTTTAATGCGTCGGTCAACAGTCAAGTGGTGAGCGACCTTTCTTCGTTTTCTTAGACCCCCCCCCCCTCCCCATACTACGGAGGCCCAGGGTTAGGGGCAGAACTAAGACCTGAGAGTTAAGAATGACACGATTCTGTTATCCGGAAGCCCCCCCCCCCCCTCCCTCTCTTCGCAAATGTAGGAAAGGTCAGCGGCTTAACCATGGGCTCATGAGTTGAGGAAGGGGAGAGAATCACGTTGGGCGAAGCCCTTCTTATGCCAAGGAGGTAAGGAACAGGGGCGTATCATTAAAATCGTTAAGAGTTGAGAGGAGGGGGACCGAAGACCTCCCTTTGCCGCGGGGGACCAAGGACTTAATATAGGGTTTGGGGATTGTGTTTATGGCCGATCATGCTATGCGGAGTCCTTCCTGGGCCACGGAGGTCCAGGACCAGTGCGTAAATGGGGCAGAGGCGTCTCGCCTAAATGCAGCCATTAGTGACCGAGATCATAAAATCGTCTTACTCCAGCGCGAAAACCAGTTGATCTCAAAGTGCAAGAACATTTTAATGACGACTCCGGCAAATTCTCTCTCTGTTGCAGTGACTGTGTTGACCAGCCCCAGGGCCCACAGCTAAACAATTCGCAATCATTCCACCGCATTATACAGACAAGTGACGACGCTTCTAGTTCCAGTGCGGTCGATATTAGTAGCAATGCGAAGCTAACTGGCAAACTGAACGTAATATGCAAATTCTACACCGCCGGTTAATTTTTTAATTTAATTTAATTTCATGTTCCTGTCCATGTTCCTGTGAACATGGGAAAAAATGCCGGTTCCTACACATTTGCCCGCAGTATGTTTCCGGAAATTGTAAATATAAAAAGTGCCTATTTCACCATGTTGACCTTTGTTCGAATTTAGTGTGTACCGAAAAATCATGTACATTTGCACATGCCCCTAGTCCAAGCTCGCCAGCAGCTTTTTTACAGAAATGTTATGAACCAGTTTTTGAGGCTTCTCGTACTAGCGCCCGTCAGTTTTACAACCGAAGCCAGCCTCCTAGATCAAGTCTACCTGCTACTTTTCTTTCCAACCCACTGGAAGCTGCTAGCACTTGCACTAACAGTTTGGTACCTATCAGCGATCAAACGACCGTTATTGGTCCCTACATCACTAGCGACGGCAAGATGGAAAAATCCACCGACGATAATGCCCGCTTCGTTTATCTCCCCCCTCAACCCAAACGCCATAGCTTACTTCACACGAGTACACCCTCCTCCCCTTCTTCGTTTTTTCCCCCAAAATGCCAGTTTGTACAGGTCGTCAAAAAGCTGGAACCAAGCTCCAACGCGTTGACATATACGAGCAATGGCTACATCACTCCCCGCCATCATCAACGAACAGCAACCAGCACACCAAGTGACTCAGTGTTTCCCTTTCTCCGAAATAGATTTAGTGTGTTAGGTTCCCTAAGCCCTGAGCCTGAACAGCCGGCACGCGAAAACTACCCCCAGTCGGTATCCTTGTACTTCAGTAAATATCAATCCTGCCCCTACCCAATTACGTAGTCTCTCTGTCCAAGACAGAGGGAGCCGTAACCTTGCGACAAGCCGACTTTTTCCCGTATCCCAGTGTTACCGCCAAATAAAGTCACTGTGAAAAAATCTGTTGTTAAAGACTTTAGTGATAAGCGGTACAGTTTCCCTAGTTTCCTCCTTACTAATGCAGAAAGTTTAAATTTTGAAAAGTTAGTTGAATTGGAATCTACTGCAAAAATAAACAGCGTTGAAATTGTAGCAGTTACTGAAGTCCAGGCTCAAAACCCAGATCTCCTTAAAATGAATAGTTTTCAACAGTTCATTAAACTTCGCCCGGCGAGAATCTCTGTCCCCTGTCCCCCTTCTTGTGCCCGGAATTGTATGATGAAATAATCTGGATTTCAACTAAACCCAAATACCTCCCTCGCCCCTACACTAACTTAATAGTTTGTTCTTTTTATTATTCTCCAGGACAGAATGCTTGCTCCCGCCAGGAGTTCCAGGACAAGCTCCAAGCATGCCTTGACTTTGTTACTACTAAATACCTGAATGCAGGAATTATTATGACAGGCGATGCAAATGAACTTCGCCTAAATTATATGTGTAAGGACCAAAAACTTGAGTAAATTGTAGATTTCCCAACTACGAAAGGTGGAACTAGTTTAGATGTCATTTGCTAGACATGTGTACAAGTCCCCCACCCCGCTTCCTCCTCTTGGTGGAAGTTACCATTTTATTTTACACTTCATTCCTCTACAAAAATTAAAACACATGTAACGGTTTCTGAATATTCCTACCGCCCAATAACAAATCAAGGGCTTCTAGACTTTGGTACTTGGATTTCTTCTGAGACTTGGGAAGATGTTACAGCTTGTGAGACCCTTGATGCTAAGGTTTCTCTGTTTCAATCAAAATCAATGAAACAATACACGTCTTTTTTCCCTGAAGTAACAACAAAGTTTTGCTCTTCCGATAAACCTTATATCACTGAAAAGATAAAATCACTCATTCAACAAAATTAAAACTGTTTCGTCATAGAAAAAAAGATGCTGCAATAGCTTTGCATAAAATAATAAAGAACGAAATCAGACGAGCTGCTTCCAATTACGGAACGACCAAATTAAATGTTCTTAAAGAAAGTAAGCCCCGCCAGTGGTTTAGAAAAGCTAAGGAGCTTGTTGTCGTACGCATAAGAATCTGGATTTCCACTTGAACGAGCCTCCTTTGCAGACGGCAAATGAGCTCAACAAGCACTTAGCCGCAATAGTCCAAACTGTCCCCCCATTTTCAAATGGCCATAAAATCCCAAGTACACCAGTAGAAAATATTCCATTAATTACAGTTAATGAAATTATTAGTAAAATAAAGAAGATTAAAAAAACTGGCATTTGTCCCATTGATATCCCAAACTGCTCTGATCAAAGCTTTCCCAGACAAATTATCTATTCCGCTGTTAAGCATTTTTAATGAAATTAGTAAATCTTGAAATTATCCGTCTTGTTGGAAGTTAGGGTAAGTTACTCCGATTGAGAAGGTCTAAACCCCGACATTTTCAAAGATGTATGAAAGTTTTCTTGCCGATTGGTTAATCGCAGAAATCCTGGAACTGATTGCCCTTAAACAGTTCGGGAACCTGAAGGAAACGTACCGTGTGAGTTTACTTGATTTAATCTATAAAAACCTTGAAAACCCTGATACATGGTTGAATCTTCTGTTAATTGATCTTCAGAAAGCTTTTGACCTTATTGATCATAATATTCTTGTTGAAAAGTTGCTTTCAGAGTTCAAAGTTAGTCCTTTTTTTGATAAAAATTTTAGTTTCTTATTTGACAAATCGATCACAAATTGTCAAATATAATAATATTTTTACCGAACCACTCCCTATTTTTTGTGGTGTTCCCCAAGGTACTTTACTAGGTCCTTTTTTGTTCTTAATTATGATAAATAGCCTTATTTCTGAGTACCCTGACAGATGGAAATATGTTGACGACCTCTCCGCTCTTGAAGTTTGCCGGCGAAATATCAAGAGCTCAGCAATGACCATTCTGGATGACATTAACCAGGAAGCTTCTCTGTCGCAAATGAAAGTCAACTCCAAGAAATCTTCAGTTATGACAATTAGCTTTTTAAAATCTACCCCATCCTTTCTTGACCCCATTCCCCCAGAAATCTCCGTTAAAAAAAATTAAACTACTCCGAGTTACTTTAACCAATGATTTAAAATGGGATGCCACATCAAAACTATTTTAAAACAAGCCTCCCCATGTACTGCCGTTTTGAAACTACTTATACACATTTTTTGCCCTTCTAAAGACCTCCTGTTAGTTTTATTAGACCTATTCTTGAATACCCTTGTCCTGCTTGGCACTTCGGGCTCTCTTCAGAACACACATACCGTATCGAGAACATTCAAAAAAGGGCCCTCATGATTATAAACGGGGAGGGTAAAGTGCCTCACAGTTACCTACTAAAAAGGTTCAAGCTGGCTACCCTGGAAGAGAGACGAACCCGCCTTAGCATCGATTTCGGTATTAAAACCTTATCTGTTCCCCGATTACGTAATATTCTCCCACCCCCCTATTCTCCTATACGTATTAGACCCCAGCGAGAGAAATTCCAGAAAATCCCCAAACTAGCCCCTGTGGCCCCTCTTCATCAAAGATATAGACGGAGTTTTGTTCCAGGATTTGTTGAGTTGTACAACAGCCGATAAGTTGGTCCCTTTTAGTGTTTTTTTCATCATTCGTTACTAAGCGTTATGCATTCTTCATTTTGTATGACAAAAAGGTCAACTCCGGCGGTAACGCTGTGACAGCTGCTTTTGAGAAATAAGGGTTCTAAATTCTAAATAGGGTTCTGGGATTGAGACGGACTTAAATTTGCCGTTTTTGCGAGGACCTGTGATTTACTGAGGGTTCATGGGTTGAGAGAGGGTGGAAGATCCTGTTGTACAAACAGTGCCAATCGGGTCTAAGACCAGGGGCGTAAACAAGGTTTGATAGTTGAGAAGAGGGATTGAATAACTCGGGTTCAAACGTTGAGGGGTGCATTATTGACATTTTTGGCGCGAAAATTCTATCTTCCACTTCTCATGTCAGCAATAAAACATCTAGTTCTCGTTAATACTAAGTACCGTACCGGCGTTATTTTTTTTATTTATTTACCACACATCGAAGAACATTTTTCCTCTGCTTCCCCGGAGCCTCTTTAACAAAACTCAAGAAGAAGTCTGTCGGCACACAGGCTGCAACAGAGATCAGGGACATTGTACAGTGCCGTTAATACACTAACTAAATGAATGAATGAATGAAAAATTAGTTGCGTTTTCGCAGATACCATGGTATCTGTTACCACGGTAACTGAATCTGCAATTAGTCGTTTTTGCAGTTACCGTGGTATCTGATACACGGTTGCTCACCAAAAGAAAAACTGATATCCAACATCACTAAGTGCTAAAGTTCTTTCTCACCAATCTGACAAAATTTTATGAAAGTGAGATGACTTTTCAGCTACCACGACCAGTTACCACGGTCGGACCGTAGTATCTGAATATCAGATACCCCGATAACTGGCCAGATACCACGATAACTGCAAAAACGCCTTTTGACCGTGGTATCAGATACCATGGTATCTGCAAAAAGGCCACTATTTTATTGCCCATCAACAGCACATATGAGGAAAAAGATGGAGTACAGTTCCTTTTTGCAGACGGCCAAATTGCCCCCGAAACCCCTCAGTAGTTGGACCAAATCAACGTTCTCGATCGAAGTCTTTTCTTGTTTTCTGAATTTTCTAGGATGTTGCGACAAATCCTGATCGTCTGGTTCGTATCAAAGGACTTCTGGTGGCATTCTGCACTACAATGAAAGTAAGTAAATAAAACAGTGGTATTAACAGTTGCTAAAATCGAAAAGTCTACTACGATATTAGTCAGCGATATTTCCATCCTTCTTAGCAAGGGTCAGAGCAAAATAACACTAGAGAGTACCGCCAAGACCTGTGCTCTCCATGCTTTGCAAACGGACCATACTCGTAGCGCCGCCCACTACGCTTTCGGCATTTAAAGCGAGACAAACTTGCAGGTTTAGAAATTTCTGGTAAAGCAAAGGTGCGGCCTGCACACAGCAAGGAAACAATGGAGGCTGTATCATTTTTCTGCGATGTTCGGAATATGAAGTTATCGGAGCCAGCGGTGGTGAACGACTGAATGAATTTCAGTAGGGATGTTCTCTATAGCTAGTGGTGTTAGTATTGCTGCTATTCGAGTGTGTGTCAATTTTTCTCAAGTCTTAACGCTACTGCCTAGTGTTATTTTGCTCTGGCAAGGGTCCTCGTCAGGCTGTTGCTGGACTCAAAGAAACGAACCTGTCACCAGGTTCGATTGTATTTCTTCTGTACAGTCCGGGTTTCGCAGTCGGATGCGAATTTCCCTTCACTCGGAAATTCTGACGAATCCACGCAGATTTCTACAGTGAATCTAATTTAGCTTGCGTATTTTCGCATGCGAAATTTTGTTGGACTGCGTACGTGGCTTTACTGACCCCTCCTTGTCTTTGTAGCAATATGGCTTCGACATTTCGGAACTCAGAGCAGTTCTTCGCAATGCTTCGGACCTCTACTATGAAATTGCTATGCAGAGATGTACCCAAAAGCTTCGAGCCTTGTTTGACGAAGACAATTATCAGCCGATGGAGGTAAGAACTTTATAAAATTTATTTTCCGCTCCAAGTTTGTTTCCGACATATTTTTCAAAATCATTACTTCTGTCTCCATAGTGAGTAAGTAATTTGTTTGTAACCCGTCATTTCAAAAAAACGAATTAAGTGAAGGAAAATAAAAAACACGCTTAAAAGATCAAAAACAAAAAGATGCTAGTTTTCAATCTTCGACGAGGAAGCAGTGGATAATGTCATGCGCGGGTTGGGCCCATTTGTCCATGATTTGTGAAAGCAACGACGAAACATCCAAAAGGGTCACGCTTGCATCTTGAATTTTGAACTTTTCCGTCAATGTATGGTTACGACATAGTTTTGACAAATGAAGCAAAGGCATCGTATATTTAAAATAATAAGTATTTGCGACAGACTCACAAATATCAGATAAACAAATGTAGATGGATAGAAACTTTATTTTGCTAATCGGCTATCGTGGTTGAAAACCAAACTCGCGATTACTGTCAGTGTAAAATTTAATGAAAAATAAGCCGATGTCTTAGGTCCATAGTAGACTAAGAATATTCGAAAAATGTGACGGAGAAGAAACAAAATTAAAAATCATGTCTCTTGTAGAACTTCCTTTTGAAGCTCACTGAAACGCCTTTTTTCTGTCTTTTTTGCGGCATTTCAAATGTCTGAAAATAAAAGGAAATCCTGATGAAATCAGTAAACCATTCTGTACTAGAAAGATCCTGAATTTGCCTCTATATAGCTATTTCAAAAAATGTAGTTCATTTTAACGTGAATTTGCCGCCAAATTCGAATTTGCCGCCAAATTCGAATTTCCCGCCAAATTCGAATTTCCCCCCAAATGTCAGGCCATAAAAAAAAAATCACATCGAGAGTTTTTTGTAAACTTTGAGCCACGGTCCGAGCCACAAATCCGTGTTGGTCGCGGAAACGTACTTGTAGGCCATTCAAGCGATCCTGGAAACACCTTCTCGAGCCACAGCCTATTTGCCCGAGACATAGAAATTAAGTCAGCCGCAGGCTTTTCCTCACGACAATCACAGCCCTCCTGTCCTCTCCCCCTTCCTTCAAGCATCGATGAATGTACACTGTAAAAAACAATCTTGCAGTATTTGCTACTGGGATTAATCTTGTATCTAAAAAGATAATCTTATCTCTAATTCGGATTAATTTTATCCCAGTAGAGATAAGATTAATCCCAGTAGCAAATACTGCAGTTAACTTTAATCCTTACTGGGAGAAATTTTTTACAGAGTAATCTAAAAGTATTGAAACTATGCGTCTGTCGCATGGATCTGAACCCCTATTTCTGGTCACAAAATGGTAAATTTGAAAGTCACAAACTTTTTTTCTCGTTTGTTGCTGAAATCCAATCTTTTCTCACGAAATTTCGGAAATCTCATAATTTTGGGATCTGTACTTTCACCACAAAATCCGAGTATTTTTTACAAGATTTTCTAGCATGCATCTTATGTGTAGCTTATTATTCATAGGTCCTCATAGGTGTGAGAACAGAAATCCGATTTTTTGTCTTTGGTCCAGGTGCATGAAATACGGAAAAAATCAGAAAAGAGCAGTTAAGATTATCCTCGGACCAGCTTACCATAGTTGTGAAGAGAATCTTTCAAGTCTCGGCCTTCCTTCCTTTGAGCAACGTAGACACAATTTAACAACAAGTTTTGGCCATAAATTTCTGAAATATGAACTTCACAGATTATTGATGCCTGAGGCCTGAGTATGTTTAGCAAAATAACAAGAGCTAGAAGCTCAAATGGAACTGCAAGGCTGGGTTAGAGGATGAAAGTAGGGATTTGCCAATTTGTAGGTTTGTCTTGATCATTTGTAAGCAAAACCCTTGATATAAGAATGATCATGGGCCCTTGGAAATCACGAGAATATGTCGTTTGGTAAATAGTATTTTATTTTTGCACTGTGATGATGCGTACTTCAAGGGCGCTAGACATACATGTGTAAGCAAAACCTTTGAGACAAAAATGATAGGCTCATCGGGATCATGAAAACGTATATTTTGCTGAATTTTTGTTTGTACTTTAAGCAATCGACTTGTGAGCAAAATTCTTGAGGCAAAAATAATCATGGGCCCTTGGGGATCACGAATATATGTCGTTTGGTCAAAAGTATTTTTTTTCACTTTTCGGTTAAGATGCGCACTTTAATGGTACTATATAGAAATTTATTTTAAGCAAAATTCTTGTGGCAAAAAAGATCATTAGCCCTCGGGAATCATGAAATGTATCGTTTGGTCAAAAGAATTTTTTTACTGTGCCGTTAAGATAAATACTTTAAGGGGTGGTCGTCGGATCGGGGAAATATCCCGTATATCAATTATGCAATGTTTCAGCCAATTTTCATCGTCCCAGCACATCTGGAAGTACCTTAACTCCAACCACCGGAATTCTGGACCCCCCCCCCCTCCCTCCCACCTTCAACTCCCCCAGTGTCCGAATCTGCTCCGGTTCTGTCACTGATGCATCTAGGGCTTATGCTTGTTCTTCCGACCAAGTTTCATCCCGGTCGCTTCACTCTAAGCGTGTCACACGATTTCCGGTTCTCCCCTCCACCCCCTCCCCCACATTCATCGATCCTGTCCTGACTTCAAATGGGACATCTTTGACACGAGTCTTTCCAAGTACCAAGTTTCGTTAAGATCCGATCACCCGTTCGAAAGTTATACATACCTCAACATTGAGGACTCCCCCTCCCTCCACTCCCCCCACGATGGTCGGATCGGGGAACTGATCCAGGTCAATCTGCCTGGGATTCTGATAGGCCTGCCAAGTTTCATCGTCCCAGCTCACCTGGAAGTATATTAACTCCATATCACCGGAATTCCGGAACCCCCTCCAACTCCCCCCACAGTGCTCAAATCCGGTCTAGTTCTGTTTATGATGTACCAAGGGCTTGTGCTTGTTCCTCCCACAAAGTTTCATCCCGATCGTTCCTCTAAGCGTGTCACATGATTTCCGGTTCCCCCCTCCGACTATCCCCCACATACACCGGATCCTGTCCGGACTTAAAATAGGACATCTGAGACATGAGGTCTTTCCGAATATCAAGTTTCATTAAGATCCGATCACCCGTTCGAAAGTTATGGATGACACTTAATTCCGGCTCCCTCCCTCCCCCCACGATGGCCGGATTGGGCAAGTGCGCTATTTCCAAGTTCATTTGGTCGGATCCCTGATATGCCTGCCAAGTTTCATCGTCCTAGCAAATCTGGAAGTACCCTAACTCGCGATCACCGAACTGACCGACCGGCCGACGGAAAAGTGATCGGTAAACAGCACTTGCCGGAAGGCAAGTGCCATAAAAAGAAGCCCATCACTCGCACTCAAACCCACTTAAACAAAGTTAAATTAACGAATCATCCAGTAGATGCAACCGAAAGAAAGATTCGTTTAATAGCTCTAGTCGTGTTTATTTCGTATTATTTGTCATGAACCATTTTCTATATCTTGTTTAAAGTGTTAGGTTGACTTGCCTTTGCTAGCTATCTTTGTTATTTTGGTCATAAACTAGACTTTACGTGGACATATCTTCCTAGAGGCAGTAAAAAGCCGCAGACGATTTTTTTATTTTTAATAGGTATTTTTAGTATCTTTAGTACTACTTCGCTTAGTGGAGAACGCCGCAAAATCCATCGCGGTACGCGCCTGTATTCTGAACAGCTTTACTCATTAACCCTGGTTCATTTTCGTCAGATCCTTGATTATGCATTCTACATAGAAATATTTCATAAGAAATGAATGTGAGATATATGATTTCAGATTGCTACGTTGGATCAAGAAAAGAAGCTGATAGGCTCCTTCCACGTACCTGAAGAACCACTGACCTTCCCGAAAAAATACCCTTTCTCCGCCATGGTACCGAAAATCTACCATCTGCTGAAAGATTATGTACTGGACTGTAGGCAGTTTGTGCAAGATCTCAGCCTAAGGTAATCTATCTTAGTATATCACGATATATTTGTTATTTTGTTTTTTTTGTTGTTTTGTTTTCCATGGACAACGACTGAAAATACGTAGTAGATGACAAATACAGACAACAAGTAGATATACAGTAAAAGACACAGCAGCCGTCTTTAGCGTCTAATTGGCAGTACTCTTGATGATAAACTCTTCGCGCCCAGCGAAGAGCCGTAAACGTCACCACAACAAACGTTGTTGATTAGTTTACATAGGATTTGGGTCAGTTTGTGGGTTCATTTATGGGCGTTTCTCCTTCTTCGGTAGGACCACTTGCGTGTTTCGGACTCGATCATATACAGCAGAGAAAAATAACATTAGGGAGTAGCGCCAAGACCTATGCGTTCCGTGCATACGGGCCTTACTCATAGCTTCATCTACTACGCTTGCGGCATTTAAAGCGAGACAAACTTGCGGGTATAGAAAATTCTGGCACAGCTAAGATGCAGTCCGAACGCACCGAGGAAACATTTTTTTTTCGATATCTTCGTTATGTATCGCTAGTGGTGCTAGAGTCGCTGCTTTTCGAGAGTGTGACACTGCTTTCAAGCCTTGGTGCTACTCCGTAGTGTTAGTTTGCTCTGAAATAGAATGTAGCGCAGCGCGTCTTTTAGCTCTCTCCTCGATTGTATCAGTTCGGAATACGGGGCAGAGCAAAATAATACTAGGGAGTAGTGACAAGACTTGAGAAAAGTCACACACACTCGAACAGCAGTGATACTAGCACCACTAGCGATAGAGAACGTCCCTACTGAAACTCATTCAATCGTTCACCAACGCTGGCTCCGATAATTTCATATCCTGAACATTGCCTCCATTATTTCCTTGGTGTGTGCAGATGTCACCTTTGCTTTCCTAGAAATTTTTTAAACCTGCGAGTTTGTCTCGCTTTAAATGCCACAAGCGTTGTGGGGGCGCTAGGAATATCGCCCGTTTACAAAACATGGAAAGCATAGGCCTTGGCGCTACTCCCTATTTGCTCTGCACGGGGCCGATCACATTGCTGCGAATATTAGTATTCCTAACTCATACATGGAGACTTCAAAAGAAACTATACCATCCGCTGTTTGCGCCCTTGTAGACAAATTGTAAGCTGCATTAAGTACTATCCTAAATAATGGTTATCAAAATCAATGCTTCAAGTTTAACCGAAAAAGGCCGTAATAGGGCAATCTAAGTTACCCATCACTTATTCATTTAAATAGGCTTGAAGACCCGATAAAAATGCGTTACTTCGTTGCTCCACTATTGACCAATAATTGATTTTCAAGTGGACTTTCCCTGTCGGATCTGTGGTACTCTCTGAGCATGTTTCACGAATACGGTTTACGAAAATAAAATGAAATGGCAAATTAAATCGTTTGCGAGACAGGAGAAAGTGACGATGGAGTGCTTGGCATTCGTCTGTATGTGTTTGAACCACAGTCATCACATACCTCACCTCTCTGGCCATCTGAAAAGCCGCATTTGTGTCGAGATTCGAATTTTCTGCGTCATACTAGAACTTTTGCGGTGTGGGGGCGGTCGTGGCATATTCAAAGTCACTACTCTGGCATATAATGAAAAACAGAAAAGTCGCTTGATACAATCCAAATAATTCGGGGTGTTCAAGTAAGTGATACAAAAACAAGTTGGCTTTTCAGTTAAAAAGTACTCAGTTCAGTCCACCGATTAATCACCCAATCTTTTAGTTTAAGACAAAAGGCGGTCACCTTATGATGAATACGAGTGTGAAAGAACATGCAAACCTGGGTATGCTGATTGTTCCCGGATCGGAAAAAATGGACGGAATCCGGTTTTAAATTCAGGGCTTATCCCTTTTTGCCTGATTGGAATCTTGTACTTGCTAGGCCGGATTACGATTCCAGATCCTCGAAATCATGAATCCGCCCAAACTTCTAAGGCTTCATCCTTCCAGTTCAGTCGAAGCTCTTTCCTTTAAAAGAGAGATAATTCATTGGCAACCATCTCATTTATCTTCTTATTCACCAAAAAACTTATCATGGCTCACGCCAAATTTGTTTGGTTTCGTCATGGATACAATTTACGAGCACACACATAAATCATAATAGGCCTACGCATGTAGGGCTACAACGGTCATAAATAACATTATAAGTTCAAACTAGCGGACTAGCAAACTCAAACTAGCAAACTAGCTTTAAAAATGAAAGGACAAAACTCTTTGCAAACATCTGGCGGGCACATTTGATTGGCTGCAACTTTTCAACCGCAGTAGCTACCCTGCGAGGGAGCCTTTTTGTGCCTTGCCTTGGGTCTTGGGGATGACGAATGCTTTTCTGTCACCTTTGATTTTAACCCAGTTATTTTGATCTCTCGATCCTGAGCATTAAATGGTGGATTCGGTTTCAGATCCCTTCAGGGTCGGATTCCCTCTGCAGTATTTTGCCACAATTGTATACACTGTTATTTCTTTTTAGTTATTTGGACTTGTTGATCGATTACTTTTTATGTTTATGATAATCAGCTTAGTCCATCGCAGGTTTTTGGAACAATTGATTTCACTTGAAGTGCAGGAGTATTTACATAGCTTCTTCTCTCTACTTAATCGCCAAGTTGTTTTTTAGCCGTCGGGAGCTGGCTGAAGTTTTGTCCAAGGCTGTAACTCAACTGATCAACCGATCCCTATCCGGTTGTTTCTTCGCCTTGATTAAGAAAACATCCCTGTCCATCCTTCAAGTTATCCAACTGTCGATCAACATCGTTCACATTGAGGAATCGATGCAAGACGCTGGAGACCTATATACAGGATTTGAAACAAGTGAGTCCTTGTTGCGGTAACGGTTAATGCCGGTTAACGCTGAATCGGTCAATAGTTTCAAGTGCATTTGATGGAATTTTTAACTCTAATCAGTTCGACTCTGGAAATGTCTCAGAGTTATTTAGAGGCGAAAGCCTTTCCTGTTGCTATATATTTACGCTACCTTTTCCTTTACGTTAAATGTCCCCCCTCCATAAATATAATAACGTCCCAAATTTTCCATCCGTATTCCGAATTTACTATAAAAAAAAAGTTTATCGACCCTAACCGCGCTTAGAATAGAATAGAATATCTTCTACACGAAAGCCCGTAGGCTGTAGCAAATACATATAGTGTTAACATTGGTTTGGAATAAACATAGCTATTGCCTACTAACAACCTACAAATAAAAAATAAGAACTAATACATGAAAAAACGCGGGTGGCGCCAAACCAAACCGGACGAATTTCCCCAACAATCTCACAGCACAAAAATTGTTGACTTTTTAATATTCTATCCACCCTTTAGCAAACACTCCTTCACCAAATACCTCGGTCTTAAATCATGTTGCTCTCTATACTCACATACTGATACAAAGATGGGCACACAACTGTTTTGTTCTTGTATTAACCCTCAAAGATGGGCACACAACTGTTTTGTCAACGGCTAATGCAACGAAAATGGCCCATGGAAAAATCGTACCTAACAGAACCAGGTGCAAATCGACGAGGTCTACAATAAATCTTTTGCGGGTTTCGCCTAAAAAAAAACCGTTTACCCCCCCCCCCTCCCGACCAACCCCCCCCCCACCCACCAAACAAAAACGGTATCAAGCCCCCCCCCCCCCCCCCCCCCCCCCCCCCCCCCCCCCCCCCCCGGCGAAAATCCCCCGGTATAAATAAAAAAGACAATCCCAAAAGAATCTCCTGGTCGCAAATAATCCCTACGCTACGTGTAGTACGTATAGTAGCTGGGTACCCGGACTAGCTCATGTACCTACTGACGGATATATAAGAGTAGAATCACTGGACGCAACTTCATTCGCAGACTATGACTGTACAATAATGTCTGAAGTACAGTGGATATCCATTAACAAGTGTAAGAATCCAATACAACCATCTTTTCCTCCTCTTCTGTGCTATTCCGTGCTGGTTTGTTCCCGATTTACAGGAAGAGACACTAGCTGATTGCGAATTTGCTTCTCAGAAACCTAAGTTTTCGTCTATACCTTCCCGTGGGCATGCCGGAATCAACCAACCATGGCGAAGTTTCCTATCTTGAACCCAAGAATGAAATTAAAAGAAATATGTGAACAGCTTTTATCATCATCCAACCGCCTCCTGCCCACTGTGCCAGCTAATTCAGTAAATTCATGTTTTTTCGTGTTTAGCTGTGTGTTTTTATGGCACTTGCCTTCCGGCCCAAGTGCCATATACCGATCACTTTTCCGTCGGTCTGTCTGTCGGTCGGTCGGTCGGTCGGTTAGTCCGGTGTTTGCGAGTTAGGGTACTTCCAGATATGCTAGGACGATGAAACTTGGCAGGCATATTAGGGACCCGACCAAACTAAGTTGGAAATAGTCAGTTGCCCGATCCGACCATCATGGGGGGAGGGGAGGGGGAGCCGGAATCCGGAATTTGGTGGCAAGCATAACTTTCGAACGGGTTATCGGATCTTAGTGAAAGTTGATATTTTGGAGAGACGTCATGTCAGAATCCGATGAATGTGGGAGGGGGGGGGGGGCGGATATCATATGACAAGCTTAGAGTGGAGGGATCGCGATGAAACTTGGCGAGAGGAACAAGCACAAGCCCTAGGTACGTCATTGGCAGAAGCGGACGGGATTCGTGCACTGTGGTGGGAGTTGGGGGGGGGGGGGGGGGGGGTAGAATTCCGGTGATACGGAGTTAAGTTACTTCTAGGTGGGCTGGGCCAGTGAAACTTGGCAAGCATACCAGGGACCCGACCAAACTAAATTGGAAATAGTCACTTCCCCGATCCGACCACCGTGGGGGGAGTGGAGGGAAGGGGAATCCGGAATCTAGAGGTACGTATAACTTTGGAACGGGTGATCAGATCTAAATGAAACTTGTTATTTGGAAAGACCTCGTGTCTCGGATGTCCCATGTGAAGTCCGAACCGGATCCGATTAATTTTTTTTTTTTTTGGGGGGGGGGGGGGGTCAGAGGGGGAGCCGTAAATCTTGTGACACGCTAAGAGTTTAGCGATTGGGATGAAACTTGGTGGGAAGAACAAGCACAAGCCCCTAGATTCATCAGTGACAGAACAGGATCGGGTTCGAGCACTGTGGGGTGAGGAAGGGGGGGGGGGGGGGGGGTCCGGAATTCCGGTGATCACCAGTTAAAGGACTTCCCGGATGTGCTAGGACCATGAAACTTGAACATTAGAGACTTGACATGATTAGAATATTTTTGCCTCATGGGTTTTGCTTACAACTGAATTTCTTAAAGTACAAATGATACTTTTGATTAAAATATACATTTCATTCTCCCGATGAGCTCATCATCATTTTTGCTTCAAGAGTTTTGATTACAGATGAATTTCTAGCGCCCCTAAAGTGCGCATCATCACAGCCAAATGTATTACCAAACGATACGTTCTCGTGATTTCCAAGGACCCATTATCTCAAGGGTTTTGCTTACAAATAATCACAACAAACCCACGAACTAAAGAATTCCTACTTTCATCCTCTGACCCAGCCTTACCCAGTGCCATATGAGCTTGCAGCTCTTGTTTATTGTGCGTTTTCTCTTTTTTCTTTTTTTTGTGTGTGTGTGTATATATTGTGCAAATGTCTAATTAGTGGGATGCATGTAATAAAATCATTCGCTCATATTACAGCTAAATTTCCAGTGGTGATATTTAAATTAAACTTCGCAGTAAGATGTAGTTTCAGTTCCAGTATTCTAGTAGACATGGCTCTGCCGGGTTTCTTAGAAGATTTCAAACTTTAACCAAATAGGTCTGAGATCTGATAGTCTAGTTACACTTCATTTATTACTTTAATAGGCATGAAACCCGATAAAAATGCGGTAATTTGTTTGTCCGCTATCCACAGAAAAAACGATTTCACCAACTGAACTTATTCTTTTGGATTTGTGGTACCTCTATGTGCTTGTCCCTCTATGCTTGAAATCAGCCACTACAAAGGTAAGTCACACATATATAGCACAAAGATATATCTTCCAGCACTTTCCTACTCCCTCCAGGGGAATTAGCGTCCGTTGCACATAGAAATGCAGCCTTTCGTCGACATTCAGATCCTCAGCGTCTGGATGAATTATGGGTTCTCGTACGAGCAGCGCACATTCTGAACGTTATTACTAGAGCCCCGGATGAAAAAATACAAATCTCTTATATCAGTCAAAATAATTCAGTTTATTCAAATAATAGATAAAATAAAATAAGCTGCCTTTTCAGTTAAACTTTAAACTCGTCCCGCCTGTTTTCAGTCTAACTAGGCTCCCTTGGCTTTGATGAGAAACACGGACAGACTTCTATGACTGTTTTTTTCTGGCCAACGAGCTCCCCGAAAGAAATAAGCGTAAGCGTGATTCGGTGAATTAAAAAAGCAGGGTAGTAGGCCTACCGTTGTTTTTCTTTGAAACTAGAACTTTTTCTTTTCAGCATTCGAGAGGGCACGCAGGCTGTCAAACTACATGGCAGCGTCGTCTTCAAAGACCTTAGGTCTGAGGCTGAAAACCAGATCTACGAAAGGCTACATTCCAAGATTACGGAATTCTTCGAACTTTCGGGATACGACTGGACACTTTCCGAGCCCTCGGGACAACCTTCCGGATTTATTTCGGATCTGCGAGTGTTCTTGAAGTCGACCTTTTCAGCGTTTGGATTCGCCAACCTACCGGTAAGGGTCTATGTAACCTAGAGCTCCTCAAAACATGCCACCTGCTCAACAGTTATTAGACTTGATAAATAAAAAAACGCACAACCCCAGGCGAAAAATACTAATTTTTACATTACAGTAATAAAGTAACAAACTGATAAATAATAAGAATTCCAGTAAGTAGTATATAATCGCCGATCCTAGACCACCCTCCCCCCAATTTCAAAACCCCATTTTAACATCAATTTCTTAAATTTTAACATCCTTTTTACCAAATTATCCCCCTTTTTAAGAACATTTTTATTTTCTTAATTCCAAAATAAAGGATACAAGAAATGAGAATATTACCCTTTACTACATATAAAATACTACAATATACTACTACTTCTTTTTATGGCACTTGCCCTTCGGCCAAGTGCCATATAGCGATCGCAATTTCTGTCCGTCCGTCGGTCTGTCGGTCTGTCGGTCTGTCGGTCTGTCGGTCTGTCGGTCTGTCGGTCTGTCGGTCTGTCGGTCTGTCCAGGTTTTGCTAGTTCGGGCACTTCCAGATAAGCTAGGACGATAAAACTTGGCAGGCATATCAGGGACCCCAAATGATTAAGTTGGAAATAGTCACTTCCCCGATCCGAGCACCGTGGGGGGAGTGGAGGGAGGGGGAATCCGGAATCTTGAGGTATTTTTAACTTTTGAACGGGTGATCGGATCTCGATGAAACTTGATATTTGGAACGACCTCATGCCTCAGACGACCCACTTAAAATCCGGACCGGATCCGGCGACTTTTGGGGGGAGCTGGAGGCGGCAACCGGAAATCTTGGGAAACGCTATGAGTGGAGGGATCGAGATGAAACTTGGTGGGAAGACACCTAGCAAACACTAGATACATCATTGACATAACCGAGCCGATTCGGGCACTGTGGGGGGAGTGGAGGGAGGGGGAATCCGGAATCTTGAGGTATTTATAACTTTTGAACGGGTGATCGGATCTCGATGGAACTTGATATTTGGAAAGACCTCATGCCTCAGACGACCTACTTAAAATCCGGACCGGATCCGGTGACTTTTGGGGGGAGCTGGAGGGGGCAACCGGAAATCTTGGGAAACGCTATGAGTGGAGGGATCGAGATGAAACTTGGTGGGAAGACACCTAGCAAACACTAGATACATCATTGACATAACCGAGCCGATTCGGGTACTGTGGGGGGAGTAGAAGGAGGGGGAATCCGGAATCTTGAGGTATTGTTAACTTTTGAACGGGTGATCGGATCTCGATGGAACTTGATACTTGGAAAGACCTCATACCTCAGACGACACACTTAAAATCTGGACCGGATCCGGTGACTTTTGGGGGGAGCTGGATGGGGCAACCGGAAATCTTGGGAAATGCTATGAGTGGAGGGATCGAGATGAAACTTGGTGGGAAGACACCTAGCAAACACTAGACACATCATTGACATGACCGAGCCGATTCGGGCACTGTCGGGGGAGTGGAGGGAGGGGGAATCCGGAATCTTGAGGTATTTATAACTTTTGAACGGGTGATCGGATCTCGATGGAACTTGATATTTGGAAAGGCCTCACACCTCAGACGACCCACTTAAAATCTGGACCGGATCCGGTGACTTTTGGGGGAGCTGGATGGGGCAACCGGAAATCTTGGGAAACGCTACGAGTGGAGGGGTCGAGATGAAACTTGGTGGGAAGACACCTAGCAAACACTAGATACATCATTGACGTGACCGAGCCGATTCGGGCACTGTCGGGGGAGTGGAGGGAGGGGGAATCCGGAATCTTTAGGTATTTATAACTTTTGAACGGGGGACCGGATCTCGATGAAACTTGATATTTGGAAAGACCTCATGCCTCAGACGACCCACTTAAAATCCGGACCGGATCCGGTGACTTTTGAGGGGAGCTGGAGGGGAGAACCGGAAATATTGGAAATCGCTATGACTGGAGGGATCGAGATGAAACTTGGTGGGAAGACACCTAGCAAACACTAGATATATCATTGACATAACCGAGCCGTGCCTACTCGTAACAAGTGCCATATGAGCTCGTAGCTCTTGTTTTTTACATTTTTCATTTTTTACTGAGTAAACAGTTCTAAATCCACATATGTTTCTTTGTTCTTGTTTTCGCGTACAATCGGTTGCAAAACTAGATTTTTCTTTAAAAGTAATTCGTTAGCAATGGCATTATATTTGTGTGTTATAAACAAATCACAGGGTTTGTCATTATGATTAATAACTACAACCAACTTATCACCATATTTTGTCTTAGCAATTCTCATTTTAACGATAGTATATTTCAGTCCTAGAACTAGTTCTTCTTTCCTGATTGTCTCATTGTATTTATTCATTCTGATTGTATTCAAGACTTCCTTTGTGGACTCCATTTATTAGGGGATGATTTTATTAAATAAAAATCCAGACTCACAAACTCACATACATATTTTTGTTAATAATACCTAATGTAGCTTTTCTTTCATAATATATAACACAGTAAATATTATATGGTACAGGCTGAGCGTGTTTTAATGTTAAACTTATTTCAATATCAGCAGTTGTTCCATTATATATACTTGATTCGTGTTTGGAAACATCGAAACAGAATAGTGGATATACTTCTTTAAATTCTTCTATACTAACAACACTACCAGTATCAAATGCTAATTGCTTATAGCCCAAATGTATGAACCTATTGTAAAGATTTGAGTATTTACATTTCTCATCGCTAAAGTCGCATTTGAGTGGTTCTTCAGGATATTTATCCCCATTAATTCTAAGTTCTATGTCTGTTAAATTCATATGATCAAACACCATATTATTCATTAATTGATTGTTATGCTTTTCATTTTTCTGTAACATCACAACGATTTTTGTAGGACTATTTCTCTCAGACACAACTTTCCAGGTGTGTTCCTTATTCTGACTAACATCACTTTTATAACTATTACATGCTTCCCACATCAGATTATGCTTTTTATCCTTAGCAAGATCCTTTTCTAATTCACTCATCATTTCGATACTAGGAGCTACAATAGGGATCTTCCAGGATAAATACTCGATGACTACTTTGAAATTAGTATTTCCATTTCTTATAATCATGTTGTTATCATCATTTCTTCTTAGAAATAATTTATGCGATGCACCTCTGAAGAATCGTTTGTTTCCTTTCAGAAATCCAAACAACTCTGATAATGGTAAATACATATTTACTAATTTACTGCTCTTTGTTCTGTTATATCTTTTTTCAAATCCTTTATTATAATTATTATTATTTCTCAAACTGACTGTTCCACCCCCTGCTGCAGCCCCTGCAGTAAACGAAGCAATAACAGGATTAATTTCTTTTCCTTGATTATAATCCTTATACCAGAAATGATTTCTTGCTGCACTTCTAGAATAATCATCAGAGTATTCAATCAACTTTGTAACGGTAGTTGTAATACCAACATGATTAATTTTTTCAACCGATTCATCGTTTATTACATACTCAGCGGTACTGAATAAATTAAATCCATTATTCGTTAAAGTAGCAACATCGGTTGCAGCTATAGGAGTCCCATCTTCGTTTACTATTCTTACACTGACATCAAGATAACTTTCACTTGGATAAAACCAGGAATCTAATTTCTTCGTTACGAATTCAAACTCTGATTTATTAGATACATTCACATCTGTTTCTCGAATTTCTTTAAATTCATATTTAACCACTGTTTCATCCACAAGCGGTTCATCAAAAATGTTCCATTGCGGACTGATAACTTTATTTACTGCCATTTATATAAGAAAGAAATTATTAAATAAAACTTATTTCAGAATCTTTAATCCATTTCCAGTCATTAACGTTTTGATCAAGTCCTGACTTCTTTGATTTAAAATCCTTTTATTTGTACCGATAAGATCCTTCATCGATTTTTTGTTTCCAATTACATCAATGAGTTCCTTCTTGTTTACATCGATCAGATCTTTCCCATATTCTATTGCTCTGTTTTTCAACAACTCAAATCTCGGTTTAATAATATTATTATACATTGACATAGCCCCATCTTTTATTTGTTTTGCTGACGTTTGAAATAACTGGGAATTAACAATGTTTTTGAATACACTACCGATTCCACTTCCATACTGCTTTTTATAAAGTAATCGCTTATTATTAATCAACATTTATAGGTAAATAATTTTATTTCACTAATCCTTTAAGCTTTTCTTAAATGCAGCACGTATCCAACGTTATCACCATTCAAATCGATAGGTCTTCCCAACTGATCAGTAATTGTCATTCTCAAGGAGTAAATAAAGTCTTTTGTATTAATAGGAAGGTAGATTAATTGTCTAGGATTCTCAACAATTTGACAACCCGGTTCTGTATTAGGAACAAATGTCCAAATGACATCTGATTTACTTTTGTTTACGATAGAACTGTTTACAAGAGAGCAGTGAATTTGAATTTTATCAACGCTTCTTGTTATATTCGGAAGCTTTGTACCTTCATTGATTTTCTTAGATATCTCACTATCCTTCTCAAATCCTAAAATCTGACACAAGTCACTATTAAATCTAAACACATATTTTTCTTGTAATAGTATGACAAATCTCATAGATGCTGGATTGGATGAAATTACAATAGGACATTTATCTTTTGGGGTATCAAAATACTGACACAAAAAATAATTCAAACAATCATCGTTATACATCCCATTAGGAATAGTAACATTCATCCATTCTGTTGCATTATTATCTTCATCTTTCCTGTATTGAAATGTATTATTTCCAAATTTATCACTTATATTATGCCATGAATACCACAAAGTACACTGATTCAAACCTATTTCATAACCCCAATTACGATTCAATTCGATTGGTTGACTAAATGTTATATCAATGATACTTTCATTACCTTCAATGTTTAACAACACCATTTATTAGAAATATTTTTTATATATTGAATTGTAATTTCTCTTCGTAAGAAATTTATTTCGCATTAACGAATCCAAAATATCGATAGCTTCATTTCTCACCTCATCAGATGTATTTCCGTTTACTCTGCTACCTATCAAAGTGTATAATTTTGAAATCATTTCATCACAATTCATAAATATTCCAGTTCCTTGTTGTCTGATAAAGGGTATACTAGATTGAATTTTTTTTAATCTATCCTTATAGTCTTGTATAAATAAAATAATTTGATCATACTTATTCGAACTATAACTTTTACTTTTCAGACCACCATAACTTTGACTTATAGATGTTAAATAATTCAGAGCCCCATCTATTTCGTTATGATTCTTAAGGTAATAATGAGGCATTTTAAAATAATTATCGGTACCATTCCAGTCATCTTTATATTTTAAATTAATTTGATTTAATAATTCCACATCAATATTTAAGTTTAGATTTACGTCATATGGTTGTTCTAGATTGGGTTCTATCGCATGAGTGGGAGCTCGACTCGATTCCTCTGAAGTAGTGGTCTATAAAGCTGTTTTAAATGTATCACCTAATCTGATAAACCGTCTTCTTGAATTATTATCACCTTCAAGTAGTTTATTAATTATCGTTTCAGCGTTCTCTTGTAATTTTTTGATGGTGTCTTTAGTGTTTTCTTTTTGTGCTATAATAACTGGAGCGTTTAACTCTGAAGCATATTCCCGAAATCCGGCCTTCTCCATCTCATTTTGTTGAACCTTTCTTCTCTGAACTTCTCTGTTCTTCACTATATCCGATAACATATCACTCAAGCGTCTTGAATCCATTTATATACAAGTAATTTTATTTCATAATAAATTTTGAAAGTTCTTTTTCATAAAACCCTCCTTGAATTAATTCCCCACTTTTGTCAGATATTTCATAAGTAATGGGAATGGTAGGTCTGATGGTTGCTATCTGAAATACTTCATCCGTATAATTAGGTAAATATCCTTTATCGAAAATACTTTTTTCTTTTTTAATTCTGACTAAATCCCCTACTTTGACGTTTCCTGTGATTTTGTAGTCATCTACTGGAGGAAACAGAGCACTAAAAACCTTTTTCTGATTAACCTTTTTACTAGCATCAACTGGTTTCATTTGTATTGAACGGTGGTACGAGTTATTATAATTACTCACAAATAAAGGTAAAATATCAATCCAATTAGTAGTGCTATTGTGAGTGAAATATTTCCATAGCTTTTCTTTTAGCGTTCTATTGAACCGTTCAACGATTTGCGCTTTCAATTCGCTTTCAGATGCAAACCAGTGTATGCCGTTATTTTTCAAAAAAGTTTGAACATTTCTCATAACAAATTCCTTACCTTTATCAGTTTGCAACTTTCTAGGAATTCTTTCTTTAAATATATGACTGAATGCGTTTATTATTCCAGCACCTGTTTTATCTTTCAAAGGGACACACCAAGCATATTTACTAAAGCAATCAATAACAGTTAAAATGTAATTTGTTTTATTATTTTCTTTTTTATATTTCTGCATGTCAACTAAATCAGCTTGCCATTGCTCATCAACATAGTGAACATACACTCGCCTCCTTTCAAAGTTATGATAGGAAGGTTTGTGTAACGTATACACATTCTCATTTTGCAACACATTTTTTATTGTATCTTTAGACACGTTCACTCCATTTTCTTTTAATTTTCTGTAAATATCATCAACACCTGAATAATTAGAATAATACGTCTTTAATATATCTTTTTCTGCGTCGAGGTTTTTTTTAAAAAGCGATTTTTCCTCGATCCGCAAATAACACAATTCCCTTTCAGCATTGGAACATTATTTTTTTGTGACACTGCCTTAAACATTGATTCAGTGTCAGTGCTCTTTTTACATTTCATACAATAAATCTCCATTTATTAGAAAACAATTTTTATAAACGAAAAGCTACCAACTTCATTTTGCGCTTAATGTAAGAAATACAGTGAAGTCCACAGTTTAATTCATCTATATTTTGAACAGCAAGATTTTCATAAGCTATTTTTTTCTTTGAAGTTCTTAGATATTTAATTATTTCTTTTCCCGGGGGAATACCGAAAGAATCAAAAAATTCTACATGGGGGTATTCAGGTAGATTATAATAGGCAACCCAGTGAGTTCCAGGCATTCCGAGTTTATCATAATTAATGACACCGCATTCCGAATCGTTTATATGTTTGGGTAGCGTATCTAAAGAGAAAACACCTCTAAACTGTGGTATATCCCCTAATGCATCCATAATATCAAAATTAGTTAGAGGTCCTACTTTACTTTTGCTTCTTTTTTGATGTCCCCGTTTTTTGGCTTCTTAGGTCTCCCACGTACCCCATGACCGACAACTTTTTGTGTTCCTGGAAGTGTAAGTGCTCCACCGGTGTTAACATCATCGGTTTTCTTCTTAGGTCTTCCCCGTCCCACAACTTTTTGTGTTCCAGGAAGTTTTAGCGCCCCACCTGTGTTGGTTATGTTATCCACCAATTTCTTACCAGCGAATGTACCCAAAGCAGCAGCACCACTTGTTAAAGCTGCCTTACCAAGGGTAATTGCTAGCGGTATTAAAAATGGAAGTAATCCACCTTTTTGAATCGCTTCTCTCATCTGCTTGTATGATACATCAATATCACAACCCTTATTATTCATTTTACAGGTTTCAATTTTATCAATTTGTCGTTTACTTAAAAGTAACTTAACTGGTTCTCGTTCATTTTGTCTACTATGACTAACACGTATCTGACATTTTTGTTTAGCATCAAAGCATTTCTTCAGCTTTCCTTTCTGAAGCTTTGACAAATAAACTGTATACTCCATTGTTTCAACCATTTATTAGGGAATTAATTTATCTTATAAAATTTATTTACCAGCCATCATTTTTTCTATTCTGGTAACGAATGGTTTGTCAACAGGTTTTAGCTCTAGCTCTAGAAGCCTTTTTAAAATATTTACTACTGCTCTTTCAATATTATCGATACGAGTTTTTTGACCAGCAATCTTTCCTTCAATTATACCGTTATGGGTGTGTTGCCCCAGAAGCTTTTTGTCATAATCTAAAAGATTCATAGTTAACGTTGCTAAATTAACAGCATCATTTTTGTTTCTAGGGTTTTGAACATTTGTTATCAACTTGTTTTCAGCGTTAATCTCTTTATCATTAACTCGAACTATTTCTTTTACAAATAACCCTTTATCTTTGTTCCTTACCAACGAATTATCAGGAGAATCATCTATCGCAGTTAATCTGTTGATATCTTCGCTAAAGTATTGGTTGGCTTGCACTTGTCCTGCAGTCATTTGTTCTTTAAATTGATTCAAAATAATAGTCATAGATCTGAAACTAATAGCGTCCTGGTCAGCTTTCGCATCCCCTAACATAATAATTCTCTTACCTTGTAGGTTAATATTACCGTTGTCATCAGTAACTCTCTTTTCATTCGATTCGTTACTAACCTTTTTTCCAACACTACCAAATTTATTCATTTATTATAGAAATAAATTATCCGGTAAATTTTTCAAAGTTTTTCCTGTACTTAAGGGTTTTATCTTTTATTTTTAAATCTATGAAGAAAAAACCGTAGCCCTTGGTTGCAGTCTCGAATTGTTTGAGAAATTTTTCATCGTCTATACTGGATACATGGCTTTGTCTTATTAATTTTACTTCTTTTGGATTAGAACACTGAAAGAATGCAAAATAATTGCACTGGAGCCTTACCACCTTTGGCGTTTTATGATAGCTTTGAGACAAGTAAATAATTGAGGCATTTTTCTTTCTTCCTCTTATGAATAAATCTTCTATTTTCTTCTGGTCTTTTTCAGTGACAAAATCGTCAAAGATAATCAAGTTTTGGTACTCAGGGTCTAAGTCGTCAACATCGACAATATCATCAAGATTGTTACTTACTGTTAAGACTTTCGATTTGCATTGTGACTCCAAAGTGGTTAAATTGGTTATAAGGTCTTGATATTTATCTTCTTCAAGATCTTTAGCATACAAGTATATTCGGTTGAAACAAAGATATTCATAAATTAAATTCAAAAGAAGGTTAGTTTTCCCTGTTCCAGAACTACCACAAATTAAGAGTCTAAATGGCCACTGAGGTGCAAGGTCGTGCTTATTCTGATAAGTGTTCTTTTCACTAAAGTCATAGACTTTGATTGGAGCCTTTTCATTCATTTATTTAGGAAGAATTTTTCATTATAAGATTTACTTGAGTATTTTAAGTATATACCTGAAGTTTTGAAGTAGGTACTTGAATTTTTTAAGTAGGTACTTGAATTTTTTAAGTAGGTACTTGAAGTTTTGAAGTAGGTACTTGAATTTTTTAAGTAGGGACTTGAAGTTTTGAAGTAGGTACTTGAAGTTTTGAAGTAGGTACTTGAATTTTTTGAAGTAGGTACTTGAAGTTTTTAAGTAGGGACTTGAAGTTTTGAAGTAGGTACTTGAATTTTTTAAGTAGGAACTTGAAGTTTTGAAGTAGGTACTTGAATTTTTGAAGTAGGTACTTGAATTTTTTAAGTAGGTACCTGAAGTTTTGAAGTAGGTACTTGAATTTTTTAAGTAGGTACTTGAAGTTTTTAAGTAGGTACTTGAAGTTTTGAAGTAGGTACTTGAAGTTTTTAAGTAGGTACTTGAATTTAATGTTTATAACCTAAAGGTAAAGTGTGTATTTTATCGCTTGTTACTATCCTTTTATCATCCTTAGGATCCAACGCTTTTTTATTCTGCTCTTCTAGAAACATATTGTGCTTGTATGATCTTAAGTTATACTGGGTTATAGAAAGGTTTTCCGTTTTACCAAACAGTACATCCTTATAGTTTTGAATGGTAATTTTATCTTTAACGATATTGGTTTTTATTCCTTTCAGTTTTTTGCTAGCTTTTGAAGGGTCTTGGTTGTCCTTTAAATAAGCATATACTTTTGATCGTAATCCAACAAATTCTGTCATAACCTGCCCACCTAATTCATCTTTCATCATTCCTATCACTTTCTTATTTACACTAGGAAATCCATATTGATTATCTTTCGCATAATCAGATGTATCGAACCTCTCATTCAAATCCTGTTTGATATCTTGATAAAAATCTTCAGTTCTAATATCATATATGAAAGAATCAGTGTCCATATAACACAAATCAATTTTATCTCCATATTTAGGCTTCATATAATCATAATGGAATTCATACATCAATAACTTGGATAGTTCCAATACAGCAAAGCCGATATACATTGGTTTGTCTAATTTTATCTTTTCCTTTGACATTCTTGCTACTGAAAAGTTTTCACTGAATATTATTTCAGATTTAAAGTTGGGTTTCTTTATTATTTTTTCTCTTGTTGCATCATCCGTTATTATTTCCATATCCGCTCGCTTCCTTACGTTTTCCATAGTTTTTCCAAAGCAAGCATTATTCATAAGCTTAAAGAAATCCTTTTCAAAATCATTTGTACCTTTAGTTCTAAGTGCTGTGTTGTGGTCTATATATCCTTTTAAGTAAGCACTTTCAGTGAATCCTAGTATTCTGTGTACTCTTTTCAGTATCAAACCTTTTTGTAAATAAAATTCTAGATTCCTGTGGTGAACTACATAGTTGGTTTTATCTAATACTGTGGTACATAGCTTACCGTTAAAGTGTTCCGGTGCTAATGGTAAATCCTTGTGTAATTCGTGTAGTTCTTTTGGATATTCTAAATCTACCTCATATATAGCACCTACATTCTGTAATTTCATTATCGAATTGATATGAGTTTTTAGATGGTTGTAATACTCGATTGATTCGTATTCATTCCTTTCTTTCAAATCATCTGGTATGGAAATGAATTGGAAATCATTCGCTGGTAAATTCTGCGACATCGCCCACCCATATAAATTATTAGCATCTAAATACATTAAATAATTAGATGGTTTATGCTTATTATAATCACTTGTATATTTATTATTTGCTTTTGCGTATCTTTTTATACATTGGGATACACCACCTCTTATTCCTTTTTCTATAAAGGTATACATGTCTTCCTTTGAGAATAACGGTAAGTCTACTTTCGAATGTTTTAGGAAAGCATCCCATGTTAGTCCTGGAGCTGAGAAGTAATGAAGTGGATCCAGATCATAATTCCGTATACAAACGTTCCTGAAATTCTCCACAACGTCTGATAGAATTAACACATCACTTTTTAGGTACAACTTGGTATAATCAAGTAAAGTTTTACAGTTAAATTGTTTCCATATAGATACCGCTCTTTTATAATCACTTTTGTCAATACCTTTCCCCGTCAACCTAGAATAAAAGCTTTCTATGGATGGTAACTTTGTACATTTCATTTTATCGAAACTGTCTACGAATTCATAGGGATATACCCCTTTTTTAATTATTTCTTTGAATTCATCATCATTTTTGAAGCTGTTAGATGTGAATTTGAAATTCTGTCTTAGATGATTACAAGGTACTTTGCAATCACATTTCGCTAAATTTGCTGATAGTTTGTCTAAAGATGAAGCCATAAATCTAATCGAATCTATGAACCGGATCTCATATTTTATTTCCGTATCCGTCTTTCTTATACTTATTGATTTCGAGAATGATATGAAACTTTCTGCACTTTCAAAAATTCCGTTATCAGGTATCAATTCTCTAACAAACAGATGGGAATCATATTTAGATAAATTATGCATTACTACCGGGATATGCCTAGGAATCCTGTATTTCATATTACATTCAGCATGAGCAAATCCCCTATCTTCTCCTGTCATGTGGTCGTGATCAAAGTGAGGATTTTCAGTAATTTCAGTTTTACAGATGTGACAAGTCTTATTCATTAGATTTTTCCATTTTTCGGTAATTTCTGCATTGGTATAAGTATGGTTTCTTTGTCTGCTTTCATATTTGTTTGCAATTTCTGTGGATACTTTAGTAACGGTTTTAACAAAATGTTCTGCAGCGTCTTCACCGAAATAGTCATAGTATTTGTTCTGGTTTGTATCAAAGGAACAGCATACCTGAAACCCGTAAGCAAATGGTTTCTGTTTGGCCACTTTTATTGTTTTCTTCCCGTTTACCTGATTGTATTCTTCGTTATAAGACTCAAAGTCTGCTATTATGCAATAAGGTACTTTCATTTGTTTTGCAATATTTTTATATTGTATACTTGAACCTTCAGGAGGCATTATTATATCAGGATCTTCGCAATTATTTTTACTCTCATGTTTTTCATATTGTTCTTCTTTTGTAAAATGCCTTCCGCAAAAAGTGCAGAGGTATGTCTTTTTTTGTCTTGTAGATATTTGAGTGCCGACTAGTTTGCTCAGATCCTTTACCAGTACGTAATGATTATCGAAATACAATAAATTAATAACATGTTTAGCTGTTTTGCCATTGATTGTACTTTTTAGTATATGACTTCTGATTATTTTCTCTTTATCAATTTGAAATAAGCAAATCTTAATGTTATATTTATTTTCAAATGTGTGTATATCTTGTGTATCCATCGGGAAGTTAGTAACCCCTTTGAAATCAAATTCGTTTTCATATTGTTTATAATTTGATAGTCTATCAACATGATCCTTAGCTGGATGTAGATTTGCTAAGATAGACCAAAGGAAACATTTCTGGTCGTTATTTTTTATATTTATACACGCTTTTTTATTTTTTACGAAATCTGGCAGTATTTTAAACGTTCCTCCCATGTAAGATTCTATTCGTGTCATCCTATAATCAATTCCTTCATACCGACTAAATTGTAGCCCAGATCGAGGGGTATTACTTAAAGAACTAAGTCTCTTGTTATTATCATCCAAATGACTATGAGTTAGTATGCTATTTTTATTTAAAATCCAAGAAGTACTGTTGTAATATACTACTACTTCTTCATCATTCTCCTGTCGATGGAAAATAACCCGAGTTACAAACTGAACTCTATATTGATTTATTTCGTTCATTCGCCGCTGTATATCTGCGAAAGTAAAAGCAATAAGAGTATGCTCGTCAACTCCATTACCTTGAACTGAAACGTTTACAGTGAATATATTCTCACTTTCGCTAAAAATAGTAGGCTGCTGTTCTTCTTCCGTTCTAAATACATGATCAGGAATTAATTTTTCTTCTTTAATTTTTTTCTTATTTATGAAGAGAGTTGATAAACCAATTGGTTTCTGTCTACTGTTATCACGTCTTTCTGTTTGATCTCTTATGATATCTCTATTTTTCTGTACGGAATCTTTATGTTTGGTAATAATATTATTATAGTATTCTCCAACTCTTTTTAGTACTTCTTCTCGATTTCCGCGAGTTGATAGGTTCTTGTTTTTCAGAAATTTCTTTAATTCGCTTGTCTCTTTTTCTTTGTTATCATTGTATTCTTGTTTTAGTTTTGTAATGGTGATATTATTTTCTTTTATCTCATCTTCCAGAATGGTTCGTAATCTCGGTTCTGGTTTGTAGTCGGATGGTCTGTTCTTATTATGAGTTCTTTCGTTTCTGCGTTCAATTTTAATTTTATCTTCAGCTATCAAAATATACTTACTAAGATGGTTTATTATATTATTTGTTATTTCATGTTTCTTAGCTCCATTTGTTTTGATTTTATTAATTTTCGCATAAGTCCGCAGTTCATTATATGTGTATAGCGATAATCTTTGTATAACCGCTTTGTTGTTTGATATAACCTTTTTACAAAGCTGAATAACCTCTGCAGTATTCATCATTTAATAGGGGAACATTTTTATTAATAAATTTCCCAGTCTGCGTTTTCTCAGCCGTAAAGAAAAGCACTGGTTTTCCAAATCCTTTACTATGTATTTTCCGACGCCCTTATGGGTTTCGCACATGCTTTACTACTAGTCACGGGTTTCCTTTATTCTTTACTACTCTTGACGAAATCGGCATTTGGTTACTACTCTTAACGAAAATCCGCTTTTGGTTACTACTCTTGACGAAATCGGCATTTGGTTACTACTCTTTATTTTGTTAGAAATATTTTTCGAAACAATTTTATTATATTATAAATGGAAGAATTAGAAAAGAAAATGTATGTTTACCGTCGCAGTTACAAGTACTACAATCGTATAAGTAATAGCTTACTTGTATCCAAATTCCTCTTTTCAGCAGCAGGAATGTCTGCGTTTCTAGTGCTACCGCTAGCTTCTTTAAGTTTGGGTGCTGTTATCATCGAAATAATTGAAAAGCAATTAAGCATTGCTGATAGAAAAGCAGAATTTAGGACTATTTATGATTTTTATACTGAGTTGTTGTCAATGTTAAAATGCGGACAGTTAACAATTGAGGAGGTAATTCAGAGAGAAACAGAGATGCGTAAAACCTTTCGATTTTTTCCTCGCGAAAAATACATGAAACAAGTCCGTCTGAATGGCTATAAATATTGCAAGAATACATCAATAGTTCAGAAGAATGTTCCACCAGTGTGACTCTTCACACATAACCACCACCTAGCAACAAAATCTAGCTTATAACTCAATCAATGAAACACCAATTTATTGAGAAAACTTAATTCAACATTTATAGACTCAGATTATCAAAATCAATCAACACTTCATCGGATAAGAAAACTTGCGCAGGATGCTCCTTGAGTAATGAAGACAATATCTCATCCTCTTGGATCGCTTTGCGAATAGCTTTTTCATTTTCGACGATGCAATAGTACCGTTTCCCACAGAAAGCTATTCCAGGATATTCGCGGACTAATCCATACAACTGAAGATATCTTCTTATTGTTGATTTGCTTTCTCCATATTTCTTAAATCGTTCTTCAAGAAAACACTTGTGCAGATTCTCAGGGTTGTCATTGAACAGTTTTTGCATGTACGCATACACTTCACCTTTTTTCGCTTTTAGTAACACTGATAAATAATCCAAATACACCTCCACTTTATTTAAATCAATAATTAAACGTTCTGCTTGTTCCAAACTGACTCCACATATTTTGCTGCTCAGCACCTTCTTGATGCTTACGTCCACTTTGAAGTTTCCAAACCTTCGCGAAGCATGTAAATTCGCTTTAATATCGGCTAAAAACTGCACGCTCTTCTCTTTTTTCTTGTCAACAGAGGAACACGCTGTCGTACGGTCTTCACCTTCGACTTCATCTGAGGCTGTGACTACCTTACTCCACAGCGAAAGGAATGTTTCTTGCTCCGATTTCTCCAGTTTGAACAACCCATTCATATACTTTTTCGGAATGGTTGCTGTTTTCTTCTGAATACCTTCGCTGTTCATCTGAAAATAAAAATCTTTTAACGACCTTGATGATTCCTTTACAGAATTTTTGAAGACCATTTGATTCCTACTTCATCTCGTGTGACACGCTTCGCAACATTATCTGACCCAGATAATTCCTTTACAGAATTTCCTACGTCATCTCGTGTGATGCGCTTCGCAACATTATCTAACCCATTAAAAATTCTTTACAGAATTTCCTACGTCATCTCGTGTGATGCGCTTCGTCATCTGATAACTCGTTTGGTATATTTGATATTTGCGTAATTGTTTGTTTCAGACGAAGCTATTCCTATCTTGCTAGATATCCTTGTTTTTATCGCTAGAAAACTAAAAAATACTTACATTGGAAATTTTTTCTTTCTTCAACACCTTCTTAATCTCAACTTGTTTACAAATGTCTCCTTAACCAGATGCGCGACACTATATATATTCGCGAATCTTCTCCGCCGAGTCTTGCTATCTGCTGGAGGTGACGCATCTAAATATTCGAGAATATTCGAGAATATTTAGTATGACGCATCTCTCACACCACAGGTGTTACGATCTGCCGGTAATTAGCGAGGGGTTGCGCACTGGCCAATTTCGTGTACACCATGAGGCAGAGGCAGATGAGGCACGTGAGGCAGGCATGAGGCACGTGAGGCAGACATGAGGCACGTGAGGCAGACATGAGGCACGTGAGGCAGACATGAGGCACGTGAGGCAGACATGAGGCACGTGAGGCAGACAGAAAATACAACTTGCGTAGAATTGAAGTCATTGGACCAAAAAATCTTAGCAATGTCAGTGTCAAAATGTCGCAACATTTTTGTTTGATATTACATATTGATTAAGCAATTTGTTTGTGGCGAATCTCTGAAAGTACCCAGTACCGACAGTACTGTTCAGGCCACAGAGTATCATGATAGTAATATAAGAGGTCTAACTCGCCTATCTTGCAATGTAACGGATGGGATGGAAAAATTCCCGCGCGCCATCTGCAGAAGATTCTCAGTTGACCATTTGATTTTGGCCTACATTTGACGGTTCGTTTTGACACCATAGTCATTGAGTGTGAAACCCTGACTGGTTGTACAGTAGACCCAGGGGCATCACGAGCCCTTCCTTGTAGAGGGAGGGGGTGGGGAGGGGCAGCTCCAAGATTATACCAGAATTGTTCGAGATTTTGCCTTGGAATTTACCGGAATTTCTTTGCATTCCTACGTCCTTTCTTTGAAGTTTATTCACTGCGCAGATCTTAAAATATTTTTCTACATCCGGAGAAGGGGGGGAAATAATCATTGAAAACATGCATCCATGTGCGACCCTGTATTCAGCCGAACGCCGAAACTTTGGTTGCCTTCTTAGCCATTTTTGACATGTTATTATGGCACTTGCCTTTCGGCCAAGTGCCATATAGCGATCGCAGTTTCTGTCCGTCCGTCAGTCGGTCCGGATTTTGCTAGTTCGGGCACTTTCACATACACTAGGACGATCAAACTTGGCAGGCATATCAGGGACCCCAAATGATTGTTGCATCATTTCCCCGATCCGAGCATCGTTGGGGGAGTGGAGGGAGGGGAATCCGGAATCTTGAGGAATTTATAACTTTTGAACGGGTGATCGGATAGCAATGAAAAACTAGACCTACGTTGCCTGGGCAACGTGAAGTGTTGCGAGAGCAACACTTTGGTTTTGTTTCTTCGCTTTCGGTTAAATGCTGGATTTGTCAACTTATCGAAGCTTTTAAAACGGTTTGTTCTAAATAGAAGAATCACATGATCAATTAAAAGATATTGTTTAGCGTTGTAAAAACAACAATAAAACAATATCGGAAGAAGGGACTAAATTGAATTTGCGGTCAGTTGAACTTTATCCTTTTCAATCCGTAGACATCGTGACGGATGAAAACTTGGAACAATATCTTATATAATCTAGTTGGTATTATAAAGCTATCCTTAACTTTTCAGGATTAAAATACCATAGATGACGCTATCAGTTATTACGAAACTACCTCATTGTTTTACATTATCGTTTGTACCCCTTGCGTAAACAGTTAATCCTAGGTTATAGTGATAGACCATCGATACAAACTTTCTTACCGTCATATTTACAGAAATCGAATACAATGTGCACTAATTTGCAAAAATTTCTAGCCCCTCGTGAACCGATTCCTACTTACAAGTCCCACTCCCTTGATAGAAATCAAGTTCACGGGAAACAAATAATGGGTGCACCAGCTAGCAAAAGTTGCAAACCCCTCATCGCTGAAGATGATTGCAGCATAACAGCCGATTATTACTTACAAGTCCCATGCATGTCTTACAATTGGGAACAAAAGTGTTCTTACCATCGAATACACCGGAAACTAATAACAGGTACACCAACTAGCAAAAGCTGAAAACTCCTCATTGCCGAAGATGATTATGAGCTAACAGTTGACTTTTGCTTACTAGTCCCTTACATGTCTCACAACTGGTATCGCCTGTTTTTGGTTTCAGTGTGTACCTTACTCCTGAAGTTGTCAACCCCTTGAAACTTTCAAACTGGTTTATCTCATGAAGGGTTTTTCTTAAAAAAAAATGGATGACATATACTTTGATCAGCTCATCAAGGGCTATCGATTGCCCTAACAACAACAAAAGAATATCAGAAAAAGGGACTAAATTGACTTCGCAGTCAGTTGAACTTTATCCTTTTCAATCGTAGACATCGTGACGGATGAAAACTTGGAACAATATCTCATATAATATAGTTGGTATTATAAAGCTATCCGTAACTTTTCAGGATTAAAATACCATAGATGACACTATTAATTATTACGAAACTACCTCATTGTTTTACATTATCGTTTGTACCCGTTGCGGAAACAGTTAATCCTAGGTTACAGCGATAGACCATCGATGCAAACTTTCTTACCGTCAGATTTATATAAATCGAATACAATATGCAACAATTTGCACAAAATTATAGCCCATCGTGAACCGATTCTTACTTACAAGTCCGTCTCCCATGATAGACATAAAGTTCACCGGATAAAAATAATGGGTACACCAGGTAGCAAAAGTTGCAAACCCCTCATCGCTGAAGATTTTTGTAGCATAACAGGAGATTATTACTTACAAGTCCCTTGCATGTTTTACAATTGGGAACCAAATTGTTCTTACCATCGAATACACCGGAAACAAATCACAGATACACCAACTGGCAAAAGCTGCAAACCCCTCATTGCCGAAGATGATTAGGAGCTAACATATATCGACTGTCGCCTATAAGTCCCCTACATGTCTCACAGCTGGTATCGCCTATTGTTGGTTTCGTGTGTACATTCCTACTGAAGTTGTCAACCCCTTGAAATTTTCAAACTGGTGTATCCCACGAAGGAATCTTTGTACCAAAACACGTATGCCATATACTTTGATCAGCTCGTCAACGGCTATCGATTGCCGTTGAAAAAATAATTCTACCTGTCTTAGTTCAAAAGTTGACTTTTTTGCCGTAGGCCAACTTTCTAACGTCACCACTTAGAAAGGAGCAAAGGATAATCTCCAATTTTTTTAGCAAGGATAGAAGTTCTAAAGTTTAAGATGTACATCTGATACCATTTCTCTACCGCACACCCAAGTGCAAAAAAACGAATGATAAACTCAGCTGAAATCGCGAACACAAATGGATAGAAAAAATAGATGGCACCACTTTCGGACCCGTGGTAAAAAGCCACTTTTTGGTTTGCTCTAGATTTTTCTATTTATCACTCAAAGAAGATATGTTGGCTATGGGGCCGGGTAACTGCCGCATATATTTAACACTTATATTTAAACCAGATTTTAACACTATATTTACCAGATCTTTTTTAGATTTTTAACCAGATCTAACACTATATTTAACACCAGATTTTAATCCATCTTCAGTTTGAAACTGGTGCCTGCCTGCTTGCGTGCTAGAGCGGAGCTTTCCACTCGAAAGCAGAAACATGGTTTGATGAAACGAAAGGTTGGCTGCACAACTTCAGATAGTCCTCTCTGGCATATGCTATATACCTCTTCACTTCGCACACCGTAGGCTCTGGCTCGAGGACAAGTAAAAACCATCCTTTTTGGCCCCAGGCAAGAGTTCTACGGAGCTTTCCAAAATGTAATGTCATATTCATCAATCCGGCCTAAGGTCCACACTTTCCGTAAAAACCGCACAGGTTAGACCCTTACCAATTACCAGGAATAAAATGAAATCGGCGGCATAGGAAAAAAAAAAAAAAAAACAGGACAAAACCAAAGTGTTTCTCTCGCAACACAATGATGTTTGGAGAGATCTCGGTGCCTCAGACGACCCACTTAAAATCCGGACCGGATCCGGTGACTTTGGGGGGAGCTGGAGGGGGGAACCGGAAATCTTGGGAAACGCTTAGAGTGGAGGGATCGGGACGAAACTTGGTCGGAAGAACAAGCACAAGTCCTAGATACATCGTTGAGAGAACCGGACCGGATTCGGGCACTGTGGCGGGAGTTTGGGGGGGGGGGGAATTAGGTGATCCCGCGAGTTCGGTACTAGGACGATGGAATTTGGTAGGCATATCAGGGACACGAACAGACTGCCTTAAGAATAGTCGTTGAGTAGTCTTTTGAATAGTCCTGAGTATACCCAAGTCTGTCAGAGATAATTTACCAGGGTTTATTAAAGGCATTAATCAACTAACAAGAAATATTTATTTTACCTTTCAAATAATCCGCATAGACAACCCAGTTCAAATTTCCCGAGGGATAAGAAGCTCCCTCTCTTTTTGTTATTCATCACAGATCTCGTAGCTGAGCGAAAATTTTTCAAAAATCCCTAAACGTGTCACCAGAACGGGCGATGAGGCACGTGAGGCAGGCATGAGGCAGGTGAGGCACGTGAGGCAGGCATGAGGCACGTGAGGCAGACATGAGGCACGTGAGGCAGGCATGAGGCACGTGAGGCAGGCATGAGGCAGGGAACTTGTACACCATGAGGCACCAGCGCGCAACCCCTCGGTAATTAGGAGCTTTGGATTTTTATTTAATAAAATCATCCCCTAATAAATGGAGTCCACAAAGGAAGTCTTGAATACAATCAGAATGAATAAATACAATGAGACAATCAGGAAAGAAGAACTAGTTCTTGGATTGAAATATGCTATTGTTAAAATGAGAATTGCTAAGACAAAATATGGTGATAAGTTGGTTGTAGTCATTAATCATAATGACAAACCCTGTGATTTGTTTATAACACAGAAATATAATGCCATTGCTAACGAATTACTTTTAAAGAAAAATCTAGTTTTGCAACCGATTGTACGCGAAAACAAGAACAAAGAAACATATGTGGATTTAGAACTGTTTACTCAGTAAAAAATGAAAAATGTAAAAAAAAAGAAGTAGTAGTATATTGTAGTATTTTATATGTAGTAAAGGGTAATATTCTCATTTCTTGTATCCTTTATTTTGGAATTAAGAAAATAAAAATGTTCTTAAAAAGGGGGATAATTTGGTAAAAAGGATGTTAAAATTTAAGAAATTGATGTTAAAATGGGGTTTTGAAATTGGGGGGAGGGTGGTCTAGGATCGGCGATTATATACTACTCCAGTATGCAGTTAATTTCATCTTACGCTGGAGAGAGCGAAGCACTGGTAGCAGCTTCTGCGAACGTACCAAAGTCAAACTTGAACGGAGATTGAGGCGCCGCTTGTTATATTTTTTAAATCTGCCTTTTATCTGGCAAAATTTGACCCTTATTCCACTAAATAGAGAATATTGCTTTTTACTTTTATTTGAAAGGAAAGTAAGGGCTGCCCATGATGTTGCAGGTCTGTCCGTCTTTCCGTTACCCCAATAAATCCCAGAACTGGAATAATTTGCCGGCAGTTTGTTTCCAGCCGATCCTTTCCAAAAAAAAATGTAATGCCATTCAGAATAAAATTTTGAATTTACTGAAAAAGGGCGATTTTCTCATCACGTCCGTTATTACAGACCTTACAAAGCTGCTTTATGTTCAAACCGTACTCAGATTTTTTTTTTTTTTTTTTTTTAAATTATCCATTTATGATTGCGCAAAAGGATCCTTCGAGCAAAATAAAATAATGTTGTTTCGGTTTATTGAATTTAAAGTATTTTGGTTGTTGTCGCTCTTTCTTTTGTCATTTTTTTTTTTTACCATACTCCGTCTTTACCTAGAGGGGTTATAAAGAAAATTCTATTTAGTTTAATCGGTTTCTCGCTACCCCTTTACTCTTTTGCTTTCTTAGTCTTTCCTTTTCATGACCTGAGTTTATTTTGCAGCTGAACGTAGCACAAACGGCTTGTCTTTCTGCTTGTCAGCATGTCTCGAAGAATTTTCTGGAACGACTTCTGTCAGATGACGTCAAAGCTGTTTCACAGAGTGCACTGCAGCAGCTGAACCTTGACCTGATGCAATGTGAACGTAAGTAATATGATGAATGATGATGATAAACTTCTGTCAACTAATTTAGGTATTAGTTGCGTTTTGCAGATACCACGGTATCTGATACCGCGGTCTGAAGTCTTTTTCGCAGTTACCGTGGTATCTCATACTTTGTTCAAAAGGCGTTTTTGCAGTTATCGTGGTATCTGAACCACGGTCCGACCGTGGTAACTGGTAGTGGTATCTGAATCACCAACAATAGAGGCTAGGGAGATAGTCCTTCAGCCCAATTTGCCCAAATATGATTGCGAATCATATTTGACGGTGTAAAACGAATAAGTCAGCTACGTTTTATTAGAGCTATTTTTCGGCCGTTCTTGGCAAGCCCTATTTCGTTAAACTTTAAGGAGATTTTTTATTGGGTTTTGTGACCATGGCTCGGAGGCTTCTTAGCTAATAGATATCAGCAATCTATCACGTAAAATAAGTGACAGAAGAAACAAAACCGAAAAGAAAGTAGAAAGAAAAAGTAGCCATTGCATAAACAGACAAGAAAAAAGGTTTCAATGGGATCCCATATACGGACTCAACATTTCTTCTTACCCGTAAATCGAATATCTAATCATGTTCAAATAAAACTTGTACTTTTAACAAATTTTCCGGTTTTGGCCGGATTCCGGGCGAACTACTTGTCCGACGAGAAAATAATTTTAATATTCAGATTCATCATGTCTACTTACCCCGAAATCGAACCTCTTATCAACTTCAGATAAAGCTTTTACTTTTAAGAAATTGCTCGGTTTTTGCCGGATTCCGGGTGAACTACTTGTCCAGCGAGAAAATAACTTTCATATTAAGATTCAGCATTTCTCCTATAGCTAAATCGACTACATTTTGAAGCATTAGCTTTGAAAAAATAAAGATTCGCCGCTTAATTGTGAAACCCCTCCCCCACCCCTAAATATAAAGCTATGTCTAACTTGATCTGTATTTTGACGATCCTTACACCAAGTTTGGAAAAAATATCTCAATCCTTTCGAGAGTTATCCTGCCAACAGACAGACGAACGGACGGACGACTTTACGAAGTCATAGTTATCCCGGTACTTACGTTTTGGGATCCCAAAAACCCTAGACGGTCTACATTTGAGCGACAGAACGACACAAATACTACTCAGAATAAGTTGCAAGGCCTCTACGACCATAGCCCATGGCATTTTGTCTCACGTAATTTGTTTCCTATCTATCTGGAACCGCAAAATTGTCTGCCTGCACAGGATAAAACAGATAAAAAAATGAAACGAAACTTGGTATTCCCTATTAGAACTAAAGAACACATTTTGCTACACACTTAATCTACCTCTTGCTATTTGGCTCCTTAAACTGACCTTGGCTGCTTAATTGGATCTCCCTCGTGTAATAACATACAAAAATGTTCATTACGCTTGGCTGGGCTGGGCCCAATAGCTGGATAAATCAACAAAGACACTTTCTGTATTTGTAGCACGTGTCTAATCTCGCTCTCACCTCTTGGCTGAATAAACTGAACAGGGTTACTACCTAGGGCGACAACCAACGCAATAGAATCGGCTGAATGAGTGTTCCCCATTTCGAGATAAATTCCAGCCCAAGCAGCTCATCGATATTATTAGGCGTCTGATTCGTCGATTAAAGGACCGGTCTTATCTACTAGCTTCTCTCTACTTCCCTAACCATTCTGTCCGTTCTCACTCCGAAGATTTCAAAATCCTTTTATCGGTTGTGCCATCCCTAAGGTAGGGGTACAAATACTACTTACGGGTATTTTGGGATTTTCCATGTTTGCCTCTTTTCGCGGCGGACCGGCGAAGCTCATTGGTCAGAAATGTCGGTTACGCAAGTTTTTCTGCGTTCCACGTCAAATCAAGGGACTGGTTTTGGAAACAAAGCGGTTGAAAGGAGGGAATAAAGCTTGGCAACGCCTTTCTAGTGACTTTTCAAGACAAAAGCAAAAAAAAAAAAAATGGTTAGTACACCACATACATGATCACTGGGGGTGGGAGGGGGGGGGGGGTGAAAACGGGGTCCTCCGAGGCTAATGAACAAACTGTCTCAGTAGCAAAAGCCAGGTAATTGGCAAAAAAAGCTAACAAATATAGACATAAGCAATAGGTTACAATGGTTGCGTTTTCGCAGCCTACGGTGTTATCTGACAACACGGTCAAAAGCGTTTTCTCAGTTATCGTGGTTTTTGGCAAGGTACCGTGGTATCTCAAGATGCCACAGCTAATAGTTGCTTTTTCGCAGATACCATGGTATCTGTTATCACGGTAACTGGATGTGCAATTTGTCGCTTGTGCAGTTACCCTGATGCCAAGACTGCTCTGCAAAAACGACAATTGCCGAAATTGCGCTTTTCGAAGTAATCGTAAAGGAAAAACTGATATCCAGTCACATGACTAAGAGCCAAACTTCTTTCCCACCAATTTCACAAAATCCTAGCCTCTATTTGACGGTGAAAAACGGATAAGTCAGCTACATTTTATTAGAGCTATATTTCGGCCCCTCTTGGCAAGGGTCCTCTTCAGGCTCAAGCCGCTAGAAACAGAAGTTCATTTTCCAGCTTGAGAATGAACTGGAGAATGAACTGAACGGAGAAACTGAAGTTCAGTTTATTTGAACATGATTAGATATTCGATTTAAGGGTAAGACGAAATGTTGAGTTCGTATATGGCAATCATTTTTTCACCGGACGTTAGTACGCTAGGAATCCTGCTGAAATCGGAAAATTCGTTAAAAGTTAAAGTTTATCTGAAGCTAATTAGACGCTCGATGTAAGGGTAAGGAGACATGCTGAATCGGTTTTGAGCTTTAGTTTTTTGCCAGACTGGTAGTTCACCCGGAACCTGTCCGAAACCTAGAAATTTGGCAGAAATAGGGAAGGAAGTTTTGATCAACTTCGTCAAAGTAGGTATGACTTAGGCTATAGGGGAAACACGCACATGCTGACTCCATATCTGACCTCAGTCTGCCCAGAAGATCACCACTGGCCTTTATCTGTTTCTAAATTTTAATAGTAAGGTGTCTGGCTAAGACCGGATATCTGCAAGACCCAATTGTCTGGATCAAATATTAAGCTTATGGGATCCCATTGAAACCTTTTTTCTTGTCTGTTTATGCAATGACTACTTTTTCTTTCTACTTTCTTTTCGGTTTCGTTTCTTCTGTCACTTATTTTACGTGATAGATTGTTGATAGCTATTAGCTAAGAAGCCTCCGAGCCATGGTCACAAAATCCAATAAAAATCTCCTTAAAGTTTAACGAAATAGGGCTGAGATCCGACAGTTTAGTTACACATCAATATTCACTGAAATAGGCCTGAAAATCCGATAAAACTTCGTTTGTCCGTTAGCCACAGATAGTCGATTTCGTCAAATTAACTTATTATTCTTTCGGATTGTGGCATTTCTATGTGCTTGTCCCTTGACGCTTAAATAATTCCCAGCAACTTAAGTAAAACAAAGGTGTCCGATTCCTTGCAAGACATCTCTTAATCACCTTCTCACTTTCTACAGGCGTGACTTTTCCAAGCTCCGCACATCTCACATTTTTTGTTTTTACTATTGTAAGGGGGTGGCGGTGGGGGGTTAGGCGCGAACCCCCGCGGACAACCCCCCGGGTAAACCCCTCCCTGGTACCCCCCCCCGAAACCTTTACATTTAATACGAATGCAAAACATTTAAATTGACTTGCGATGATCTTAGTCTGTCAAGTGGACTTCTGCTACAACAAGAACAAGACCAAAGGTTTCTATGGGATCCCAAAATTTGCCCCTCAACTTAAACCCTCTCCCCGCCCCTAAATCTAGGGCTACAGTGCCCATCTACTAGATCGACCTTACTCTTGACCTAAAGAATCTTCACACTAAGTTTCATCAAAATATCTCATTCCCTTCGAAAGTTATAGTGCGCACAGAAGAACAACTTTTGCGGTGTCATAGGTCTTGTTCTTGTTGTACCAGAAGTCGACTTGCCAGACTAAGATCACGGGAAGTCAATTTAAATGTTTTGCATTCGTACTAAATGTAAAGGATTCGGAGGGGGGGGGGGGGTCTCGCCTAGACCCGCCTGTCAGTACCTCAGTAGGGAGTGATCTGGCGAAGAATCAGGTAGCACAGGGAGAAAGAGTGCAAAAATGAGGACCAGATGTTGCTCTTAACTCAATTTGCCAAAAATTGCGAGGTACGGTATCACCTTTTTGCGCTCGTCTCTTCAGTTTGAACCAAAGAAATACAAAATATATGTTTATTCTATCTTTCCAGAATTCGCAGCGTCCGATCCTGTTCCCGGCTTTGAAGACGGCGCCCTACTCCTCTGTTTCGCCGATGTTCGTCAGCTCTTCGACTTGTTCCTCAGTGGCGACTGGACAAATTATTTCAAAGACTTCGGAAAAGAAACATCGAAGTATATCCGAGTCGGACCGGAGCGATGCATTATCCTGATGGAAAAGTAAGTAATCAAGGGTGATGGGAGAGGGAGGGGGGAGAGGGTCACGAGACGAGAGACGAAATTGATTTTTATCTTATATCTTTAAAATGTATATAAAAATGCTTTGGATGTGCCAATGTTCAAATAAACCTCTGTTCATAAATAAAATACATCGATCAACATAGGCAGGCCAAATTTATTAAAGTTCAACTGAAAAGGGCTGAGATGGGAAAATCTAGTTACCTATCACTTAATCGCTTAAAGAGGCTGGAACACCCGATGAAAATGCTTTGCTTCGTTGCTCCGCTAGTCACGAACAACCGACTTTCATATAGTGGAATCTCCCTGTCGGATTTGTGGTACTTCTATATGCTTGTAACTATGTTGTATGCTTGGAGAAAACGATTTACGAAAGATAAGCGTTCACGCAGCTAGCTACCTTCCGCGAGCTGCTCACTGGATACTGAAAAGCCGTGTTTGTAATGAGATTCAACTTTTCCGCGTCGTTGGAGAATTTTGCGTTGTGAGGACGGCCGTAGGTATTCTGAACATCTTACTAGAGCAAATAGTGAAAAATAAATAATAAAGGTCAGTTCGAAATCGAGGTTGATATTGGAAAATAAAATCGAGAGAGTCGTTGAAAATACTCTATCTGAGCCGAAGGAGAGGTTGATATTTTGAAATGGCCATCGAGGTTGTCGTTGTCATTCCGATATCAACCGAGATGGAGGTGTGTAAAATGTTAAAGTTTTTTCGAACAGAAATCCTCTCTGGAGGCTGAAATGACTTCATATCATCCGACTGATTGGGGGGGGGGGGGAGGGGCTCGGGAGCTGTTTTTATGGTACTTGCAGCTGCCATGTACCGATCACTTTTCGGTCGGTCGGTCCACTGTTCCCGAGTTAGGGTACTTCCAGAAGGGCTAGGACGATGAAACTGTGTAGGCGTACTAGGGACCCGACCAAACTAACTTGGGAATAGTCACTTGCCAGATCTGACCATCGCGGGGGGGGGGGGGGAGGTGGCCGAATCCGGAAAATAGGGGCATGCATAACTTTCGAATCGGTGATATGATCTTGATGAAACTTAATATCTAGAAAGACCTCGTGTCTCAGCTTTCTCATTCCAGACAGGATCTGATGAATCTGGGGGGCATTTGGAGGGGAGAACGGGAAATCATGTGATAGTCTCAGAGTGGAGCGATCGGGATGAAACTTGGTGGGAAGATCAAGCAAAAGCTCTAGATAAATAACTGACAGAACTGGACGGGATTCGGACACTGTGGGTGAGTTGGAGGGGGGGGGGGGTCCAGAAATTCAACGATCCATAGTTAACGTACTTCCAGGTGGGATAGGAAGACAAAACTTGGCAGGTATATCAGAGACCCAGCCCGATTAACTTGGAAACAGTCACTCGCCCGATCCGACCATCGCAGGGGGAGGGGCAGACGGCGGAATCCGGAAATTAGTGGCATGCATAACTTTCGATCGGGTTATAGGATCTTAATGAAACTTGATATCTTGAAAGATGCCATGTCTCAGATGTCCCATTCAAGTCAGGACCGGATCTGATGAAATGGGGGGGGGGGGAGAACTGGAAATCTTGTGACACGCATAGAGTGGAGCCGATCAAGATGAAACTTGGTCGGAAGTACAGGCAGAATCGGACCGGATTCGGATACCGATGGGGGGGGGGGGGGGGGCTGTAGGGGGGTCTCCGGAATTCCGGTGATCGTGAGTTAAAGGTACTTCCAGGTGTGCTAGAATGATAAAACTTTGCTGGAGCGTTAGAAACTTGACATCGTTGGGTTAGACATCGTCACATCTCCGATCCGACCATTCTTTAAAGAGCTCATCTTAACCGCAAAATACAAAACACACTTTTAAGCAAAATTTACTTTTTCACGATTGCCATGAAGTACATGATCCTTTTTGCCGCAAAGGTTTTCCTTAGAAAATTAATTTTAAGTGTCATTAAAGTGCGCATCTTAAACGAAAAGTGAAAAAAAAACTTTTTAGCATCACTTCCCCTGTTTAGCATCCCACTTCCCCTGTTACCCACAGCCTTGCAAGTTTGGCGCATCTTAACCGAAAAGTGAAAAAAATACTTTCGACCTTCACTTCCATCTGACCCAGCCTTGCAAGTACCACATGAGCGTCCAGCTCTTGCTTTTCTTCAGGTGAGATTATCATCAGTTTACACGGCTGTTGACTTCGCTTGAAAAGACGAAGTTCGCGAATTTTTAATACGGCCACTTTTAATACGGAGAATATGGATTCTGGTGGAAAAGCAAAAGCAATTACAAATATTCGTATTTGCATTTTACCGTTAAAACCTTGATGGACAGACCAGTGTCTGGTTCTCCGGGTTCCCCTGAGAATTTCCGGATTCTGCTGTCGGACTCGCTTGGAAGCAATCCATTTTTTTGGGGGGAGGAGGGGGGGGGGCATATGGTTCGGTTTATGCCAGTTTCAGTACAGGACTCCTGAAAAAGTAAGTAAGTAAGTAAGTAATTTATTTATAACCCACCGTTCTCAGAAAGCGGAGTAAATGAAGAAAGTAAATAAAACACATAAACATACACAAAAAGACACTTAATTTCAATCGTCGGCCTCCTGACTTGGATGATAATTTTTGAATCCAATTATTTATTATTATTATTCTGATGGGTCAAATCTCTTTAGGACGGATCACTTTGAAAGTAGGGTTTCTTTCATTCGAGAGTGTTGTCGGCATGTCGGTTGACAGCGAGGTCATAGCGGCCATCCAGGAGTCGTCTTAGGACGGATTATTACAATAAATCTCGATTTGACAGTGCAGAATGGATACTTCAGCTGAATTTTATTAGAGCTATATTTCGGACCTTCTTGCCAAGGGTCCTCTTCAGGCTGAAGCCGCTGAGACTGGAAATTTAACTTGTGGAAAATCAGACTCAAGATCAGAGGAAAAAAACACTATAGGGAGTAGCGGCAAGACCCGGTTTCCATGCCGCATAATCGGGCCATACTTGTAGTGCTGCCCACCACGTTTGTGGTATTTTAAGCGACGAACTTGCAGATTTATAGTAAAGCCATTTTTAAGTTAATGGCCAGCGCTGCACTGTCAGAAGTTTCATAACAGATAACACTAGGATCCGCAGTTTCGACAGACAACAACACTTGGAATGTAACCTGTTGTGATTTTGAAAAAGTTATGCATGCAATTTTATGGATATAAAGGAGGCCGAAGAGCCGAAAAATGCCGAAAAAGGATTGTCTTCATCATGTCGGAAAATCATCTTGTTTGTTTGACCAGCCTTTTGCAAAAAAACGCAAATTTTGTAGATTTTTTTGTTTGTATCTGAAGTTGAAGAAAGGTTCCATATAGGGGTACAGAGACATGCTGAATCTGTTTTTATGGCACTTGCCTTCCGGCCTAGTGCCATATACCGATCACTTTTCAGTCGGTCTGTCGGCCAGTCCGGTGATCGCGAGTTAGGGTACTTCCAGATGTGCTTGGACGACGAAACTTGGCAGGCGTATTAGGGACCCGATCAAACTGACTTGGAAATAGTCACTTCCCCGTCCGACCACCGTGGGGGGAGCGGAGGGAGGTAATGGTCACTTCCCCGATCCGACCACCGTGGGGGGAGTAGAGGGAGGTGGAATCCGGAGGTGTCTTAGATGTCACACGTCAAGTCCGAAACCGATCTGCTTGCTTTCGGGAGAGTTGAAAGGGGGGGGAACCGGAAATCACCAGGCATATCAGGGACTCGAAAATTTTAACTTAAGAACAGTCGTTTCTCCGATTTGACCATCGTGAAGGGAGTGGAAGGAGGGGGAATCCGGAATCTTGAGAAATGTCCGACTTAGGACGGGTGATAGGATATTAATGAAACTCGTGTCAGTTTTGTGACAGACACGCTTAGAGTGTAACGATTGGGATGACACTTGATGGGAAGAACAAGCGTAAGCCCTAGATACATCATTGGCAGAACCGGATCGGATTCGGGCACCCTTGGGGGAGTTGGAGGGGGTCCGAAATTCCAGTGACCGCGATTTAAGTTATTTCCACGTGTACTAGGACGATGAAACTTGGCTTGAACATTAGAGACTTGACAAGGTTGGATTATAATTTGTTACTTCCCAGATCTGACCATCCCAAAAGTACTCATCTTCACGCAAAGTACAAAAATACTTTCAAGCAAAATCTACATTTTCATGATCCTCATGAGCTCATGATTATATCTGTCTCAAGGGTTTTGCTTAGAACTTTCTAGCCCCCTTAAAGTGCGCATCTTAACGGACAAGTAAAACAATACTTTTGATCAAACCATATATATGCATGATCCTAAAGGGCCCAGGATCATTTTGCCTCAAGAGTTTTAATCTAGATGAATTCCTAGCGCCCTTAAAGTGCAGATCATCACAACCAACTGCAAAAATAAACATTTTTTTTTTTACCAAACAATACATTCTCGTGATTTCCAAGGGTCCATCGTCATTTTTATCCCAAGGGTTTTGCTTACAAATGATCACAACAAACCGAAAAATTGGCAAGTTTCTACGTTCATCCTTTTACCAAGCCTTGCAAGTCCGGCCAAGTGTCATGTACGGATCAGTTTTCCGTCGCACGGTAAGTCCGATGATCGCGAATTAGGGTGCTTCCGGATGTGCTAGGACGATGAAACTTGGCAGGCAGATTAATGACCCGACCAAACTAACTTGGAAATAGCCACTTCCCCGATCCGACCATTGGAGGGGGGGGGGGGCAGTGGAGGGAGTGGGAAGGCAGAATTTTTAGGTATGTATAACTTTGGAACGGGTAATCGGATCTTTATGAAACTTAATATGTGGAACCAACTTGTGTCTCAGATGTCCCATTCCAAGTCCGGGCCGGATCCGATGAACGTGGGTGGAGTCGGAGAGGGGAGCCGGAATCTTGTTACACGCTTAGAGTGGAGCTATCAGGAAGAAACGTTTCGGGAAAACAAGCACAAGAACTATAGGTAGGCTACATCAGTGACAGAATCGGATTAGTATTCGCTCAGCACAAGCTGACTGCGAATCGTATTTGATAGTGCAAAACGGAAAAACGGAGCTGAATTTTATTATAACTATAGTCGGCCCTTCTTGGCTAGGGTCCTCTTCAGGCTCAAAGCCGCTCAAGTTGGAAAAACGAACTTGTGGAAAAAGTTAGCTTCAGAGGCGTTACTAGACAAAATGTTGTTGTTTTTTTGGAGGGGGGGCAAGGTATTTATACCGACTGGCTGATCATTTGTGCCGACTGTTTTTGCAGCAAAAAATACCCTTTTTAAGGAAAAAATATTACTGTTCTGAGGAAAAACGACTGTTTTCAGAAAAAACAACAGCGACTGTTTCCAAGAAAAAAATCGACTGTTTTACGGAAAATCCACAAGTTTTTCCACAAGTTCGTTTTCGAACTTGAGTGGCTTTGAGCCTGAAGAGGATCCTTGCCAAGAACAGCCGAAAGATAGCTCTAATATGATTTAGCTGATGTATCCGTTTTGCGCTATCAAATAAGAACCGGGACGGATTCGGGCACTGTGAAGGGAGATGGAGGGGGGTCCGGAATTGCGGTGATCGCGAGTCAAGGTACTTCCAGATGTACCAGAACGGTGAAACGGCTGAAACATTAGAGACTCGACAAGTTAGCTTAGAAATTGTCACTTTCCAGATCCGACCATCCCTTAAAGTGCGCATCTTAACCGCCAAGTGAAAAAAACAACTTTTGACAAAACTATACATTTCTTGATCCCTGAGGTCGATGATCATTACGAATGGATTTCTACTATCCTTAAAGCACAATGGACACTTATAATGCTTTACTTTGTATTAAATGCTTCACAGATAAACATTTCCGACTTCCTTTAGAAGGCGCTACGAAAATCGCCCGTTTTCTTGTTATCCCTTGTCTTTACCTCTCTGGCATTTCGGCGATCCAAATCTTAGGAGCTGGGATATTGTGGCAGGAAATTCAAAAACTCCCAGCAATGCTTGATAGAAAAGGATATATTTGAGATGCCACCAAAGTCAAGCCGCAGATGCAGTTTACCTGATTGTTCTGGTGTTTCATCAGAAGTACCATGGCTTAAAGTGCCAACTAAAAGTTTTTCTTTGTGGAATAGTTTTGTGAAGCTTGATTAGCTTGCTTTATAAAATGTACCAGAATATGCAATAAGCTGATAAAAAATAACATAACAAGAAAAATCATTCGAAAACAAATAACCTATTCAAATCTGAATTATACTAGCTGATTGATGCATAAAAGAAAGATCTACTAAGTATTATAAGAAACATCAGTTTTATCTTTGTCCAAGCTAGTAAATTGAGCATGTACTGGCCTAAAAAATTACGCTCTGAAATATCACAGAGAGGAAACTGTTGAAAAAGCTGCTGATCTAGGGGTAAGCATTGTTCCTAGGTTGTTACAGAGTGGGATTGGGGCAGTTTGATGTGCCCATTGAACTTTAAAGTGTAAATCTTAACCGAGAAGAGAAAAAAAAATATACTTTTCACCAAACGATACATATTCATGATCCCCAAGCGCCCACGATCATTTTTGACTCAAGGGCTTTCCTTACAAGTGAATTCATTAAAGTACAAAAAACACTTTTGAGCAAAATATATATTTTCCTGACCCCGATAACCGCATCATCATTTGACCGGTATCTGGTCAAACCTGGAATTTGGTATAGCCTAGCCTAAGTAAACAAAGCAAGAATCTGATGTTGATAAACTGGGTTGGAAAAATTTGGTGTACCGGATGAAGACTCAGTGAATCAGGAAATACTATTTGTTTTTGGGATCTCAAAACGTAAGTGATCTATGACATAGCAAAAGTTGTCCGTCTGTGATCACCAAAGCTCCGGAAGGGAATGAGGTATTTTGATCAAACTTGGTGTGAGGATCCTTTGGGTCAAGGGAAAGGTCGAGTTCGTAGATGGGCTCTGTAACCCTACATTTAAGGGTGAGGGTTCAAACATTGGGGCAAACAAAATATTTTTAAAGAGCTGATTCGATTAAGGCGTAAGAAGACATGCTGAACACGAGTACGAAAACCATTCCCTCGCCGGAAAGTTTGTTAAAAGTAAAAGCTTTATTTGAAGTAGATTAGATGTTCGATTTAGGGGTAAGAAGACATGCTGATCACTTATGTGAACATCATTTTCTACCCGAACAAGTAGTTTGACCGGAATCCGTCCAAAACCGGAAAATTTGTCAAAGCAAAAGTTGTATTTGTAATTGATTAATTAAATGTCCGATCGACGGATAAGAAGAGATGCTGAATACGTATATGAAAATCATTTCTTCCGGACGTATTGTTCGCCCGGAATTCGGCTGAAACCGGTAAATATTTTACATATTAAATTTTTATTTGAAGATGATTGGATAAGTAAGGAGATACGCTGAATTCGTTTTTGAGCTTTATTTTGTCGCCGGACAAGTAGTTGCGGAATTACGCCGGACTGGAAAATTGGCAGACGTAAGGCAGGAAGTTTCGATCGGTTTCGTCAAAATATGTAACTTACAGGGGTAAAGACACACGCTGAATAGATAATTAGCCATTTGGCCTTAATCTGTTTCTAAATTTTAAAAGTACAAATGTTCAAGGAGTTTGCTGAGGACTGGATCTGAAGAAGACTGGATCTGACGAAGACAAGACCCAATTATATGGATAAATATTGTTTCTGAAGAAGACTGGATCTGACGAAGACAAGACCCAATTATATGGATGAAATATTGAACTTTTGAGATCCCACGAAATCTTTGGTCTTGTCTCCTCAGATGGATAGTCCGGTCGGAATCTTGGATGTGTGTGTGAGCTCAGTTCTCCTTGAAACTCACGGTCACGATACGTCTCCTTCCAGGTTAAGGATGTTGTTTTTTTTTTAGCTAGAAAGTATGACCTAGTGGATTTGGTTAATGGTCTAGGATATTTCAATATTTGTATTGGGTTTGGCAAAGATTGAACATCTGCAAAGCCCGATTGTCTCTTATAAAGATGAACAAATATTCCCTTTTGGGATCCCACCGAAACCTTTGGTTTTGCTCTTACCGGCTTAAACAAGAGCTGAAAGCTCATATGGCACTTGTAAGAACAGTTAGCATGTTTGTCAGATACGGTTTGCAGTTTTCAAGGCTGGATCTCTCTCCCGATATTCATTTCATCAGAAAATGGGCTTGATCTAGTAGATCTGAAATGGTTATACCACTCATTGACAACTGTATTTTCCTCCAACGATGATCGGATCGGGGGAGGGACTATATTTTCAAGCAAATCTAACATGCCTGCAAAGTTTCACGGTCATAGCACATCTGGAAGTACCCTAACTCGTGATCATCGGAATTAGGGAAAAAACCCTCCAACTCCCCCCACTGTGACACGATCGGTCCTGTTTTGTCAATAATAATAATAATATATTTGCAAATTGAATGGCAGGCCGTTAAGCCTCTACAATGTATCTATGGCTTATGCTTGTTCTTCCCTCCAAGTCCCATCCCGATCTCTCGACTCTAAGCGCTTCAAGAGAGCCTTCAGCTCCTCCCGATGTTATCAGATCCGTTCCAGACTTGAAATTGATCATCTGAGTCACTTGTTCTTGACACTTGACAAGTTTCATGCACGTCTGATCACCTGTTCAAAGTTATGCATGTCAACAGAATCTCCCCCATGATCATCGGATCGGGAAAAGAACTATTTTCAAGTTGACCTGGAAGAGTGCCTAATATGTCTGCCAAGTTTCATGGTCCTAGTACATGTGGAAGTACCCTAACTCGTGATCACCGGAAATCCGGGAAAACCCCTTCCAACCCCTCTACTGTGACATCCCGATCCATCGACCCTAAACATTTCACGACATTTCCGGTCCCCCCTCTAATCCCCCTCTCTTCGGATTTGGTCCAGATTTGAAACTGAAAATCTGAGACACTTGTTCTTCACAATTGTCAAGTTTTATGCACGTCCGATTATCCATTCCAGAGCTATGCATGTTTCTAGTTTCCGGATTCCCCTTCCCCTCCACCCCCCTCCCCGTGATAGCAGGATCGGGGAAGCGATTATTTCCATGTTAATCTGGTTGGTTCCCTCATATGCCTGTCAAGTTTTATTGTGCTAGCTTATTTGGAAGCGTTTCACCCGATTTCCGGTTGCCCCTCCAGCTCCCCCCCCCCCCAGTGATCGGATCTTGTCCGGATTTGAAACTGAGCATCTGAAGCACTTGTTCTTGACGTATGTCAAGTTTCTTGCATGTCTGATTACCCGTTCCAAAGTTATGCATGTTACTAGTTTTCGGATTTCCCATCTCTCCACTCCTCCCACAATGACCGGATGGGGAAAGTGATTATTTCCAAGTTCTTCTGGTCGGTTCCCTGATATGCCTGCCAAATTTCATTGTCCTAGCTTATGTGGAAGCGTTTCATGAGATTTCCGGTGCCCCCTCCATCCCCCCCCCCAGTTATCGGATCTGGTCCGGATTTAAAATTGAGCTTCAGAAGCACTTGTTCTTGACATATGTCAAGTTTCAGGCCTATCTGATTACCCGTTCAAAAGTTAGGCATGCTACTACTTTCCGGATTTCCCATCCCTCCACTGCCCCCAAGATGGCCGGATCGGGGAAATGATTATTTCCGAGTTAATCTGGTCGGTTTCCCAACATGCCTGCCAAGTTTCATCGTTCTAGCTTATGTGGAAGCGTTTCACGAGGCTTTGGGTGCCCCCCTCCAGCTCCCCCCCCCCCCCCCCCCCCCCCCCCAGTTATCGGCAATTGTTCTGGATATATGTCAAGTTTCACGCAAGTCCGATTACCCGTTCTAAAGTTATGCATGTTACTAGTTTCCTGATTTCTTGTTGCTCCACCCCCCCCCCCCCCCACGATGGCCGGATCGGGGAAGTGATTGTTTCCATGTTAATCTGGTTCGGTCCCTTATACGCCTGCCAAGTTTTATCGTCCTAGCTTATGTGGAAGTGCCCAAACTAGCAAAACCGGGACAGACCGACAGACCGTCGTTTCCGGATTTCTCATCCCTCCACCCCCACCCCCCCCCCCCACTATGATCGTATCCGGAATATGATTATATCCAAGTTAATCTGGTCGGTTCCCTGATATTTCTGCTAAGCGTTTCACTAGATTTGTTTGACTTGGACTGACCATCTTTAAACCGTATCTATTCTCGCATTCGCTTTGTATACATCATAGCATGGCTCAGTGGTAGAAAACGGGACTGGCAACACAAAGCTCAAGTTTCACGTATGTCTGATTACCCTTTCGAAAGTTATGCATGTTAATAGTTTTCGGATTTCCCATCCCTCCACTCCCCCCACTATGATCGGATCCGGAATATGATTATATCCAAGTTAATCTGGTCGGTTCGCTGATATTCCTGCCAAACGTTTCACTAGATTTGTTCGACTTGGACTAACCATCTTTAAACCGTAATTATTCCCGCATTCGCTTTTTGATACATAGTCGCATAGCTCCGTGGTAGAATACTCGACTGTCAACCAAAAGGTTCTTGGTTCGATCCCGCCTTCGGCCAGCGCTTTGTTTTGCTCCCGTTTTACTTTTTGGTCCCGTTTTACTTTATAGTTTCCGGACTCCCGGATCCGGGGAAAGTTGGATTGGGGAAGTGATTATTTGTAAGTTGATCTGGTCGGGTCCCTGATATGCCTGTGAAGTTTCATCGTCCTAGCTTGTCTGGAAGTGCCCAAACTAGCAAAACCTGGACAGACCGACAGAACGACAGAGCGACAGAGCGACAGAACGACAGAACGACAGAACGACAGACAGACAGACCGACAGACCGACAGAAATTACGATCGCTATATGGCACTTGAGTATGCTCAAGTGCCATAAAAACGATCAACATCTTCCTCCTTGATTTGGCAGAACGGCCAGTATACCTACTCTTTCCAGGCCCCCTTCCGCTTTCAAAAAGCTTCTTTCTAAATTGCGTACTAAATTAAACTGGATGTAGCTCGCGGCTGCAGCCAGAAACCACCATTTTTCTTGTCAGCTCGTGTTCAAGATTTACCTCCTTCCAGGTTACGAGAAGGAGAGAAGAAAAGTATGTTAAGTGTCATGAAGAAAACAGAAAGAGATAAAAAGAAGATAACGGAGACGGTGCTAAAACAGCTGAGACAGCTTGTCAACACTTCTTAAACTCCACTGTGACATTCCAACTGCCATGACTGTCGCCTGTTCTGTAAATAATCAGTTTAAAATATTTTGTTGAACTGCATCCCTATTTGATGCAGTTGAATCAGCTACTTGAACAGTGTGAAAGTGGTGTAGCTGCGTTCCGCAACTGCTGAAACGAAACGTGTAAATAGTGATGCAGTGTAATATGGGCAGTGTATCGGCTGCAGTGTAACCTGTACATAGTGGACAAATAATATATGCTATAATCTGAGGCCACTTTGGAGTTCTGGAACAGCTCCTTGAAGACGATCCGTGTTTTTTTTTGAAGTAGTAAACCACAAAAAACCACCTGCTTAAAAATGAGCGTCAACCTTGGATGGAATAACTGCAGTTTTTTGCCGCTATCTAAACGGATTAACATCGTGCTATTTTGGGCGTATTGAAGCCCGCAGCACTTGAGATGGAAAAGCTGTCTCCCTTCGCTAGTACTTGGCATTTGCAAGTTTGCAGCTGCATCTAATATGTAGTGGGGTTCCGCGGTAGATTCCAAACAGCGCCTCATTGTTACATTGGAATAACTAAGGATCGTGCTGCACTTTAGATGGAAAAGCTTTGACTCCTAGCCAGTAGTCTACAATTCCAGTGAAACCCACATACTGAAATCCGTGCTGTATTTAAGATGGAAAAGCTGCCTCTCCTTGCCTGTATATGGCAGCTGCAAGCCACATGCAGCTGCATCTTGCAGTTGGGATCCACAGTAGATTCCAAAATCGGTGCTGGGCCTTGGTTAGAAAAGCTGCGATCCTCGCCAGTTCTTTACAACTGCACAGCTGCAATGCAGGTGCAGCTGCACTGAAAGCTGCACTGAAAGCTGCTGTAGCAGGCTTCGGTGACTTCTGTTAATGGTGAAAGCTTCATTTGACAGTGATGGGTTTTGATGTTTGCAAAGTTACTAACCTGCCCCCCCCCCCCTCTCCTCCCCGGGCCCCGCAAAAAGTGTTAAGGTTGCAAAGCGAGAAGCGATTGTGCTTGTGCCACAACTGTATGATATTGCTGGTGCCTTTTCTGTACCCTTGATTCAGTGCTGTAACAGTCGGATGTGGACCAGGCTGTCGCCGCTTACAGTAGCAGACCTTCGGACGACGACTAGACCGGATGGGATGTCAAGGAAGATGGGATTGGAACTCTTACCATCGACCACCGAGTGCATGGTAAGTCATTAGAAATCATAACACATAATGACATTTCTTGACAGTTTGGGATTACTGTCAACAAAGTAGATAGGCTGAGGCGTATCAGTTCAGCGTTCCGCTCCTTTTGGAGACCCTGCGAGTTTATACTCTTTTCTTACAGTAGCAGTTTTGTGAGAACGAGACGTCCAGAATTTCTGTCTGTCGCGAGTTCGCGCCGAATCGTACCCTCGATCGTACCCTAGCAATATATTTGTGTGTGTGGGCGGGGGAGTGGGGGGGGGGGGGCTAGAATTTTGATTACTTTGGATTGTGGGGTAACCCGGCACAACTGTGCTACTTATTTCTCCCGTATGCCCGGTTAGTATTTCCAGGAACTTTTGCCTTTTCCAAACTTTTTTATTCCTGTCTCATTTTGCTGCCGCTGCCCCTCATTGGTCGCTTTTGAGGCTTGCGTATAAAGGGTCTGGTGTGAAAAGAAATCGCAGTATAATAGTTCCTTGGGTAGGGGCATGCCTTAATGATCTTGTGAGTCAGAAAGGGGGGCCAACCCAACATATGCCTGGTGACCCAATAGGCTATGACGAAAAATGGTTAGGGTATTCAGACAGTTGTGGCAGTGCTGATAGGCTCCGTAAAATTTAAGGCTTTAGCTTTGAAGATCTCGGCTGTAGATCGGATTATGTTTTCGGTTTTAACTTAAGCTCTCAAGTGCAGGGCACTGCATCGTTAACATGGTTGCGTCCTACATTACTCAGATTTCCTTTCTTTGAATGTTCTTTTGCTTCCCTCTTGATTTGCTTTGATTTCTCCAAAAGTCTCTTTTTTTCACCCCTCTAGTTTATTCAGAATCTTTAACTCGTCAAGTCGATGCTGCTTGAGTTGAGTTTTTGTTGAGTTTTCTCTTTATCTTTACTTTCCTCTTTCTTACGGAAGGCGCCTCGGAAATCTTGTTGCACGTATAGGTGCCGATTGGTGAAGAAGTGCGGCAGGAAATGGTTATAAGTGCTACATCTGTCATTTATATTTCCGGGTGTGATTCAGCCACTGCGGGGGCGAAGGTCGAGTGGTCCCGGAAACCGTGTGCGTGGCAACTCGACTCCTACCTGACCTTTTTCAGTCATCTTTTTTAAGTTACGATACTAGTGTTGGGGTTGAAGGTCAAAAACGGAACTGAAATTTTGTCCATAGTTGTCCTTCCCTGCCCTACGAACGGTATTCTGAATTCGTTGTTTCAGGACATTGACTTTACTGCTTTCCTAATGTGTGGGAGGTCAGATATGTAACATTTAACCGTTCTTATGGGATCTGCGGTCTTCGGCTTAAGGGATTGTAACGATCATTGCAGTCATCGGGGGGGGGGGGGGGGACATAAGCCCTAGATGTACCATTTATAGAACAGGACCGGATCTGGATAATGCGGGGTGAGCTGTAGGGAATCTTTCTTGCGAGTTAGGGTACTTCCAGATGGGCAAGGGCGATATAGCTTCTCGGGTTTATTAGGATCCTCACAGGACTGGTTGTAATTTACCTGATCTGACCAAGAGGTGCAGAAGGAAGAATCCGGAATCATATGACAAGCTTAAGTTGCCAACTTGACAGTTGGCAAGAATAGCCTACATGCCTCAGATTGTACGTTTAAAGGTTCGGGCTGGATCCGGCGTGGGAAGGTACCGCATCCCTAAGTGTACATTTTCAGATTCGAGCTGGATCGTGTGGGGAGTAGGAGGATGGTTCCTGGATATCTTTTTACATACATACCTCTCGAACGCGAAATCCGATCCGGATGTTACTTTATAATTAGCGAGAGCATATGACCTAGATCTCCATATATGTCCGGAGAATATGCGACCCTTCGCTGAAATACATTCTAACTACCACTTCAAGTGCCAAATGAGCTTTCAGCCCTTAAATTTTCCAGGAAACAGGATTTGTACTTGTAACTTTAGCTTCTACCAAAGTGACGGAAGATTGATGAAGACTGCAAGTTCGTTCATTTTTTTTTTCTTCAGATTATAAATTGCGGTTTCTTATCTCTTCGCTCGATGCCTCTCGTTCATTATCCCTGATACTGCGATGCGGGGATTCCTGAATTTCTTCCATGAATAATTAGCAATGATTAATTTGCGAGTTTAAGACAATTGTAAACAGTTGGCTCTTGCGTACATTTTGAAAGTCTTCTTTAATTTTTATTTTCTTTCTTCTCAACAAGACCAAAGGTTTCGATGGGATGGAATCCCAAAAGTTTAATCTTTGATCCAGACTTTAACAGATAAGGCCAATGGTAATCATCTGAGAAGACCAAGTTCAGATATTGATTCAGCATGTGTTTGCGAACTAGGTACTTGTCTGGCAAAAGTTACAGCTCAAAAAAGAATCCAGCTCTTACCCCTAGACCGAACGTCTAATCAGATTCAGATACAAAAACTACTTGTAACAAATTTTCCGGTTTCACCCGGATTCCGAGTGAACTGTACGTTCGGGGAGAATATGGTCATATACAGAATTCAGCATGTTCTCTCACCCCTAAATCGAACACTAATCAGATTCAAATAAAACTTTTACATTTTATAAATTTTCTGTTTTTGGACGGATTCCGGGCGAACTACTTGTCCGGTCAGAAAATAATTTTCATATTCGAATTCAGCGTATATGTTTACCCTTGAATAGAACATCTAGTCAACTTCAGTTAAAACTTTTAATTTTTTATAAATTTACCGGTTTCGGCTTTCTGGTGAACTACTTGTCAGGTGAGAACATAATTTTCATATTCGGGTTCAGCATGTCTGCTTACCCCTTAATCGAGCCTTTAATCAACTTCAGATTAAACTTTTACTTTTTACAAGTTTTCCGGTTTTGGCTGTATTCCTCGCGAACTATTGTCCGGTGAGAAAATAATTTGTATATTTGGATTTAGCATGTCTCCTTACCTCTAAATCGACTATCTCATTAGCTTTTAATTTTTTTTTTTTAACCCCAAATGGCTATAGAGACGAAGTTCTTCGAACTTGACCTGTACTTTGACCCAAAGAGTCCTCATGCCAAGTTTGAATAAAATATCTCAACCCATTCGATAGCTATCTTGCTAACAGACAGACAGACGGACGGACAGACAGACGGACAACTTTTACGAAATCATAGGTATCCCGTCACTAATGTTTGGGATCCCAAAAAGCGTTGGTGTTTAGGATGAAACCTTGTCTCGTCTTTGATGGTTTGCCAGAAAAGAGGGCGAGTCCATGTGAAGCAAACGCTCAAGATTTGATTAAGATTAAAATTTCCCCGTTTGGATCCGACTTTAGACGTCCAAAAATGACAAGATCATGACATCCTGCAAAGAAAAAAAAGAAGTAGAGATTGAACTCGAGCGGAGCACCTCTGAATTCAAAATTGGTGACACTGCGGAAAACTTGCAAAGCTTGTGGTCATATTCTCGCCAAATTCTCCGCAGGCCAGGATTTCACTTCCTCGTAAACCGCATGCTCCAATCCTCTTCGGAGATAGGTGTTACGTTGGAGTATTTCTTCTAAGATTCTGAGAGTAAAGAATCAGAAGCTCTTTGGCGCTTAAGCGGAGAGCTGTCCAAAGATACCTTGGCAAAACATCTAGTGAATATTTTCCCATATAAACGTGCCTAATACTAGTTCGGCGTAATACTTCGAATTAGCTTCGTAAATAAGTGTTTCTGCTGTTTTAAGGTTTGCGAACTGGTAGTGTGCCTGAACGCCAGGTAGTGAACTTTCGGTTTGTGTGACTACATTACAATTTCCAGGACATAGGGCCAGTCTTACTTACAGTGACTGTTAGAGATTTGTCATAACGAACAAAACTCTTCCTGGTAGTGGAATTAATTCCCTGTGCTTTGGCAAGGTTCGCAAAAACTGATTTACTGAACCAGAAAAATACCGGTCTTAGACAGTCGTTCTCTGCATTTGGGGTTGTGATTCACGTACTTTGGACTCATTGTGTTTTCCCAGTCATAAACTCAGTTTTTGTTAAGTCGTGACTTCCTCGCTACTAAGTGTGTAAGTGTGATTCACCTACTTTGGACTCTAGTATCTGGAACAATAGTGCGTGCATAGTTCTGAACTCGCTTTTTGTGAAACTTTGACTTCCTTGCTACTGCCAAACTCAAAACCGGTTTGCATTGATGCACAATTGCCCAAATCACTTATTGTCGGGTTAGTGAAATAGCGAATTCGCGTGGCGCCCTGAGAGATTACAGTAGCTTAGGATTGCCAGTTGACTAGTCTGTGGACTGTGAGAAAAAGCCAAAGACAGAAAGTGGTGCAATAGCACTAAAATAACGACCCCCTACGGCTCTGTGCTCGCTCCCACATATGTGAAACAATAGTGTGTGCCCAGTTCTAAACTCACTTTTTGTAAAGTTGTGACTTCCTTGTCACTGCTAAACTCACAAACCAGTTTGCATTGATGCATAATTGCACGAATCACTTATTGTTGGGCTAGTGAAATAGTGAATTCGCGTGGTGCCCTGAGAGATTACGGTATCTTAGGATTGCCAGTTGACTGGTCTGTGGACTGGGAGAAAAAGCTTAAGACAGAAAGTGGTGCAGTAGTACTAAAATAACGACCCCTACCCCTCTGTCGCTCGCTCACACACATGTGAAAGAATAGTGTGTGCCCAGTTCTAAACTCACGTTTTGTGAAGTTGTGACTTCCTTGCCATTACTAAACTCACAAACCGGTTTGCATTGATGCACAACTCCGCAATTCACTTATTATGGGGTTAGTGAAATAGTGAATTCGCGTGGAGCCCTGAGAGATTACGGTAGCTTAGGATTGCCAGCTGTGGAGTTGACTGACGAACCGTCTCCTTAACAATTTATGAAGTCTTAGTTGAAAACGTTTAGTGCTGTTGGGAGTCTCGGAAATAGGAAAGTTTGAGTCAGCGATTAGAAGCAAAGGAATTTGCTTTAATAGGACCGAGCAAATGACTGTTTAAGACTTTCGTGAAGACTTGCAAATTTCAAAGTTTTGGGAAAGGAGGATGTACGGATTACTGTTGCTAAATCTTTCAGGTTACATTAAAGAGACGTGGGGGGAGGAAAAGTGGGAGGAGATTCGTGTGAAGGCGGGTGTTGTGGAACATACGTTTTCCTCGCATGAGCTCTACCCGGAGGAGTACATTGTTCGAATTGTCCAGGCTGCTAATAAGGTACACTTAGATCATTTTTTTGGGGAATCACACAAATTTTTTTGTTGTTGATATTTTCCTAGCACTATACACCATACCTAACCGAATGCTACAAACAAGCTAGAAACCCCGCATTTTAACTTAGTGAAAGTTGTTCGGGAAGTAGTTAGTTTTGGGCGAACATGAAGGTTAAAAAATAATTTGCCTGCGGCGCTCATTGGCATGTTGTTGCTACACAGTCGTAAGAATTGCTGCGTTGGCTACGCTCCCCAGTCAGTTCCTGTTCCTATCATTAAACCTTCACCTTTGCGTTTCACAAACTGGTTTCTTGAAATTTGTTTAGTTTACCGGATGCCGTGTAGTACGTTTCTTGTTTATTTTTTCTAAACCGTTTAGCTGTGCTCGATTTCCGGCAAGTATATTTTTCGACCCCCCCCCCCCTCCTTCCTAATCACTTCAAACCACCCCTGCCTCACGGGTACCCGAGAAAGACGACACTACCCCCCCCCCCCCCCAGGTTTCAGCGAAATGACGCCTCTGTTCTATAGTCGATTTGAGATGGGACGGTTTGTGAACTTGGTTTTCTCATGTGATTAGTTGTTTGACCATAATTTGTCAAAAACACCAAAACTGTATCATTTCTTGTACAAGCGGTTGATTATGGATAAATAGTAACATGTTAAAGGGGTCTGGTGAAGAGCGGAAATCTAAAAGTTTGAATCAAGAAGTCTTAAAAATATTCAGTTTTTGGATCCCATCGGAACCTTTGGTCTTATCACTCATTGAGTTTTCATCTATCCCCGTGGAAGTCTGCTCGTTCCCAAGATAGTTTGCTGTATCCGATCACAACTAATACAAAATAATAATCATTTCTCTGCCTCCACATTATTTTTATGTTCCCTTGCATTCCAGAATATCCCCTGGGATATCTTTCACTCCCACTCGTTTCTGCTAAATCCGCTAATTGGATGAGATGAAATGCCACGCTAACTGGTGATTACAGGAGAAACAAATACTCAATAAGTGCTGTTTTCATTCCGATAGGAAGGGATTTTTTTCCCATCATTAGAACCCGATATCTTAGTAGATTAAAGTGGTGGGGTGCAGTCGATTTTTATCTTTTCTGCCGTAGAGATGCGTTACTTAGAACGTCTCCTAGCTTTGACTGGCGTCGAAAAATAAGATGAAATGCAAGCTTAGCTAATTGTTATGCACAGCAATGAGCGCAAACAGTAATTTGTGTAAAATAATGTTAAATACTCTTGGTGACTAACTCTTCGTGCAAATGAAGACTGGCCATGTGCGTAGCGAAGAGCCGGAAGCTTGACCACAGTTGTTCCCAACGAACACCGTTGATTGTTGACAATAGGATTTGAGCCATCGTCCGGGCGACGTTTCTCGTTCTTCTCGAGGTTCACTGGCGTGTTTTGGACTTGGTCATTTTCATATAGATTGGATATATTTGAACAGTTTGACGAAGGGTTGAAATGTGTGTACTCGTATTTTGAGGGGTTGACTTCAATGCCGGTTTTGAGAAGTTCAGATGACAGCGTACTGATGTTTTTGAAAAACAAACAAATCAGCAAGCACAAGCACAATCTGAAAAATCATACTTCTTTCTCTTTCTACAAAGAGACCATATTACGTAAGACTCCAATAAGAGATAAATTGAGAAATAATGCCGATTTTGTTGTAGAAATAGGCTTATTGCGTGGCAGTTGAGATTTTCTTATTCGACTGCGCTAAACGGATACGTCTTTTGATTCCAGCGATATATTGGCCCTTCTTGGGTCTGAAGAGGATCCTTGCCAAGAAAGGACAAAATATCTTTAGAATGAAACTCAGCTGCCTTATCCCTTTAATCCCCTCATTCTCACCCCTTGTTACATTACCTCAATAATCAATAAAATTTCGCGTTTGCCATTTATTTCTGACTCAGTGGCTCCTTCTCCAAGGAGGGGCCACCCGTAACCTGTCACGTGTCACCACTTGACTCCTCCCCAAGGAGGAGCCAACTCATATCATTTGTATTTAGTTCATTTCTGCCCTTTCGGTTCCCTGTTTCATTTCTGTGTTTTGTGATTAAGTTAGCGTTGTTGATGTTAACTTATTTAGCTGTTGTTTTGTTTGTTTGTTTATTTGTTTTCTTTTCATGCCTATTATTTAATGTTTGCTATTGTGGCAAGTTTTCGTCAGACCTTAAACCTGAAAGTAGTCATATATGATTCGCAGTCAGCTTTGACTGAAGGAATATTTGGTATTTGAAAGAGAAGGGACAAAAGCAACCTCAGGTAGTTTTTTACTTTTTGCTAGTAAACGTTTTTCTTTCTCCTTGGTATTTCTGCTAGGAGCTACTTTGACAGTTCCCAGCCATGCATTTCCCAATCGCACCAGGAGATGATCCGAGAAGGGAATCACTGGATGTTTTGGTGTACACCAGGGGGCACGCAGGCATGAGGCAACGTCTGAGGCAAGACCGGAGGCACAGGACCTTGTATACCTTGCGACGCTAGTAATTCCCCTCTTGAGATGATCCCACTATCGTACCAGAGTCCTGGTTGAAACCAGCGTCTTGGAAGTGAGAATAGAGACATTCCAAACACAGGAATGCTTCCGAACTGACTCCTGTACCTTGTAGGTCACGGGCGTCAAACCATGGGACCTGCTGCACGGTATGGGAATGTCCTTCGTTAGCTTCGTGGGTCAGTATGGATACGATAGAGTCCTGTCTGTGCTGGGAAGGAACCTACGCGATTTCCTAAATGGTAAGTTAACACTTCCTCTGTTACTATCCCCATCCCAGTATCCTGTTACTTTCTGAAAGGAATGGATGGTTTGTAAAAAGCAGCTGACCAAGGTTTGTTTTGAATTAAACAATCCACGTGTGTGCAAATACTTAAAGTTTTACCGAATAGGACTGAGATCCGATAGCCTCGTTACGCATCACTTATTCACTTAAATAGGCCGGAAAACCCGATAAAAATGCGTTACTCCGTTTGTACGCTATGCACGGATAATCGATGTGATCGAATTAACTTATTCTTTCGAATTTGTGGTACCTCTATGCGACTATCCCTCTATGCTTGAAATATTCACCAATTACATAGATAAGCCATTGCCGAAAATAAACTAAAGATGGCAGATTCCTTGCAAGACATATCTTTAACATCATTTCTGTTTTCCTACTTTCTTCAGCCGCGAATTTGATAGCATAGTTGGAAATCATATAGTTTAAAACACAGTAAATAGACTTAAAATTTGTACACAGTGGCAAGCACATTAAACGGGTTCAGGATTGAACAAGACCTAAGGTGTCGATGGGATCCCAAAAATATAATATTTGATCCAGACAATTCGGTCTTGTCTTCGCCAGATCCAGTCTTCGCCACGCTAATCATCTGAGAAAACTTAGTTCAGATATACCTCTATAAGCCATATCTATTTTGACGATACTGACCGAAACTTCTTGCTTTACTTCTGCCAAGTTTCCGGCTTTGGCCGAGTTCTGAGCGAACTATTTGTCCAGCAAAAAAAGAACAATTCAGAAACGAATTCAGCGTATCTGCTTATCCCTATAAAGAATATCTAATAACTTCAAATAAAACTTTAACTTATAAAATTTCCGGTTTCAACTGGATTCCGGACGACTTATATGTCCGGGTAAAAAAACTAAATCTGTTGTCTAATCATCCTCCAGTGAAACTTCCGCTTTAAACAAATTTTCCTGTTTGGCCTGATTCCGGACGAACTAGTTGTCCTACGAAAAAATGGTTTTCATCATCGTGTTCAGCATGCCTTCCTAACCCATAGTCGAACTTCTAATCAACTTCAAAGAAAACTTTTAATTCTAACCAACTTTCCATTTTTTTCCGGATTCGGGACGAACTACTTATCCGGCAAGAAAATGGTTTTCACCATCGTGTTCAGCATGTCTTCTTACCCCTATCGACTATCACTTTTGCTGTAATAAAATATTTTGTTTGACCCTTAACTTGAACCCCCTCCCCTACCCCTAAGTGTAGGACTGTAGAGCCCATCTACGAACTTGACCTTACCCTTGACACAAAGAATCCTCACACCGAATTTCATCAAAATACCTCATTCCCTTCGAGAGTTGTCGTGCTGACAGACGGACAGATGGACAACTTTTGCTATGTCATAGGTATCCCTCCACTTACGTTTTGGGATCCCAAAAACTGGCCATTTTTGATAATATAGTTTTTTAGCGAAAGAAGTCCCGAGTCATTGGCAAAAATGATTGCCAAAGGAAAAAGAAACAAGAGCTGTAAGCTCTTGTGAAAGAAGAATCAGAGGATGAAAGTGGGAGATTGTCAATTTGTGGGTTTGATTGGTGTGGAGAGGCGAATTGAGGACCACGCAACTATTGAATGACCGATGGGCTAGTGTTTCTGCTTTTTGACGATCACATCAACGGTATCAAGACCTGTATCCCAATAAAGGGTAGTTGTAGGATAGAAGCGGGGAAGGTGGTAAGTAGCATTCATCGCTATTGTTTGGCACGATGTAGCGTGGACAGAGATTATAGATTATGTATAATGAATATGAGTTTTAAAGGAAATAAAGCAATCATGATGCACACCAAGGAGCTTTACGAACGAGGACTGGCGGATTATATCTGTGCTACAAGAAACAAAGATTTCTGGGGAAGGGTAAGACATGCGATAAGGTGTTCAGAAATGAGCAGTGGTGCTCCTAGAGCTGTTCAAAAGCATCCCATTAAACTAGCATCAGTCAAGCATATGGATGAGCAGGAATCGCGCTTTCGTAATATTAGCAACAACAAAAAGTTGTATATCATCTACATACAGACCTAAGGTTTCGATGGGATCCCGAAAATCTAATATGTGATACAGACAATTGGGTCTTCTCTTCGCCAGATCCAGTCTTCGACACGCTAATCATCTGAGAACAACCAAGTTCAGATATACCTCTATAAGCTATATTTATTTTGACGATACTGACCGAAACTTCCTGCTTTACTTCTGCCAAATTTCTGGTCTCGGCCGGATTCTGAGTGAACTACTTGTCCAGCAAAAAAAGATCAATTTAGAAACGAATTCGGCGTATCTCCTTATCCCTATAAAGAACATCTAATAACTTCAAATACATTTTTAACTTCTAAAATTTCCGGTTTCAGCCGAATTCCAAACGAATTATATGTCCGGGTGAAAAATTATTGTCATATACAGACTCAGCGTCTTCTCTTAGCCCTAAATCTGTCATCTAATTAACTTCAAATAAAATTTTCGCTTTTAACAAATTTTCCGGTTTGGCCGGATTCCGGGCGAACTAGTTGTCCGACAATAAAATGGTTTTCATCATCGTGTTCAGCATGTTTTGTTACCCCACAATGGAACATCTTATCAACTTCAAATAAAACTTTTAATTCTAACCAACGTTCCGGCTTTTGCCGGATTCCGGACGAACTACTTATCCGGCAACAAAATGGTTTTCACCTTTTTGTTCAGCATGTCTTGTTACTCCATAATCGACTGTCACATTAGCTGTTTCAAAATATGTTGCTTGCCCCTTAATTTAAACCCCCTCCCCCACCCCTAAATGTTGGGCTACATAACCTATCTACAAACTCGACCTTACTCTTGATCCAAAGAATCTTCACACCAAGTTTCATCAAAATATCTCATTCCCTTCGAGAGTTATCGTGCTGACAGACGGACGGACAGACGGACAACTTTTGCGATGTCACAGGTATCCCTCCACTTACGTTTTTGGATCCCAAAAAGAAAGAGGATGGATATCAAGGTGAGAGGATGGAGGAAGTTCATGGATATAGACAAGAAAAAGAAGCGGGCCCTAGGACCGAACTTTGAGTGTATCCCTTCCCAAACTAAAGCTAAATCAGAATGTTCACCATCAAAAGACACGAACCGGCCGAGGAGTTTCTTTTAGCCATTAACTTTCTACTCGCACCGTGTGGGCACCTACCAACAAGTAAGGAGGTCCACTGGTCAACATATAAAAGTCGAGGGATTAAGCCCTTGGTATGAACACTCACTGTTTCGAAACGTTCACCTAGACACTTCTTGGAGGCTTGTCATGTTTTCGTCATGGGAAAGTATCACATAGACTATTCTGTCTGCAGACCCGTATCCATTTTTTTTTCGGGTGGAGGGGCTTGCCTTTGGGGGGAGGGGGGTTTCGCCTGCGGGCCGGACAAAAAAGTACAAAAAAGACATAGATCAGACGGAAAAGCCTATAAAAATGGTTATTTATGTGCGTTTCGGGGGGGGGGGGGGGTCAAGCCCCTACCCCCCCCCCCCTGGATACGGCCTTGTCTGTCTGTTTCTTGAATCTGATCTTCTTTAAGCGAGCAGCGAAGGGTCATTGTAGGAAACGTCTTAAAATATTTCAGTTTGATTTTGTCCTCCTCCAGGTTTGTTTTGTCGGTTTCGGTTTTAATTTTTGTTGGTCATTTTGTTTTCTTTATCTTCTTTTGTTTTGTTTATCTTCTTCTTCTTACCTTTCAGTATCATTTTCTTTTTGTTCTTCAAAAGTATGTACAGATTGAATTAAAGTGAAAGGCTTGTTTGGCTGCCCCACAGGCCCGTTTCGGCTTTCATGTAGTCAGAGGTACCGACTACACGTATTGAGAACACTACCAGTGTTTTAAAATGTTTGTTTGTGTAGTTTAGGTTCTTAAAGTTTTCTTATATAATAAAAATATTAAACTTGAACAAACCTTTATCGATAAGATATGTTAAAGTATTATGTTTCACTTTTTGGGATCCCAAAACGTAAGTGGAGGGATACCTATGACATCGCAAAAATGTCCGTCTGTCCGTCTGTCTGTGAGCTCGACAACTCTCGAAGGGAATGAGATATTTTTGATGAAACTTGGTGTGAGGATTCTTTGGGTCAAGGGTAAGGTCAGGTTCGTAGATGGGCTCTGTAGCTTATATTTAGGGGTGGAGGAGGGGGTTTCAGATTCAGGAGCAAAAATTTTTTTTTTTTAAAAGCTATTGAGATAGTTGATTTAGCGGTAAGAAGACATGCTGAATCCGAATATGAAAGTTGTTTTCTTGCCGGACAAGTAGTTCACCCGGAATCCGGCGAAAACCGGTGCAAAACTTGTCGTCCAATTTTCGGCTATAGCAGTTCTACCCCTTTATTCTCAAATCGTTATAGCTCTGTGCGCGTGGATGCCGACATTCGTTTGTTTGTTCTGCGGGCGTCGGAGACGGAGAGACCTTTTGTAACCGAAGGTCGGAGGGGTTCTCTAAGGTTTTATACAGAAGCAAAAGAGACATGGGGTGAATGTGTTTATTTTAAAGCGGGTTTAGATAAGGAGGAATTGAAATTATTAATTAGTATGCGTGCTGATATTTTACCGCTGGGAGATAGGAGGAGGTACACGGGTTGGCCGATTGGGAGAATTGATCTTTACTTCTGCCCGATGTGTGGAGATATGAATGAGTGTGTGCGACATCTTATTTGTGATTGTAGGGATTTGAATGATTCGAGAAGTGGAATATTTGGAATAAATGAATGTTATTAGGAATGGATGGAGCAAATGTTTTAGAGTGAGTGTTATAGTACTATAAAGAAAGTGAGTAGATTCCTCAAGCTGGCAATAATTCACAGAGATCATTTTTTGTAGTTTTAGTGGTAGTTAGAAATAAGTTTGTCATTGTGTTTCCTTTGTTTGTATTGCAATGGCCCTTGGGCTTTTAAGGTAATAAATGTCTTATCTTATCTTATATAATGTTCAAACGAGGAAATAATGTTCTAGCGAGGATATTGTTCAATGAGGATTCACTGGTAAAGTACAGGTCAAGTTCGTAGATGGGTCCTTTAGTCTTATCTTAGGAGGCAGAGTAGATGTTTCGAATTTACGGTAAAAACATGTATATTTTGTAAGCTAATAAGGTATTCATTGAGGGGGTAAGGAGGTCCGCTTAATCCATTTCTGAACTTAGTTTTCTTGCTGGACAAATGGTGCATCACTAATGCGGCTGAATCTGGAAATTTGGTTGAAGCTCAAAGTTGTTTCTGAAATCGATTAGAGATTCGAAATCCGGGCAAGGAGAATCCGGGCGGAATCCATTTTGAACTTTATTTTAACAGTAAAAATATTCAAGGAATATGACGAAGACTGAATGGGGAAGAAATGACCCAATTGTTTGAATCATATGTTAAATTTGTGGGATCCGATTGAAACCTTTGGTCTTGTTGTTCGTGATATAGTAAGTTGATCGGTTTGTTCTGTTTGTTTTTATGGCCAAGGGCCATATACCTATCAGTTTTCCATCGGTCGGTCTGTCGGTCGGTCGGTCAGGGTAGTTCCAGATGTGCTAGGACGACGAAACTTGGCTGGCATATCAGGGATCCGACTAAACTAATTTGGAAATAATCAGTTTCCCGATCGGACCATCTTGGGGGAGTGGAGAGAGGGGGAATCCGGAAATTGAGTAGTGCGCAACTTTCGAACGGGTGACCTGAATGGAATGAAACTTGGAATGGAATGGAAATCGAATAGATGACATATCTCTGATGTCCCAATCGCCGGACCGGATTCGACAGCTGTGGGGGAGTTGTGGGGGGGGGGGGAATGGAGGGATTGGATTGAGACTCGCCGGGAAGAACAAGCATCTGTTCTAGATCAAACAATAAGGCTGGATCCGGACACTTTGGTGGGGGGGGGGCTGGAGGGGTTTCCCGGAATTCTGCCGATGTCGGTTTCTGGGATTTTCACGACGAAACTTGGCAGGCACATAGGGGACCCGATCAAACTGACTTGGAGACTCTCGATCCGATCATCGTGGGGGGAGTGGAGGGAGGGGGAATCCCGAATATTAAGTCATGCGTAACTTTGGAACGGGTGATCGGATTCCAGTGAAATTTAATAACTGAACAGAAGACATGTCTCTGATGTTCTTTATCATATCCGAACCGGATCCAACAACTCTTTGGGGGGGGGGGGGAATACGTGACCCGCTTAGACTGGAGAGATCGGGATGGAACTTGGTGGGAAAAACAAACAAATGCTCTAGATGAATCGTTTACATTACCGGATCGGATCCGGGCACTGTGGGGGAAGTTAGAGGGGGGGGGGGGATTCCGTGATACGCAAGTTAAGGTGCTAGGACAATGAAACTTCGCTGGAAAGTCAGAGATTCGACAGTATTGGCTTAGAAGTTGTCACTTTTAAATCCGACCGGTCCTTACAGTTTTACTCTTAACCGCAAGGCAAAAAAATTAGTTTTAAGCTAACCTTAAACTTTCATGGTCCCCATAGGGTCAAGATCATTTTTGCCTCAAGGATTTTGCTTACAAATATTTTCTACTTCCTTAAAGTGCGCATCTTCACTGCAACGTCAAAAAGTACTTTAGATCAAACGATGCATTCTGGCCCATGATTATTTGTGCCAGAAGGGTTTTGCTTAAATTTGTTTTATCTCTAGCACCCTTAAAGTGCGCATCTTAGCCGAAAAGGGAAAAAATTACTTTTGATCAAACGATGATCCCCAACGTACGAACTATTATCGTTTCGTCTCAAGTGTTTTACTCACAGATGAATTTCTAGCGCATTTAATGTGCACATCATTACCTACAGCCAAGTAAAAAAAAAAAAAAAAATTCCAAACGATACATTTTCGTGGTTTCCTAGGGTCTATGATTATTCTTATGTTAAGGTTCTTGCTAACGTATGATCAGAACAAACCCACGAAAAGGCAGATTCTATATTTCATCCTTTGAAAGAGCCTTGCAAGTGCCATATGAGCTTCTATCTCTTGTTTAAATACTGCTAGTGGTAGTATCCTGCCCTAGCAAAGCCTTTCCTGGCATTGAATTAGTTTCATTATTTTTTTTATCAAAAATACGATCACATTGGTCGAGTTTGTATAGTTGCTGTTCAGTTTAAATACAGATAAATGAAACTAAAACTGTGGTGTCAGACGTATAATCAGTTTCTTTGAGACATCACAGCGTGTATTGGATGCAAACGAACTTGAGCCTCTTTTGGTCTTGTTTTCATGCATGTCGGAACAAAGGTGGTCCACATGACAAGGAGTGGTATATGCCACCATTTCATTATTTTTTATCAAAAATACGATCACATTGGTCCAGTTTGTATAGTTGCTGTTCAGTTTAAATACAGATAAATGAAACTAAAACTGTGGTGTCAGACGTATAATCAGTTTCTTTGAGACATCACAGCGTGTATTGGATGCAAACGAACTTGAGCCTCTTTTGGTCTTGTTTTCATGCATGTCGGAACAAAGGTGGTCCACATGACAAGGAGTGATATGTGCCACCATTTTAGGTCTGATCTTTTTTTTACCTTCTGATTGAATTGTCATCCCCCAAATTCGGAAGTGAGAGTTTTTCTAATAATGAAATACTGGGGTATGTGAATTAATTAGTTTTAACTAAAGCTCGTGGGGATATTGTGCTAGGAAATGGAGGTTGTAGATGAATGTATGTTTTCACGCACGAATAACTTTCCCGTGAGAATTTGTTCGCGTAGATTTGGATTTCTAGCGATACCGCGAGTTCGGTGCTTCCTGATGTGCTAGGACGACGAAAATTGGAAGGCCTGTCAGGGACCCGACCAGATTAAATAGGAAATAGTCAGGGGAGGGCTGGAAGAAGGGGGAAGCAAAAAAATTAGGTATTTTTAACTTGCGAACGGGAGATTGGATCTTGACAAAAGTTGATATTTAGGATGGTCTTGTGTCTGAGACGTCGCACTTTAAATCCGATCCGGATCCCAGGACACTGGGGGGGGGGGGTGGAGAAGGGAACCGGAAATCTTGAGAAACGCTTAGAGTGGAGGGATCGGGATGCAACTTGGTGGGAAGAAAAAGCACACGTCCTAGATACGTCATTGACAATACCGGACCGGATCCGGGTACTGTGGGGGAGTTGGGGGGGGGAGGTCCGGATTTCTAAGATCCCGCGAGTTCGGCATACTTCCTGATGTGCTAGGACGATGAAACTTGGCAAATATGTCAGGGATCCGAACAGATTGACTTGAGAATAGTTGTTTCCTCGATCTGACCATCGTGGGGGGAGTGGAAGGATGTGGGTTCCGGAATCTAGTTGCATGCATAACTTTAGAACGGGTGACCGGATTTGAATGAAACTTGTAGGGTGGAAAGAGCTATCGCCTCAGATGTTCAGTGTCAAGTCCGGGCCGGGTCCGATACCTGCGGGGGATGGGGGGGGGGGATCGGAAAACTCAAGAAACGCTAGATAGATACGAAATTGACGGATTCAATGGTTCCAGGGTTCTGTGATGGGAGTTGGAGGGGGTTTCCTGGAATTCCGGTAGTCGCGAGTTAGAAAAGTTCCTACTAAGACAACGAAACTTTGCAGGCATATTAGTGACCCGATTTAATTGAGTTAAGAACCTGACAGAACATACCCCCGGAAACTTCCATTCCTACATCCGAGCATTTTTGGTGGAGCGAAGGAAGGGAAATATGGAATTTGACTTCAGCAAGTTGCGAACGAGTGGTCTGATTCGAGTGAAATTTGGGTGATAGGAATCGATGTTCTAGACATAGAAAAAATCCGTTCAAACTATATGCGACCACGGTTGGGGGAATTGGGGGGGGGGGGACTTTTGACATGCACAAAAACCAAACGGATAGACCGAATGAGATGCAAGTTCGACAGTGCCGAGTTTATGCGGCCTAGGTTTGTTATTTGGCGTCCGGGCCGGATTCTGCCAAGGTGGGGGGGGGGGGGGTACAGGAAATTTGCGGATAGGCTATGCTCCGATTTCAGTAAGACTTGATGGGCAGGAAGAGGGGATTAAGAGATACGACGTTATGTTTCCAAGTCCTCTTCCGCCACAGTGGGGGGAGGTGAAAGGAGATTGACGGAAACTTTGAGGCTCGCATAGTGGTCAAACGAGTGCATTAGTTTAAATGAAACTTTGACTGTAGAGAGAGCGTATACCCTAGATGCCATATTTTAGGGTCCGAACCGGATCCGACAACGGTGTTGGTGGGTGGAGGGGTACTGCAATTTTCCAAAAATGCTCCGATTCGAGTGAAACTTAATCGATGACATAAAAGAAGATGTTTTAGATGATCCATTTTTTGGTCCGAAGCAGATTCGGCCTCGGTAGTGGGAGATAGAGGGAGTATCGGAAATCGTGTAGCACGTCTAGGGATCAAACGAGTGGATTTATTGGCCTGAAACTTGGAAGTTTGAACAGTCATGCGCATTTGCTACAGATAATCCGAGACGATGCCGGAACAGCTCAGAATTGAGTGAAACTAAAAATCCTATTTGTATTTCCGAACCGCATTATTGGATGGCGGGTGTATTTTGTGACATTATTATCTACTTTCTTGTACAGCCTACTCGTAACAAGTGCAATATAAGCTCGTAGCTCTTGTTATTCTTTTTTTTCTTTGCTTGATGTGCAAACTGATTGATCTATGGTTCAGTGTTCGTTTATACGTTTATGACACTTCAGTTCCAGTTAAAAATATACATTGTTTCTTGTGGTCCGAAAAAGTGCTAGCCCTGAGAGAGAATGATCCCAGATCAATTTTTTTGGGAGTTTTGTCGGATTGAAGACTCGTTTCTCTGTTCCAGGTTTGGACAATCTTCATGAATACCTCCGACCCTCCTACCCCGCGATGCGTTCCCCATCCTTCTTCTGTGACAACGAAACTGCAGAAGGCCTGACGCTCCATTTTCGATGTTCCAAACGCACCGGACTTGTCTACTATACGATGGGACAAATAAAGCAGGTTTGGATTAACAAAAGTAGATTATTAGCCCCAAACGATGTTGAGTGGTAGTGCTGCAATGTTGGGATACCATGCTGGAGCAAGGGCCAAGGGCCCCATAGAAATGTTTTGGATTTAAAAGACAGATTTTCATGAGCGTACTGTGCCCTTTCTTCAGGGCATGCCCTAAAGTTGGAGCACTGTGCCCTGAAGTTGAGGATTGTATATGACCTAGCGGAAAAGTATACAAAAGGAAAGGGAAGATTGTATTCATTCCTAGTGTTTAGCTGTAGTGCCTTTTCGAGGTTTCGTCTTCCCAACCTTTTCGGTTCAGAGGCAACCAGAGAGATTGGACAGTAGCTTAAAGTGTAGAAAAGGAAAACGATTTTGGTTAGGATCTAAGGAGTTTCTCCGTGCTCCCACGACCAGTTTGTGGGTCGAATGTGGCTCGAGCAGGGTGTTTCCGCGGCCTTTTTTTTGCGGCCCACATGTGTGGTTACGCGACCAACAAGGTTTGTGCGGATCACTTTGTGACTCGAGTACCAACAACTGCCAAGGTGATTGTTAATTTTGTGGCTCGATTCTGGCTGGAAATTCAAATTTAGCAGCAAAATAATGTCAGAACAATAGAATTTAAAACTTTCTCAAGCATGTAGACATAAAACTGAGGATCCTATTAGCATGGAATGATAAGAACGAAAGTCTCGAGTTCCATTTATTGAGATTTTATATGAATTAAGACATTTCAGATTACCGCCCAAAAAATTGACAAAACGTCGTTTTCACGAGTTTCAACTTGTGGGTCGACTATGTGGCACACGATTGTGTTTCCACGACAAAAACTCGGAAGTATGTGGTTCATATTTGACGGTGCAAAACGGATAAGTCAGCTACATTTTATTAGAGCTATATTTCGGCCCTTCTTGGCAAGGGTCCTCTTCAGGCTCATGCCGCTCAAGCTGGAACTTCTGAAAAACAATTAAAGATTCTTCCTTAAATATCCGATTTTGTGAACTTCTTCTTTGAAAATTGGTTGGAGTTAAAGCTGTTCCTGTGATTTTATTCTGGACGTGACTGCTGTTTATGCTGTTTGATTGGGTCGTCGAAAGGGTAGAGACTCTTCTGCATTTTGGTTTAGGAGTCACCTGTCTCTTCTTCTTCTTTCCAGCGAAGATGGGTACTTGTCGGCGACAGGTATGGGCGATTTTTAGTTCCGTACTTCGGTGATAGGGATGTTCCTTCAGCCCAAGCAAACGACCCAATCAAACAGCAAAACAGCAGTCATGTCCAGAATGAAAGCATAGGAACAGCTTCAACTCCAACCAATTTTCAAAGAAGAAGTTCACAAGATCGGATATTTAAGGAAGAATCTTTAATTGTTTTTCACAAGTTCATTTTCCAGCTTTAGCGGCACGAGCCTGAAAAGGTCCCTTGCCAAGAAAGGCCGAAATATATCTCTAATAAAATGTAGCTGACTTATCCGTTTTGCACCGTCAAATATGACTCGCAGCCAGCTTGGGCTGAAGGAACATCTATGTGGCTCAAAATTGTGCTGCTTAAAAACGCCTCTAACAGCCTTCCTCCTTCCTTCATGGGGCATCTTTTTTGGTACCTTACCCCATGTGCCATATTTCCTTTCCATTCCGTCTTTTGGACAATCTGTTTAAGTGACAGTAATGGGCTTTCCAACCAAACCGTGGTATGATTTAGTTGTGGCATTCTTTCTCGGAAGAGGCAGCTAGGAAAATATTTTCCACCACAAAATATTAGAGGAAAAACAAAAGAGTCGTCTGCGCTGCTATTTCTTACAGAGGCAATCTGTTCATATGGCTGGCGGAAGACTGAATTACTTCCTCCGTTTTATCTTAAAAAAAAACCCCAGAAATGTCAAGGTTTACAGCAGAAGTAGATGTCTTTCCGCCCGTCCGTAAGAGACCTGGGGAAGGTCGTAAGAGACCCTTAGTCGACTGATCCTTGTTACTGCCCCCCGTATGGAAATAATTCAAGTCATCGTATTATAGGACATTTTTCCAATCGTAAACATTGGAAAATAATTGGAAACGATCGTAATCAATTTTTTTTTACGATTGAAAACAACCGTAATCAATTTTCTTTTACTATTGGAAACAATTGTTTACGATTGTAAACAGTTGTTAATGATTGTGTTTTTACTATTGTAAACAGTTGTTTCCGATCGTAAAGTTACGATCGATCAATTTTTTTTTACGATTGGAAACAACCGTAATCAATTTTCTTTTACTATTGGAAACAATTGTTTACGATTGTAAACAGTTGTTAATTATTGTGTTTTTACGATTGTAAACAGTTGTTTCCGATCGTAAAGTTACGATAATAACTGTTAAAGTTATTATATAACTTTAACAAAATATATAACTTTAATAAAAGTTATACGTAAATAGCTGTTTCCAATCGTAAAAAAACAATTGTTTACGATCGTTTCCAATTGTTTTCAATTGTTTACGATTGGAAAAATGTCCCTTAATACATATTCTTTGAGCCCAAGCTGACTTTGAAACATTTATTCAAACAATGTTTACAACGGATACGTCAGCTATGATTTTTCATCAGCGATATTTCGGCCCTTCTTGGCAAGGGTACTCGTCAGGCTGTCAATCTTCTTGTTCAACTTCGGGGAAGGAAACAAACCTGTAATAAATAATCATTTATTACATTCCTCCTACTCCCCCCACAGCTGTCTGATCCGGTCTGGAAGTAAAATGGGATATGCGAGTTATGTTCTCTTCCCACATATCAAGTTTCATTCAGATCCGACCACCCGTTCGAAAGTTACGCACGCCTCAATATTCCGGATTCCCCCTCCCTCCACTCCCCCCACGATGGTCAGATCGGGGAAGTGACTATTTCCAAGTCAGTTTGGTCGGGTCCTGATACGCCTGCCAAGTTTCATCATCCTAGCACATCTGGAAGTACCCTAACTCGCGATCACGGGACCGACCGACAGACCGACGGAAAAGTGATCGGTATATGGCACTTGGCCGGAAGGCAAGTGCCATAAAAACTGACAAAACTTGGGCAATCTGTGAAGTACATTGCGCCCTTGCTAAGCAAACTACTTCTTAGCGGAGCCCCATTCTGAGCTCCAGCCTGCAGTACTTGAAATACTAAGTAAGTACAAGTCATCGTACATGATACTCAAGTAGCCTATACAGTTTCGATGTACCTGATACTTGAAATACTGAAAAGCCAAGTTATTTTTGTATTTTTTTATCTTTATTTTTGTAACTGACCAAATAAAATATTATTTGGATTGTGTTAAGGGATTTTTTTTTTTCGCTATTTATTCTAGTAGCCGATGATGTTCAGTATACCTACGGCGGCCTCACAACGCAAACTTCTACTATAACGTGAAAAAGTGCGTTTTATACGATTACTTTAAAGTGATATTGTTATTCGTTTTAAGGATGGGAAGAGCCCCTTGCAGTCGTTGGTATTTCGCTTCTTTCTTGGGACCCCAAAACGTAAGTGGAGGGATACCTATGACATCGCAAAAGTTGTCCGTCTGTCCGTCCGTCTGTAAGCACAATAACTCTCGAAGGGAATGAGATATTTTGATGAAACTTGGTATGAAAATCCTTTGGTCATCGGACAGCTCAAGTTCGTAGATGGGCTTTGTAGCCGTAGCCTACATTTAGGGGGCAGTGAGGGGGTTCAAATTAGGGGGCAAACAAAATATTTTGAAACGGCTAGTGTGATAGTCGATTATGGTAAGAAGACATACTGAATGCAATGATGAAACCATTTTCTCGCCCGACAAGTAGTTCGTCCGGAATCCGGCAAAAACCGGAAAGTTTGTTAAAAGTAAAATTTTGTATTTGATGTTAATTAGATTTTCGATTTAGGGGTATAAGACTTGTTGAACACTTCTGTGAAGATCATTTTCTATCCGGACAAGTAGTTCGTCCGTAATCCGGCCAAAAACGGAAAATTTTTTAAAAATAAAAGTTTTGTTTGTAGTTGATTAGAAATCGATTTAGGGGTAAGAAGTGAAGCTGAATCTGAATATGACAATCATATTTTACCCGGACATATACTTCGCCCGAAACCCGGATGGAACCGGAAAATTTGTTATAAGTTAAATTTTTATTTGAAGTTGATTAGATGTTCTATATTGAGGAAAGAAGATACGCTAAGTTCGTTTCTTAGCTTTCTTTATCCCCGGATAAATAGAGTACAAATTTAATGTTGCTTGGAGTTGAAAATTTTTGTAATTATTTATTGTCGGAAAGATACGTTTTTCCCTTTCATCGTGTTTTTTCGCTCATGTATGGTCAAATCTTTCTACGCTGAAGGGTGAGCTCACTGTGCGTGAAAACTTGTTTTTAGTAAATCGTTTTGTCAAGCATACGACACAGGTACAAGCCACAAATCCAACAGGAAAAGTCCACTATATGAAAATTGATTATTCGTGTGAAATAACGCATTTTCATCGGATATTCAGGCTTCTTTAAGTGAATAAGTGATCGGTAACTAGATTTTCCTATCTCAGCCCTTTTCATTGAACTTTAAGTAGTCGTCTTCTTTTCTAGATTGGCGTCAACTTCTTCAAAACCAAACTGAAAATCGAGGTTCTCAAGGAGGAGACTTTTCAAATGTTCAACAGTGTGACTTTTCAACTGCATTTTGAGAACAGGGGCTTCATAGAATCTCAGCTTAACAGCCAGTGCCTCATCCGCGATGAACAGTTCCTACCAGTTCGAGCCGACTTCATTTTTGAGACATTCCCCTTCTCTCTCAGCTTCGAGTAGGTAGTTTTTTTTCTTCTCACATTTCCTGAATCTGTAATGCCTAAAGACGACAGGGTTGCCGCATCGAAAAAGATTAGAGAGTGACTTTGGTTCGAAAACAGAGAGTGATTTGGGAGTGAAATTTTGTTTTCAAAAGTACATTGGAAACCGTCACTTTGGTCAGAATCAATGCTGCAAACATTTCGTTGAAAATAAATTAAATACTGTTGGAAAATGACACCTCTGGGCGTTTTTTGAAATAGAGTGAATTTTATGTCCTACGCAAGAGTGACAAAAATAAAATAGCGTGACAATTCACTGTGGCAACCCTGAACGACGAACGTCCCAACAAAAAATTATGTGGAAAATCAGTTGGGGTTGAAAACTTCAGTAGAATGCAGCCGAATGCAAAAACAAGGCAAGAACCTCCGCCTCCCTATCTGTGTAATACGACCACGCGGAGTCGAATAGATTCCCGACACACTGCCCAATGCAAACGAGTGGAGGGTAGGAGCTACGCGAGCATCACAATTCGTTACCTCTACAAACAGCCATATCGCAGTAGAGCGCCGGAGAAGAAGTGTCAAGATAACAGCCGATTGGTTGGGTACCATAGCGACGTCACGTGTGACGCGCAGCAGAGCGGGTCATGCACGCCAGCTAACAGTCTTTTCGTCTGGTATGCGCAGCGGTGAAAGCAGGGAAGTAGACGGACATGAACTCAAAGCTCAGCAAGTACCTCTTGCTCTGTCTAGTTTTATCGGTAGTCGGTTTGTAACTAGTGAACCTGAGTGGAGGATTCTGGGCTCAAATCCTGCTGAGGAGCATTTTGTATTTCATTTCACTACTATGTTTCCATCCGGAGGGCGTCTCACCCATCAAATTAAAATTTGATTTGTGTTTGTACCTATGACTTCGTAAAAGTTGTCCGTCTGTTGGCACGAAAACTTTCGAAGAGGTTGAGATATGTTATTCAAACTTGGTCAGGTTCGTAGACGGGCTCTGTAGCCCTAGATCTAGGAGTGGGGGAGGGGTTCCAGATTAAGACTAGATGGACGATTTATGGGTAAGAAAACATGCTGAATCCATATCTGAAACTTGTTCTTTCGCCCGACAAATAGTTCGCTCGGAATCAGGCCGAAACTGGAAAAATTGTAAACAATAGAAGTTTTACGTGAAGTTGATTAGAGGTTTGATTTGGATAAGGAGACATTCTTAATTTGTTTTCTACTTTAGTTTTTTTGTTTAAACACTTCGACTGCTCTGTTATAGCCTAAATTAGTAGGCTACTTAGATTTGGATAAAGACGATGTTTGTTTCTGTTCTTTAAACTGCGTGACAATGTTACTTCTCATTTTGTTTCGTCGAACAACTGGCTCAGACATGGGGATGCAGAACTTGGCTTCCACGTGAAAGGTTTCGACCCCAGTCAGCTCCGTTCCTCTTTTGGTGTGTGTTGAGGTTTGTACGGCACTTACAGCTTCGCTGAAGTGCCACAAACCGATCACTTTTTGTTCGGTCGGTCGGTCCACTGTTCTCAAGTGAGGGTACTTCCAGATGTGCTAGGAGATGAAACCTGGCAGGCATATAAGGAACCCGACCAAACTAACTTGGAATTAGTCACTTGTCCGATGCGACCACCGTGGGGGGACTGGAGAGATGGGGAATCCGGAATCTTGAGGTATGTGTAACTTTGGAACGGGTGATCGGATCTTAATGAAACTTGACTGGAACGGCCTCGTGTCTCAGGAATGATTAGAATGAAACTTGGTTGGAAGAACAAGCACAAGCTGTAGGTAGTCGACATCGTAGACAGAACTGGACCGGATTTGGGCACTGTGAGGGGGGGGGGGAATTCGAGGGGAATTCCGGTGATCCGTAGTTAAGGTACTTCCAGGTGGGCTAGCACGATGAAACTTGGCAGGCGTACCAAAATAGTCAATTCCCCGATCCGACCGTCGTGGCGGGAGTGAATCGGGAATCTTGATGTATGTATAACATTTGAACGGGTTATCGGGTTTTAATGAAACTTGATATTTGGAAAGATCTCTTGTCTTAGATGTCCCACTTGAAGTCCAGACTGGATCCGATGAACGTAGGAGGGGGGGGGTAGGACCGGGAGTCTTGTGACACGCTTAGAGTTGAGCGACCGGGAAGAAACTTGGTGGGAAGAACAAGCAAATGAGCAAGGTACACCAGTGACAGAACCGGACCGGATTCTGGCACTGTGGGGGGGGGGGAGGCGGCATTCCGGTGATCGGCCCGTAATTCCGGTGATCGCGAGTTAAGATACTTCCAAATGTGCTAGGACGATGAAACATGGCAGCAAGATTGGCTCGGAAATTATCACTTCTCAGACCCGACCATCCCTTAAAGCACTCATCTTAACCACTAAGGACAAATAATACTTTTAAGCAAGATAATAATAATAATATTGTATTTAAAGCCATAAGGCCATATACAGACAACAAAACAAAAAAACTTAGTAATAACTTCTAATATCGCATTATCATGGTCCCCATCAGCCCATGATCATTTTTGCCTCGAGAGTTTTGCTTGGTAATGAACTTCGAGCTCTCTTGAAGGAGCCTACGCACCTTAACCGCGAAGTGAAAAAATAATTTTGACCAAACTAGACGTGTCATGATCCCTGAGGGTCCATGCTCATTTCTAGCACCCTTAAAGTGCACATCATCACAGCCTTTTGCAAAAATAAAATAATTTGTACCAAATGATAGGGTACATTCTAGTGATTCCCAAAGGCCCATGGTCATTCTTATTTCGAGGATTTTGCTCTGAACAAACCCTCGAATTGGCAAATTCCTACTTTCATCGTCTGACCCAGCCTTGCAAGTGCCATATGAGCTTCTAGCTCTTGTTGTTTTCGAAGATCATCAGTCGGGTGTGTCTTGGGGTTATAGAACTTGGCTTCCATGTGAAAGGTCCTCGGTTCGTTCCCAATCAGCTCCGCTACTCTTTTGGTGTGTGGACCGGTGCCTCCGTCAAAACTCAGAATTTGGGTAGTTCTTAATTAATTCATCAAGCAGTTTATAGTATCAATAGTGAGTTTTAGTATCAATAGTGAACCTTTGCATCGATCTGCCGCCTAGTTGATACGACTGAAGGAATTTGAAGAAAACTTGAAAGCTGAAATGCAATTCGTTGTGTTTTCATCGGTTTTCTGGAGTTTCGATTTAGTGGTAAGAAGACATAGAAAATTTGTATATCTTGTCCATTTTCCTACGAGTCGCTAGGTCGTCCGTTTTCCCCGGAATCAGTCGAAAATAGAATATTTGTCCGTTTTAAGAAATATTTTTGCCCAGCTGTTTATTTGGTGTAGATATCAGAAGACTACTTCAAGTGAACTCTGAGATCGCGTTTTAGTGAAAACTTTATTTTTTAAAGAACAGAATTCCCCGATAAAACTTAAAAAGGTGGTGTATTTATGCCGAAGTATATACAGATAAAGAACATGTGGGATCAGAATATCCTCCGAGTTTTCGACGGGCCATGCTATTCCCGTTGTAATCTAGGCTAGACTGGAAATTAAAGACACAGATGAATTTACGAGCAGATTTAAAGTGGTTGGTTCGTGATAAATAATTCCAGTGAAGACTGGAAATCTATATGACCTGCTAATGTGGGTGAAGAAGTCCGATAAATACTACCCTTTGGGATCCCATCGAAACCTTTTATCTTGTTTACCATTAGGCCCCACCATATTAACCTGGTTTGTCTACGAGGCTCAGACATGTTAGCGCTAGACTTCTGAATTCAGCTCAAAGGTCACGGTACAAGGAACGTTCCAAATACGTAATAATTAGGAGTGATTAGTTTGAGCACAATGGTACATTTTCTTTCCGCAAAATCCTCAAACACACCAACGTTATTTACAAATCACAGAAACCGAATACAAACTCCAGGGCAACGGCTATTTCTGCCTTCCAGTTTCGACGTATTCCCCGTTGTCCACGACTTCATCCTTCAGCAAATCTGCGATTTTCGCTACCATTCTTCCTCGTATTTTGTCGTCTTGACAGTATATTTCACAAAAAAATTTCTCCACTGCGACGGCGCCTTACCGTCACACCTTAGCCCCCCCCCCCCCTTCCCCTTGGAAAACGTAGTGTTAAGAAAATTCTTCTTAAATCTGTGTAACTAATGAGTATTTTCTCCCACTGATTCCCTTATCCTTTCCTAGTACTGCATTTGCCCCTGCAAATGTTTCCGAAGTTCCCTTTACACTTCAGGTGCCTCAAGGTCACTTTGGCGCCTATTGCAAACAAGGGGCAAGCAGCTCGGTCTTTTGGTGTAGCCTACGTTGTAAAAGAAGAGGAATAGAAATCCTGTCCGAGTCACTCGGCCGCTTGTAAACAAGAACAAAGGTTTTGATGCGATCCCAAAGGAGAATATTTGTCGGACTTCTTCATCCAGATTAACGGGTCTTAGATGTTTCCAGTTTTCGACAGATCCCTTAGTCATGTAATATAAGTAAGTAAGTAATTTATTTCTGACCCGCCATTTGAAAAGCGGAGTTTGTAAAAACAAAAATTAAATAAAACACAACAAATAGGCTACAATATACAATTTTTCATTCATCGGCAAGAAAAGAATGTAGAGTGTCATGTGTCATATATCCGTAATTGACAACTTAAACCAAATCCATTTGGTAATTCCATTCTGTCTTTAATTACTGTTCTACCGTAGACTACGCGGAAACGCCAGTGCTAGTCGAGAAGCTGCATGACGTTCGGGATAACTTGATAGTACTATCGAGGGGTCGACGACTCTCCCGGAATGGTGTACACGTCCCGAAGGAATAATCCGGAATGGTCAGGAATAATCCGGAACGGTCAAGAATAATCCAGAATCGATTATATTAGATTAGATTAAATTTTATTAGGTGGCAGTCTTCTCTATTCTACATAATGTGGTAATACTATTTTTATATTATTCTACATGCTATTCATACACGGTTCATACATATACAACAAACATTCTGCTTACAAAAAACACTCACGCATCATTACTATCCTTTTGCAAGGAAAAATCTCTTCACTGTAGCCATGAAGGATGCCAGATGACTCGAATTTCTAATTTCAACTGGAATTATATCCCATACAGAGGGTTAGGAATAATCAGGAATAGTTAGGAATAATCCGGAATGGTTAGGAATAATCCGGAATGGTCAGGATTATTAGGTTATTCCGGAATGGTGTACATAAAAATTAGACTCGTCGACCCCTCGAGTACTATTAACAGGGTAATATACCGAAAAATACGTTTTAGATGAAGACCTAGCGACTTTGCACGAAAATGAAGAAAATCGACATCACACGAAGTTTCTCGAAGTCTCTCGAATTTCGGATTTGCGGTTCTTAACAGATTTCTTCGATAGTATCTACCAAGCAACAAAACAATGCAGATAGATCGATTCAACATGTCAGACTATCGACACGCTAATGGTCCATTTACACACTGCGTAAAATCCGTAAAATTCGTAAAAAGATTTCTAGCAATACGGACGTATTTAAATACAAAACGGACCGAGTTCTCTAATACGTCCGTATTTCTAGAAATCTTTTCAAGCTCAAAACGTGCGTAAAATACGCTCGGATTTTACGCAGTGTGTAAATGGACCATAAACCGTTAGATTAAACAAGTATAGAACTACCAAAATTCTTGCCTTAATCCTGCCGAATATCGGTCTGGTAGGAAAAGCATGAAAAGTATCTTCATCCAATTTGATTTGTTATCATATTCTGACTCCTAAAGCGATTTCAGACACAATTTTTTACCAGGAAAAATCTTCCAGTTTTGGCCGGATTCCGGACGAGCTACTTGTTCGGTGAAAAAATGAACTTCAGGCTTGGATCCAGCATGTATTCTAACCACTACATCGAATACTTTCGCCGAATTTCGTAAATTAAGCCGGACTCCGGTCGCCTTCGAAACAAATTTTTGAAAGAAATATATACTGGCAAATCGTTGTCAAAATTTTGCTCTTCGTTTGTTCAAGAAGTTTCTAGATCAATCCGTACCGCCTATGGGCGCATAGTCCCCAACCGGGGGCGCTATAATCGTAAAGCTTTGGGAAAATTGTACAGCACCTTCTGCGCTCCTTCTATACTATTTTGTTCTGGTGTCACTCATGTTCTGCGAAAGAAGGAGATAAAAAAGATGAGATCATGTTATTTTAAATATGCAAAGCACCTGCTCCACTTGTCGAAATTATGCCATAACCATACTTTGACGGAGAAGTTCAAAATTCAAGAATTAAGTGTTACCCTTTTGGATGTTTCTTCGTCGCTATCAAAAATCATTGACAACAGAACCCAACCAGCGCACAACCTTCTACGCTGCTTCCTGGCCGACGATTGAAATTAAGTGTCTTTTTGTGTATGTTATGTGTTTTATTTACTTTCTTCATTTACTCCGCTTTCTGAAAACGGCGGGTTGTAAATAAATTACTTACTTACTTACTTATATTTAGCTTTACCTTTTTTTTACCTTTTATTCATCCGACACATTTGGGGTTTGCGTGGTGAGAAAAATGTCGGGGACATCGGCCGACGGTTTGGTTCATGACCATTTATTCATATACCAGCTAAATGTCTTAGCTGGTTGAAATGTTTATCTTTTTCACTGAACACAAATTGTGGCTTCTGTACCTTCCAAAGAGAGTTCGCCAATCCCTTCCCTGGCAGTTTTAGCACAGGAAAAGAAGATTCCCCAGCTTGGGAATGTCCGGTAATATACAGGATGAAGGAAAGGACAATAAACCTGATATTAGGCCTTGACTTTCTGGATTATTCTCCAATAGGCTTTAGGTCACGGGGAAAATAAAGAGCTTTCACCACTTGCGGTGGAGATGATGAAATGAGCTAGAGGTCTAGAATACCAACACTCCATTCAAAGAAAATGAGGAATTTGTTTTAATAACTGGAAAGAACGGATAAAAGTAAGACGGTCATCGCAGTCGACCATGAATCCCTGATTTTAGGACGCTCAGTACCAACCGCTGGGTATATCAAGCATTTGGCATACCGTATGCCTAACTATGGATACCCTAAATACGCCAAACCCTGTTTACTTGTGGTTAGCCTTTGGCCAAAGTCACTCACCAATCGACCATCTGAGGGGGGGGGGGGAGGGGAAATCCGGGAATTTGAGGTATTTATAACTCTCGAACGGGTGATCGGAACTTGACTTGATAGTTGGAAAGTTGTCGTGCCTCAGACAGCCCAGTTCATTTCCGAAGCGGACCCGGTAACTTTGGGGGAAGTTCGAGGAGGGATCCGGAAATCTGGGGAAACGCTTAGAGTGGATCAGGATGAAACTTGGCGGGAAGAAGTAGCAGAAGTCATGGATATATCGCTGACATGATTGGACTGGATTTGTTCACTGTGGGGGGAGTTGGAGGGGGAGGGGTCCGGAATTCCTTTAGTGCTGCGAGTTTGGTACTTCCTGGTGTACTAGGACGATGACAATTTACAGGCATATGTCAGGGAACCAAACAGACTGACATGAGAATAGTCTTTTCTCCGATCCAACCATCGTGGGGGGAGTAGAGAGATGGGGAATCCGGAATCCAGTGGTATGCATAACTTTTGAAAATTTTGAAAAAAATTTCTCCATTAATAGTGATCTCCATAGTCATGATACACGAGGGGCATCAAATGTGGTACACCCATTTAGAAACACGACTAGAGCTTCTTTCGTGATTAGAAATTGTGCCCCCTCTGTATGGGATATAATTCCAGTTGAAATTAGAAACTCGAGTCATCTGGCATCCTTGAAGGCCACAGCGAAGAGATTTTTCCTTGCAAAAGAATAGTAATTGATGCGTGAGTGTTTTTTGTAAGCAAATGTTTGTTGTATCTGTGTGAACCGTGTATGAATGGCATTTAATCCGTGTATGACAATCAATTTTTACCCGGACATATAGTTCGACCGGAATCCGGCTGGAGCCGGAAAATTTGTTATAAGTTAAATTTTTATTTGAAGTTGATTAGATGTTCAGTATTGGGGAAAGAATATACGCTGACTTCGTTTTTGAGCTTTCTTTTTTCGCCGTACAGATAGTTCCTGAATTCGGCCGAAACCGGGAAATTGGCAGAAGTGGTAGGAAGTTTTCGTGAAAACAGATATGACTTATAGGGGTAAACACACATGCTGAATCCATATCTGAACTTGGTTTTCTCAGATGATTAGCTATTTCGCCTTAATCTGTTTCTGAATTTTGATAGTAAAAATGTTCAAAAAGTCTGGCGAAGACTGGATTTGGCTAACACCAGACCCAATTGTCTGGATCAAATATTGAATTTTTGGGATCCCATCGAAACCTTTGGTCTTATTATAAAAAGACACACCTAGCCTAAATATGTAGACAAACAAATACTTCATAAAACGTGGGTTGTGTTCCGTAAGAGAATCAAAATAAAGGACGGAAAAACTAGACATCTGTTCAAACAATGTTTACACGGATACGTCAGCTCTGATTTTTTATCAGCGATATTTCGGCCCTTCTTGGCAAGGGTCCTCGTCAGGCTGTCAATCTTCTTGTTCAACTTCGGGGAAGGAAACAAACCTGTACAGGTTTGTTTCCTTGTTTCCAAACCGGTTTGTTTCCTTGTTTCCAAACCTGTACAGGTTTGTTTCCTTCCCCGAAGTTGAACAAGAAGATTGACAGCCTGACGAGGACCCTTGCCAAGAAGGGCCGAAATATCGCTGATGAAAAATCAGAGCTGACGTATCCGTGTAAACATTGTTTGAATAAATGTTTCAAAGTCAGCTTGGGCTCAAAGAATATTTATAGACATCTGACTAGAGTGGTTGTTCATGTGAATGAAGGAATGAAATATTTGATTACCCATCAACAACACAAAACAGAAGAAAAACGGGATATGGGAAAAAGAAAAACAACAGCAAACAATATTAACCAGTATACAAAATCAAACAAATTTCATTAGAAAAGAATAACCTACCCATCCAGGGGTGTGCAACATCATTATAGCTGGGATTTGCCACTAAAATCATCAACTCTTAGAATAGGGTCTGCGATCGAGTACTTTGAATCAAGATCTGGTTCCTAGACAAACTGAGAAGAGGGGGAGAAACTTAGCAAAGTTGAAAAGCCCCTTTCTTAAATTCAGTTCTCGACAAAAGAAGGAAACGCTCTCTCTCTAAGAGAATCCTTACTGCGCTTCCTTGAAATAAATCTTACCCAGCAACAGTTGGCTATTCACCAATCAAACTGTTGGCTCCCCACTAGGCCGGAAATTTGCTTAGTTCAAGCAGTGGGAGCCTTAATTACGTCTTCTCTTTCTCTGTCTTTCTAAGCAAACGTTTTTACTTCTAGTTCTTCCCTGAGGATAGAGTGTCTTGGACAATCGTTACATCTCGTGATTCCCGACGCAAAGGGGAAATTGCTCGGGGAATGTTTCCAGCTGCACCGGCCACTTGTAAGCTTCACGTACGAAACGGTAAGTGTGACTTGTAGTGCGTGGGAGAGAAGTTAAAAGACAAGTCGTATTACGATATTAATACGTTCTACTTCAGCAATATTTCCGCCCATTCACGTTCCTGAGATTCTTCACTTCATAAGCAACACATTGAGAGACATGCTTGCCACGTTTGTTCTCTCTGCGTGACGTATCAGGCGCACCATCATCGTAACCGAGGAGCTGTTTCCTTCCGAAGACCGGTTATGCACGTTTTGCCAAGATTGTCATACAAGGCAAGGAGCATCGAAAGAGGCTCAAAACAGCTGAAACTGTCTGTAGTTTGCTGGAAGCATAGCTCAGTTGTAAAGTGTTCAACTATCTTGGAACATCTGAGCAGAAACACTACGCAGTGCGAGGTGTCCTTTAAAGCAGGCATATAAAATGCTAGTTTTGGCTCAAACATGATGACTATCATCCCTACCGCCTAGACCATGGTAAGGTAGGGTACAATTTTATTGACAAGTATAAATAACCCCATGTTGCTTAAAAGCGTCAGACATGTCAGTAGCATAAATATTCATAGAATCTATCAATCAATGTTCAGAATCACAATACTAAGCAATCAGAAAATTGGAAGACACTTCGAAATTTCAGTTAATCTAAGAAATAACGATTTGAATAAATTCAAGAACTAATCAGCCCTCAACTTGGCCTCAAAAATCTAAATCCGCCACTCCAAAACTGCGTAGTGAAATCATATACGTTATGAATTCAAATTTGTCTCGACCCTGAAAAAGAAAACACACACACTAAGACCAATGCATTTTTACGAATGCTAAAGCCCAAATATTTGCACATGTACTTGCACGGTGACAAACAGACCGATTTTTATCCATCAAGTTGGTCACGGACCATTTTCCTTTCTAGATTCTCGCGAGACGTAATAATATATTTGAACTCATATCCGAAGTTCCGGCCGGATTGCAGAAGAATTCATCGAGTCGAGAGTCACGCCTTACTAATGGTGCAGTAATGCCTTTCAGCCGTGAAGTGCTACAGGCAAAAGGCCAGCGGCCCATTCATCTAAAAGGTAGGTTTTTGTTTAAATTGCCCCTCCCCTCCCTTCGCTGGAGAAGATCATTGTTTAGTCGATAGCGAGAATCCAACTAAGAATGTCGTCATATATATAATTCGTATGACATTGTTACTTTAAAGTTTGACTGAAAAGCCAACTTATTTTTGTATCAGTCCTTTTCGGTAAACTTGAAAGGACCCTGTCTGACCTATGCAGCTAAATGAATACTGTCACCCGTTACGGACAGTGCCCACTTAGGGTTGAGTTAGTCTACACTGTGTAACTTGTTTGTTTGTTTTTATCCCAGAAATGTAAGTGACGGGATACCTATCACTTCTCAAGAGCTGTCCTTCTGTCCGTCCGTCTGTCAGCACGATAACTCTCAACGAGGTTGAGATGTTTTATTCAAACTTGGTGTGAACGTGAAGATCCATTACAGTATACAGGTACAGATACAGGTCAAGTTCGTAGATGGGACCCGTAGGTGGCCCCCTAAATAGTTATAATCTGAATTTCCCTCCAACTCCCCCCGCTGTGACACGATCCCGTCAGTTTTTTTCAATAATGTATCTAGGATCTATGCTTGTTTGTCCCTCCAAGTTCCATCCTGATCCCTCGACTCTAAGCGTGTCACACGATTTCCGGGGTCCCCCGCACACGACACGATCCGGTCCGGTCCGGTTTTGTTAATAATGTATTTAGGATTTATGCTTGTTCGTCCCTCCAAGCTCCATCCTGATCCCTCGACTCTAAGCTTTTCACGAGAGTTTCGGTGTCCCCCCCCCCCCCAGCTATCAGATCCGGTCCGGATTTGAAATTTAACATCTGAGACATCTGTTATTGACACTGGTCTAGTATCTTGCATGTCGGATTACCCGTTTGCAAAGTTATGCATGTTACTAGTTTCCGAAATCCGCATCCCTCCAATCCCCCCACGATGGCCGGATCGGGGAAGTGATTATTTTCAAGTTTATCTGGTGGGGTCCCTGATACGCCTGCCAATTTTCATCGTCCTAGCTTATGTGGAAGCGTTTCACGAGATTTTCAGTGTCCGCCTCCAGCTCCCTCCCCCCCCCCCCCCCGTTATCGGATCCGTTCTGGATTTGAAACTGAACATCTGAGACACTTGTCAAGTTCCAGCGTGTCCGATAATTCTTTCCAAAGTTATGTATGTTACTAGTTTTCGGATTCCCCATGCCTCCACTCCTCCTACGATGGCCGGATCGGAAAGTAATTATTTCCAAGTTAATCCGGTCGGGTCCCTGACATGCCTGCGAAGTTTCATCGTCCTAGCTTATATGGAAGGGCCCCAAGCTAGCAAAACTGGGACAGACTGACAGACATTGCGATCAGTGCGGCAGTGCCATCTCAAGTGCCATAAAAACACTAACATAAAGAGCTGCTTCATTATGCGGGCTCGACTAAAAAGAGGCACGGCACGAGTAACAAAGAGATTGCAAGTAGTAGAAGTAGACTAGTAACGAGCGTTCGTAATTTCAGAGCCTAAAAGAAGGCACATTGTTCCCGCCCATCAGAAGCCTGAAATGGCCCTTTTAGTTTCGTGCCCGTTTTTTAGTACTCCTGCCCCAAACACTGTGATTGGTTCACCCTTCCAACAATAGTAACTAGTAACTCGTGAAAAGTTACTACGCTGACCGTCCCAACCTTCTCGAAATAGTAACTATTTGCTTAGGGTGCTCGGGAGCGTAGTAAGCGTTGTAACTACGCATCTCTGTAACGGGTTTGGTCGGGTTCGCCCCGTGGCTTGATATTCTGCTGGAAAATAGAGAAATTGTTCCAGCCTTAACGGCAAAAAGCCGTGACATCATGCGTAGTAGCTACGATGAAACTTGGCAGGCGTATCAGGAGCCCGACCAAACTAACTTGGAAATAATCAGTTTCCCCATCCAACCAGGTGGGGGGTGGGGTTGGGTGGAGGGAGGGAGTATCCGGAATATTGAGTCGCGCGTAACTTTCGAACGGGTGATGGGATTCGGATGAAACTTGATAACTGAATAGAAGACATGTCTCTGATATTCCGTTGCAAGTTTGGATCGGATTAGACAGCTGTGGGGGGGGGGGGGGGGGCCGTAAATCTCATGGAACGTTTAGACTGGAGGGAATAGACCGGGATTCCGGTGATGGCGGTTTTGGGGATGGCAGGCAAATCAGGGACCCGATGTCTGTGATGTTCTTTTTCCTGTCCGGACCGGATGCATCAACTGTGGGGGAGGGGGGGAATTCGTGACCCGCTTGGACTGGAGAGATTGTGATGGAACTTGGTGGGAAAAACAAACAAATGCTCTAGATAAATGTTTACAGAACCGGATGGTATCCGGGCACGGGGGGGGGGGGGGGTCCAGGATTTCTTGTGATCGCGAGTTGAGGTGCTTCAAGATATGCTATGACGATGAAACTTGGCTGTAACATTAGAGACTCGACAAGATTGGCTTAGAAATTGCCACTTCCCAGATTCGATCATTCCTTAAAGTAGCCTACTCATCTTAACCGCAAAGTATAAAAAATACTTTTAAGCAAAATATATATTTTGATAATCCCATGAGCCCACGATCATTTTGCCTTAATGATTTTGCTTACAAATGAATTTGTATCTCCTCTAAAGTGCCCAAATTAACCGTAAAGTGAAAAAAAAAATACTTTTGACCAAATGATACATTTCATGATCCCCAAATGCCCAAGATCATTTGTGTAAAAAGGGCTTAGGTTAAAAATGAATTTCTAGCACCTTTAAAGTCAGCATCTTAACCGAAAAGTTAACAAAAATACTTTTGACCAAACAAAAAGTACAAAACAGATTACGAGGAAAATATACATTTTCATGATCCCCACGAGCCCATCATGATGTATGCCCCAAGGGTTTTGCTTACAAATGATCATCTAGCGCCCTTAAATTGCGCATTATCACATCCAAGTGCAAAAATAAAATACTTTTTACAAAACGATACATTCGATCACGGGCCATGATCATTGTTATTTCAAGGGTACTGCTTACAAATGATCAGAATATACTCACAAATTGGCGAATTCCTACTTTCATCCTCTGACCCAGCCTTGCAAGGGCCATATGGTTTCTAGCTCTTGTTAAACCTCTCTCACTCTCCCGTATACCTGAAGGGTAAGGGGGGCCTGCCTGCCTAGGAAATCAACTGTTTGTTGTGAAAGCAGATTTATTACTGAAGTGAAAGTTGATTTGGTACAAAAGCTATATCCGGAATCTTGGCTGGCCTATGGCTCACTCCATCACATGGGGTTCAGATTAAGGTACTGGAAAATTTCACAAAAGTGACATTTAGCCGCTAAGGGCTTCATGCTGGATCCGTATGCTTCGTTTCTCAATCGATAAGTGATTGGTTAAATCCGGATCAAATACGATGATAACCGAAAAGTTGTCAGCTAGTGAATTGGAAACCCGTTTAGTACTTTTCACGTCAGATAGATCTAAAGGAACATTTATGAATTTTTCGATTTTGATTTTCAGGTCAAATGCTTCACTTGGCGGAGTGGGACCGGATCATCTACCTCGCCTCCCCCCTCATGACGAACTTGGATGCCTTGACAGACTCTGGCTTGTACATAAATGACCTATCTATGCACGACTTCTCACGGTAAGCCCCTTAAGCCGTCTTAATAAACATGCCTAGACATGCACAGATGCCTTCGCACGTGCTCGAG